>NNCF01131140.1:140640-161279 GCA_002313205.1 Laupala kohalensis | reverse complement strand
ATGAAAATAAAACGCACAAAAGTCACGTTTTGGACGTAACTGTTCGGCATGTGCCTTCCTCAGTAACGCAGATAATAAAGGGATTGTTCTCACTTCGTAAAGAACGTTTGGATGGTATTGAACTCAACTTCGGATGCTCTGAAAATTCATTAATTTGTGGGAGACATTCCAGGTCATGATGAAATTTAATTGAATGAGAAAATTTTGAAGAGTTACTTGTCCGTGAGTCCAAATGTCTCGCCCATGGAAGTGGAATGAAAGTTTGTTTCGAAAGGAAATAATTTCGAGGAATCACGTGAGTAAATAAGCGTATGAGAGAGCCGTTCTCGTACCTATGGCTGTACCCCTCACCCTCAAGGGAGAATTTATTATTGAATTTGAAAGCATTAGAACGAGATTTGCCAGTTCTAAAAGGAAATTTGTAGAGGGGGCGCACGGTGTAGGCAAAAAAATGTTTTAATGCATTCTAGCCCTTTTGGAATAAAAGTGTAAAGCGAGATTAGATCAACGGTGGCTAAAAGTATATTTTGATTTTTAGGAAGTCCAATATCTCTAAGAATTTCAAGGAAATGAAAAGAGTCTTCGGTGTGAGAGGGTAATTTTTCCACTATTGGTTGTAAATAATTTACAAAAGCTGAAATACGTTCAGTGGGACTATTGGCGATAGATACAAGGGGTCGAGCTGGATTGTTTTCTTTAAGAATTTTATGTTGATTAGCTAGGACATGCTAACTTGAGTTTTGCTAAGCACAGTGAGTTACATCTACAGAAGTTATTCAATTTATATAAATCTTATCTCAACGTCAACTTACGTTTCAGTTAATGCACTCATTCTTTGTACAACCCCCCACTGATCAGTGATAAACCTCTTGCATCGTTACTTAATCTTTCTCATCGTCATGTTACACCCACACTTCCTAAAAGACTACAAAAATCAAAAACCATTTATCCTGTTCCTATCACCGACTCATCTGACAAACAATTTCTTAATCTTTCGTCTTAGTCTCTGACAATGAAATCTCTGTTCTAAGAAAAGGACACTCCTGTGGCACGTATTTTGGAATGCAGCTGTCACGAAAAAGAATCCTCAACAATTGCATGTAGCATTGGAACCATTCCGTCCAAAATCCAATTATGAACCACCATCCCTTCCTGCAAACCACGCGTTGTTATTCACGTGATAGTACCAGGAGGAGCTGCGGGTGGCAATTTTGGGAGTTATGCGAAATTTCGCCGTACACTCTTCTCGTTTAAGACTCTTTAATTCTCCTGTTTTCATCACCCTCATGACTGTGATCAGGGTCGAACTGCCGTCCGAGCACTCGGGCAAATTCCCGGTGATGCGCCCTCGTTTTCGTTGGAAGCCACCGTTTGACTAGTTTTTTCGTTTATTTTTTAGAAGTTGAGAAGCGGCCTGATTGGTGAAAGCGGTGCATACCTCATCAAAACTGCGCCTACATAATTTAAAGCACTGCGTACCTGGTAATACAGAACAAGTAGGCAGGACAGATGTAGTTTGTTTCTTCGGTGTTTGCGGGTTTATTAAAAAAAAATGTCACAAAAGGGGGAGGGGATTGAGGCATCTGGATGCCGAAGCCAAATTTTATTCCCAGTCCGACCCTTACCACCGCGTAACTATTGTTACCAGGGCCCAGGCAACTGCGTAACTTCGTATAGAAGTCCACAGCACTTCTCTGCGTGCGTGTTCACTGTGCGGTAGGGATGCCATTGGAACGAAAAACCAAGATATCTCGTGTGGATCATTGACTGAACACGTAAACTAATACCAGTCTTTCATATTACTTGCTTAATTATCCTGTTCTTCATTGTTCTAGATTTTACTAACCTAGTGACGTCAAAAGTGTACCGCCTTCAGTCAGTAATGAAACTTGTTGGTTGATTTGTTGATGGTTCTGAGATTTAATACTTAGCTCTTCCTGCTGTGAACTTAGAAATTCAACTAAAGAAAATGTCATGAACGGAAACGCACTGTGTTTATAAGTTTATTGTATATTAGTCGCAGTAAATTACCTTATTGTCCTCAACGTGGTCATATGCAGTTTGTAATACCTCTCTTGACAATAAATTATTTATATATTTATTTGTCACTAACTGGCTTGATGTTGGTATAGAACGCTTTTACTTCGCCATCGTCCACAAGAGTAATGATAAGGGTACCTCGCGTTCTGTTGGCAAGACATTCGAACTTGAATCCATTGCCAACCTGCGACACCAATTCAAATCACTTGCTCTTGTGTCGCTGTTCTGTACTTTCTGCATCGAGCGTGTGGAACGCATATTACCTTTTGTCTGTGTTTGTTGTGTAATTAACTTTTATTTCTTTACAGCAAATAGTCGCTTTTGTGACTACTATTAATATTTATTTGGGTATTACTGAAATTCTTCGTGACCACGCTTTTCTTGAAAATTTTCTAGCAAGATGTAGCGGGACGCTTTAACTTCACATCTGCTGATGAGAATGACGTGGACCGCTGCCTGCACGCGAGTGAGTTTCAAGAATTTTCGTAGAGGTAGGCAATTTGTTTAAGGCAGCCATATTGAATATTTTTAGGCAAAGTATCGTGACCTTGACTAAAATATACCTTTTCTTGTTGCATTGAACACAGGCGACATTTCGAACCTGCTAGTTGTCTCGTGCTGTTAAGCGGCGGTTTACTTGCAGTCTATGGTGTCTCTTAGTCGCTCTTCCTAATATACACCTCCAGATTTTGAGACAATTAAACAAGTTAGACCGTATATTTTCCATTTCCAGAAATATATCGGGGAGTGCTCAGTTTTCTCACAAAAATTATTGGTGGTACTCAAATTTGTCCTGAAATACTTTAAACTCAGTTTTTTATTCATATTAATTAATGGTAAATGAACACTGATACAGATAAAAAAACCACAGGTAGCAAAAACATTTGTGATATGCCCGAGCTCCCTCCTCTAACTACATGTCAGCCAAGAGGATGAAATGAAGAGACGTGTATTTGAGTCATGTGGTCACATATAAGAGGTCTTTTAACTCCCGTGTTCATGATTGGACATCTATGAAATCCAAGGCGTGATACCTCCATAATTTACAATTTCCTTGAATTCTTTTTCTTCCATTTGTTTTTTCTCTTTTTGATATCTAATGTAGCAGACGAAAACGCGTTTCGGGAGAGCTACGTCTGTGTTAGACTTTGAAGATTCTATATCATGAAGAGGGAGTTAACGTCCTTGTGCATTAGGGGACTCATTTAGAATCGTTCAGGTCTTCAAAGATCAACACCTCAGAAGCATTCAGAAATAATGAGAACTTCTGTGATACTTAAAACCGTTTAGATCCGTATTGTGTGACTAGGTGTGGAGCATGAGCCGTGCCCCAAAAACACTCTGGAAGCTATGGGAGTGGAAGGTATCTTGATTTTTATAATTATAAGATTTTTGTATTGGTGGACCAAATGGATTACCATGATTTTATATCAATACAAACAGTAAATCAATGTACATACAAATATTAGTTGTTTTACAAAGAAATGACACAAAAACACGTTCCCTAATCCCACCAAAAATCTAACCTAAACACATTAGAAATCAATGGACATACACGTAAAATATCTAATACTAAAACTTACAACTAAACATATGGCATTAATTTAAAGTTAAGGATTCATAATTATGTACAATAAGATTCAGTTAAATGTTATTGAATTCGTCAGTGGAGGGAATTTGAATTGATCATGAAAGATCATACTGTTCGAGTGATTTTCACTGGCGAGTGATATGTATGTGAGCTCATAGTTACGTTCTTGTAGCATTTACTGATGCTTAGTTGGCGTACAGGGTCTCAGGCGTTGGAAGATACAGGAGGCAGCGGTGGTGTGTGGATCCATTGATAGTATTTAAAGTTTATATGATCACAAAACCATATTCACGACGGTTCCAGGTGGCCGAATCACATGATTGGATGGTTGGTTGCTGGAATAGTTTTACTTCACGCACAACACGCTTCACAAAATGTTCATGACGGTCGCAGATATGGCCCGATGTTGACTCGACGAAGTCTGAAGAGAGAGTGATGATTGAGCTAATGAAGCTTCGGGACCTTCCTCACTAATTCGAGGGAACACACGCGCGCAAATACATTATTATTGAATTGTTCGTGTGCAAATTGAAGAATTTGATACGTATTAAAGAATTGCTTCAATGTTACATTAAAATAGAAAATTGACACTCAGAATTTATGTGACGATTCCCCTGTAATGAATAAGTAAGTATATATATTTATTATCACGAAATGTCTGGGAGATAATAAAGCTCTCTAGTGGCAGACTGACGTAGTTAAACCTTTTAGATATATTAGTATTAGATATTATTAGCTTCTGGTGGAAATGCACCAACGCGTATAGATTTAGAAATATGAAATTATGAGTGAAACTTGTTTATGAAAAGCACTGCGCAACAGTAAGTCTTGATACTTAGTAATATTTCAAGCAAATGATATTACATTGTAAATCGTATTATATTATTTATGGGTAATAAGAGTTGCATCCATGGGAGTGACTCCCAAATCTTTTCTAGTTCCACACAAAACCTAAGTTTTTCAAATTCTTTTGTTGGCCCTTGTTCGAAGTCCATGGCGGTATTTCCACTGCGGATAGAATTGACATCGGTTATAAAAATGTTAACTTCTTGCCGTTTACGACTGAATGAATATCGATTATATTTGTTGGTTAATCTTAAAGATTTTAAAAGTTCAATGAATGTAATTATTGTGCCCCACACAGACCTCATTTTTAAAAAAAACTTTCGACTTTTTGTTTGTTTGTCTTCCACGTATTTATGTTTTATACATAGTTCTTTGACAGTAAATGGTTCATTTTAAACTTGTCTCAAATTTTTCACTTGAAGGTAATGTTATTAAGAATGTTACCATTGCATTGAACACACGATATTTCGAACCTGCTAGTTGTCTTTGTTGTTAAGCGGCGGAATATTTGGAGTCTATGGTGGCTCTTAGTTGCTCTTCGTATAAATCTTTAGATTTCGAGACGAAAAAACGAAAAGTTGGAGCATATATTTTTCATTGTCAGAAGCATATATCGGGGAGTGCCCAGATTTCTCACAAAAATTATTGGTGGTACACAAATTTGTCCTGAAAATACAAATTTTCAACTGAGAATTTCTCTGAGACTTAGAATCGTGAAGACCCGAATTATGATGTATACAGCCATCTAATGAGGATGTCTTTAACGTCGGTGTTTTTAATTTTGTTTATTTAAGCTCACTTTAACATCTCAGGTCATCAGCAACCACAAGGAATATTATAGTCATATGGCTAAGTTAATTCTTACATTGAATGAGAATAAATCACTTGCAACAATCACAAAAATGAAATACATATTCGTAATCTTGAAAATGAAACAAATTTAAATCAGTTTGTCACGTCTGTATAATACCACCGGTATAACATTTAAGGTGATTTTCGTGTTTTTGGTAGACGCAGGAGATGAAAGGTAGTAATATTGTCCTTCATGAGTGATCATAGGAGTGAAAATTTCCCAAGGAGATCATGGATGAAGATGTCTTGGTAGAATAATGTTTTTTCTTAAGCGATTTCTTCGAGGTATTCTTCTAGTCATTCTGTTATTGGTTAAGGATGTTTCGGATGAGTTTGTTCCTTTCTCGGTTTTCGAGACTGGAAGATGTAGCTATTAGCTGGATTATCCGAATTACTGTAAGTTGATTATGCGTAGTTAAAGCATAATAGTTTAAGGGAAGAAGACCAGACTCCACGATTAGACTGGTGACTGGTCTCGAACGATAGGCTCCTAAACAGAGGCGGCATTCTCTATTTAATATTGGATTTAGTGTTTCTAGTAGATTGTTGCGAGCCACCCATAAGCAACTGCACTAATGTCAAGTTTTGATTGTATTATGGCTCGATATGTTTTTATTAAACATTGTGAGTCTGCGTCACATTTTATAGATACCAACATTTTAATAATATTTAATCGAATATTACAATCGTTTTTGAGTGAGGTGATATATCTCCATGTGTGTGTTTTTGGTCAAAATTCACACCAATGATTTTACAGGCATTAGTAATAATCTCGGGAACATTAAGACCCACTCCATCTTATTGGCTCATGTATTTCAGCGCGACCACAGACGTCTAAAAGCGGAACAGAAACCGAGTCTCACCATCTCCAATAATCTCTCCTTATCCATTCACCAATTTATTCCACAACGAAAGCCACTTTCGAAATCCTGGAACACGATTCAGCTGACTATTTCGTCCCTGGATTTACACACGAGGAAGAAAGAATTGCAGCAAATGAAGACTAGTAACTATGTCCCAGTGGAAGATCCAACCCAGAAATATCGGGTTTCGATCTCCCGAGAAAACTGTGGACTACTCTTAATCGAATCCGAGTTGGTGTAGGAAGATGCAGAAATGAGCTGGCTAAATGGGGATTATTCATAGATATTGTGTGTGACTTAGGAGAAATCCAGAACATGGACCACATATTAACGTGTTCACAGAAAAGTTTTAAGAACGCAGACATTGCAGATGTGCATAACCTGGCTGATGAAACCCTGGAATGGGTGAGGAATATAATATTTTCTTTGTAAACAAGGTTTTTTAGGTTAAGTTTATTAGTTTTTCAGTTTGTATTATGTCATTTAATTTTAATGCTGTCTCGAAGTCTGAACAACCTTAGTTCTACGTAGAGTATGGTTACCTATTTGGAGGATTACTTTTGAGTTGAGGAACTTTCTGCTTCGAGAGAAAACAAATTCAGATTTTAATTTCGATATTATGAAACCTGAAGTTTCAAACCAGTTACAGATTTTGTTCTATGAGTCTTGGATGATGGTAAAAGTTATTTTAGGATTCTATCCGCTGCAGTGGAGGGTGATATACTCGTATAGTGGAAGAGAAATAGTTTTACTGGATTTCAACTATTGTATTGACTTCATTTATTGCTGGAAAGAACAGCACACTCAGTACCGCACCTTGAGGCTGACCATTAACCATTTTGACTGGTGAGAAGTGCTTGTCTTGTATTCTGACCCGAAGATATCTATGCGCCAGAAAGTTGCCGATGAATACTGACATGTTTCCTGTCAATTGATGAGAGAATATCAAATAACATGTTTTTTACACAATTTCATGAGCTTTCTCTGTATCTAAAGAAACGGTTTTCACAAGTTGTTCCATTGATAGCGTATCGCAAAATTCAGTATCAGTACTAATTAATTCATCATTTATACAATGAAATTATAGGAATTCGCTTTGATGAGTTGAAGGAAGGTTTTTGGTTTCAATGAACCGTAGAAGATTGTTACAGATCATTTTCTCGAAACGTTTGCGAATGTTGGAAGTGAGGGAAATAGGACGGTAGTTGGTTTGTTTTGAGTGGTCTTTATTCAGGTTTGGGCTTACTATTGCTTGTCTCCATTTGTTTGGGAAACTGAGAGTTGTCCAGATTGTATTATATATCCGAAGACGATAATCAAGTTCTCTTGTTGGGAGATTCTTTAAAAAACTATTAGGTACAGTATCAGGACCCGGTGAAGAATTATTACTTTTTTGAAGTACATTGACAAGTCAATTAATTTGAAACGCATTCTTATAATTACTTTCGTTATCTCGACAAACTCTTTAGGGAATCTTGATAAAAAAAATTTTTTTGGGTGGTAGGGAGTTTAAAAATGTCTTTGTTATTGTCACTTGAATTACACGAAAAAGTGCGAACGAGTAGATTACCAATTGCCTAGTTATCTCTGTGTATTACACCATCTGTTTTGCACATGGGATTAAAGATGGTCTCTATGAATCTTGATTTTTTTCCAAAGCGTTGCAATAAACGTTCAGTTTGTGATGGAAGTGTAGTTTTCCCAAGATTATATCATTGTTGTTTTGAACGTACGGCGTGCCTTAGCTCTTGCTTTTTTTATTTTCAATACAATTCTCTATTGTTTTGTTCCTCGTGTATTTTCTATAAGCTCTCTTCCTTTCGTTACTTACTTGCATTCCTCGTTCCTCCAGAGTACTTGACGTTTTCGAATTTTTCCGGTAGTTCGAAGGATTGTTTCTGCTGCAGCTATTTGCCCGGATTTTTTTACTCGTTAGACCAACGAACCCACTCACCGGAAACCTCGCAGGTCGAATTTTTGCTTCCGATGGAAGATAAGACTGCGAGAGCGTGGTTGCACCATTTCATTAAAACGCAAATAAAATCTAAACTATTCGTCCAAACTTTACGATTTAAAGATGTTTTATGTTTTTGTTAAATGCAAAAAACCAAAGAACCCATTAAATTTGATGAAGATTGATTTTTGCTTCTGAAATTCCTCCCTTAAATATAAGTATTTCAACACTTCTATATTTCATAACCTTTTTTCGATAATTTAAATTAACCTTTGTAGATAGACATACGCTGNGCCACTCTCTAACCGTTGTCATATATCTCTAACCGTTTAGGCAGCGTAAGTGAATATGGCCGATTTCCACCCCCCACCCCCGATTTCATCGACATTTATCTTCAACACGATTTTCTATCTTTCTTTTCATACTTAAAAAAAATAGAAGTTAGTCCATGTTCATCCTGGACATCTTAACTTTCCCCTAGTTAAATTTCATCACTATCGATTCTGCGGTTTTGTCGTGATTAAGTAACAGACAGACATACTTTCGCATTACGCATTTATATATTAGTATGGATTCTAACGATCCCTACTACCCCTCTCTCTCAAAAGAAATAATTCATTTCTCCTCGCAATCCTTACTAAACATAAATACGAAAAAATATATTCCTGCAACCCTAAATACTTCCTCAAAGAAAAAAGCACAGATATCGTATAGAAAAAAGAAAAGGTTCCATTCTCAATGCGCACTTCCACATGATTAGTCACAGTTGGGTCAACACCCCAGGGGACTTACACCTAGTAAGTACGTGTTTGGCAAGACGGGATCCCCAGCTGAGTCAGGCATTACTTCCACTTGTCGTAGACTCCTTCCTTTCTCTTTCCTGACCTTCCTTGGTCTCCTCTTGTTCTTTTTGATCCCGACACTAGGGTATCTTTCATTTTCCTCTTTCTTCATTTTTTTATAATGATATATGTAATATTTTGACATATGTTGATATTTGAGTTGTAATTCAAGAGGCTTTTTAGTGGATATGGTTGTCTCATTCGGCGAGTCCCACACGCGGGGAGAGTCATGTTGGCTCTCCCTAGTGCGTAACTGCATTTTCCCTACCTGTACAAGTTTTTAGGCTCCAACGACCTCGATGTTGATATTTATGACATTTCAACATTTAAATAAAAGTTACAACCAAAAAATGATTAATTAACACTACTATTGTGATTCTAAAGTTAGATGATTTTTACATTTATTGAAATCTTTTCTTCTTACGCTTAAATCCACGTCATAAAATGGACGGAACAAAATTCACATGAAGTTTTATCGTTTACTTCCAGTTGTGAGAATCATCACTGAAATTGTTCCTCCTTTTGTTCAACATTCTTTCATAAGACATTAGTTTGCAATCTTTTTTCATCTTCTTTCATTACATGATTCCATCATAAAGCATTTTGTCGGGGCCAGTCTATTTACAAATTCTCCAGCCACCGACAAATTACAACGACGTTTAGAATTTACTAGTTCATAGAACACATTTTCGGACGTAATACTCACAAACACAATCACAGAGTCTAACCTCCAAAAGGTTGTCCGAGTGCACTGCGGCTGCACTCGACCCGCACTCGTTCCAGAGCAGTTGTGGTCGAAAATCGCCTATTCGCGTATATATTCGTATGCTGCGTAGTATTTCATTACCCCGGCGCCTTACTTCAGTTCTCCGCGTGAGCTTTTTTGGTTCACAGCTGTTCCTTATCTTTCAACCACATGTATGAAATGTCTCCACGACGTGACTTGTGACTTGAATCTTTCTGACAACAAATGAAAATCCGTCATACGCCTTTACGTGCAATTGAAATTGTACAACAACTAAGTATATCGTCATAACAACTGATCGGATATAACCTTCCCTGACCTTACACTTTTATAGAGTGACTTCCGTGACCAAGTCACTGAGAGATCTACTTCTATCCTCGTTTTTGACAAATTGTCAAGATCGCCTTGCTTTCCTTCCTACCTCCCTGGAAAGCCATTTCCCCTACTCCAATTTTTCCTCCCATTCTTATTGTACTTTTTAGACCCAATGATATTCTCCACTGATTTGACGCCTTGGTAGCCTGCAGCGCATCTCATTCAGCTCGTTCGGAGATTCAAATGTCGATATATTTGTCATCGCGCGCATCGTTCGGCGTTTCGTCTTCTCGGAACTAAACCAAGCGCGCTCCTTTCAAATTTAACTTGTCACAATTTAGGATATCTCTCCGTATAAATTAGGGCCTCTGATGAGATCAGTATATATACTGATGAAACAAGGACCATTTTGATAGGTTTATCTCCCCCATTGGACTTACATGTAGTAAGTACGTATTTGGCAAATACGGGGCCCCGAGCTGATTCTGGCATTACTTCCACTTACTTGTGCAAGGCTCCTTGCTTTCTCTTTCCTGACTTTCCTCGGTCACCTCTTGTTCTTTTCGATCCCGACGCTATAAGGTNTTTGTCCCCCCTTCATTTTTGGTCCTACCCCTCATTCTTTGTCCCCCCTTATTTCCCCCCCTTATTTTTTGTCCTCCCCTCATTCTTTGTCCCCCCTTATTTTTTGTCCTTCCCTCATTCTTTGTCCTCAATATTTTGATGTATGTTCTGAGATATGTGTTGGTATGTTGTAATTCAGGAGGGTTTTTAGTGGGTGTGGTTGTGTCATTCGGCGAGTCCCACACGCGGGGAGAGTCATGCTGGCTCTCCCTAGAGCGCAACTGCATTTTCCCTAGCTGTACAAGTTTTTAGGATTCCAGTGACCTTTAATGTCGACGAACCGTAAAGCCCCACACAAAAAATTGATAGGTTTATCACCTATTTCGGAAAGGATATGAGTTCACTAGTTTCTTCACTGACATGCTATCCATGTAAGGTTAGCCGCATTTTCACTGGGAGGAAAAGCTCAAATCTATTATGCTTTTCGACCCGCTGTTTAGTTAAAGAGTGTTAAAGTCCAGAATTTAACAATACTACATTGTCATGAATGTACAGCTACTCTTCAATGATTTTATCATTTTCTGTCTGTACTACTAAAACCCGAGTGTGTGTTGTGGCTGTTGAAATCACTCAATATTAAAAATGGTTTGGAGAGTTGTTCAACAACATTATTCAGTTCAGTTGTGTCAGTATCTTGATTATTTGGTAGATATATGTTAGAAATATAAATATATAATAATAGATTAATTCAGATTGACTTTGACTGCTGACATTTCTAAATGTGTTTGGAGAGGAATATTCCTCCAGAAAATTTCCGTTTTGACAAAAATTACAACACTTCTACTGGTGATTTGAGCGTTTGCTTTGTTACTGAGCGAAGTAGTATAACAAATTAGATGAGCTCAATGATTATTTTTAAAATTAGTTTCATGAATGCAAATTACACGAGGTTTTAGGTAATTAACCAATAGTTTCACGTGTGGTTTCCACGCGTAAAATCCACTGCGTATCCACTGGACAATAATCATAGTGCAAACTTGGTTGATATGTGGTATATACTCGATGCTTGGAGAGGAGGTGATTTATAATCTTCTGGTGATGGGTTGGGTTGAGGAGGCAATATTCATAGAATGAATGTTTTTAATTCATCGTCATCATTGACTTTTTAACCTTTTCCAGGAAGAGAGTGGTGTAATTCTTCTAGCATTCTTACAAGTGCCGTGTGATCATTGGTAAAATCATTAACCTTTTCACCAATGTTTTTCACACCGATCATTTGTCAAAGAGGTTTAACGATATTTATTGGGAACGATTTATCAGGCGCTTTAATTAACGTCCTTGTAGCATTCCAAAGCATAACATTGGTGTTCTCCTTTATTTTAGTTTTTGAGGAATTTTAGTTGATGGTTTGTGCCTTTTGCTTGATTCTACGCTCTCAATTGTGGATTGATCTGTTTCTGGTAACTCAAAAATATTATCTGTGGAATCGATTTCAGTGACAGATGAGGTGTGATACTTTAGCTTGGGGACGATATCGCTATCTTCTTTCCTGTTGCGTGGTGAGATCTCATGTTAACAATGCACGAATCAGTACTTTCTACCGAAGATATTGGAGTATTCATGTTTTCCAAATGAATATCAGCAAAGAGCAGTTTAGGAAAATTTTCATTGTACGGTACAGATAACTGATGGGGTCATAAGCGTAGTAGGAATTTTTTTCTCATTTTCCTGGCAGTTTTTAGCGAGATGGCCTTTTTCCTTGTAGAGGAAAGACGTAATAGTTTCTGATGAGGGTAAATCCAATAAATAGTATCATAGAATTCTATTTTAACACTTGAGGAATTTTCTTAATGTCTTCAAGATGGACGAATATTTAACGCCTAAAGTTTAAATTGTGAATGAAACCCAATTCACACATTCCTGCTCATACAAAGATAATAGACGAACCTAAACGGATATTTAGTATTACAATTTCAGCTTCTGTTATTGAGTGTGGAATAATAGTACTTACATTCAATAATATTAGTCTTTGGAGTTTTGTTACAAGAGACCTAATGTTCAACACATTTTCGTATGTTAGCTTTGTTGTAGTTTCTTTGGAAGATAGGTAAATACAGACTCTGTTTTTGGAAATTCTGAAAATAAATCTGATGTAGTTTCGGGTCAGTAATTTTTGCAACTTCTTATATGTATTCTTTAATTAAAACGCCGTCAACTGAATCGATCACGATAACTTGATTTTTGGTTGGGAACATATAAAAATACCATTTGAGACTACGTTAGCGTAGTTAGGTCTAGATGTTGGTACCGTAGTTGTCTGAGAACTAGATTGTTCAGTAGAGGTTCTTAACTGGAGGGACATCTTCGGATGTAATTATGTCACACCACCCAGAACACGGACAAAATGTGTTTTGCTGACATAATAACACTAGGGTCAAAGATGATAAAAATTTAAAAATAATGCCCATCTCTATGCTCTCGTTAGGTTTTACGACCTCATTTTCGCGTCCTTGCACTCTGCCAGCGCAATCGACACTGAACGTCGTCGTTGGAAATATGAAATTAGCTGCGGAAACAATCTGAACTCTATTTCGCGCGAAGCGTATCATATTATAAAAAATGTTTTCTCAAACTATGTAATATATAAATTTAAGTGTTTGGACATTTGTTTGTACGCAAATCTTTTGATAGATATACTTTGTGGAATTGTCTCGATAAGCTTGTGCGCTATTTTAAATTTCCACTGACGCATCTTTAGATTATATATTTTAGTATGTTGTCATGATGAGATAGAGATCGACGCCACTGTGCCAGTTGTACCGCCTAACTACGTGATTCGAGTAAAGGGATTGGTTAAAAAAGAATTCCAAGGAATATAAAGAACTTGACCAACATTGGTCTAGAGTAGGTGAGGAAACCTACTGTGAAAAGTGCACCCAGCTCCGCCAAGCGGGGAACCGAATCCGTGGCCTTCCACTCAGCGGTACCTAGAAAACTTTACCACCTCGCCACTGCTGTAAACGCACTAGACGGATAATAGTTGTTAATTGAGCGTGGGTGTTGTCAAGGAAGAATGATAGGTGTGCTGTATTGTATCAACAAATCATTGTACCTACTGATATTCTATTTATCATACATCGAGAAAATTTATGAATGCGACCACTTCAAATTCTAGGATGACTCTGTGAGAATTTCCCTACTGTTAATGATATCTGACCGCGCAGAGATACTTTTGCATCCTAGATGAATTTCTTATCTCTAGCAAGAGTTCTCTCGGCGCCTCGGCTGTCCGCTCGAGTATCATAACAACTTAATGTGTCAGGGGCACACATCGCGATCTGTCGCGGCGGTAAGGCACCATCACACATACTGCGATATCTTTGTGAGTGATCCACTATCGTGATTGCCGGCGATTATTTTCAGTATTTTTGTTGAAGATTTCTTTTTACAGATTTTGAGAAAAAATAAGTAGTTTTGACGGGGAGCAACTCCTTCTCTTAGCACTAAACCGCAACAGAAAAAATGCGATGTAAACTGTTGTTTCAAAATTTTATTTGTGATGAGAAATATTACAATTCGAAGTCGTTTAAATGAAATGGAAGAAATTCAATTTCTCTTAGTTTTTATTTTTTATGGTTTCGATTAGTTTGTTCTTCGCATTCATTTTCTCTAGTGTTTTTTTATACATGATCATTTTTTAATTTTTTATAAAATAAATTTCTATTGTCTAATTCAATGTATTTTTTCGCAATGAAGAAATTTTGATTGTCTTTTTATCTTATCAGTAAATAATACCTTCACTACTATATGTTCTAATTATAGACTATCATTGCTACTACAGAATTACTTGTTCACAATTCTTCCTTTATTACATATTGGTTACAGGTTGCCAATGTTTCGAAGTGTGTTGACCTCTTCATCAGGGTTTGGATTGTATGAAGATAAACATATCACTTTAAAATCACATTAAAACCAGTTACATATCACTTTAAAATTTAAAATATTCTGGAAGGTTGAATGTACACAACCGTGCCAAGATTGTGGAACGGTTGGGAATAAACTATTAAGAAAAACAAAAAGGAGCAAAATCAACATGCCTGAGAAAGGAATTTAATCAGTATCTAGAGTACTATAACAATGGCGTTGGGCTCGACCTCGATGTTGACGAGCCCTAAAGCCCCCCCTCCAAAAAAAACAAAACAAAAAACAATGGCGTGATAAAGTATGAGAGATATTAACATCACTTACATCATCCGAAGTCATGAACACAATATTTATTAGGATATTGAAACTCTCATTAACTTCTTTTATTAAAATCTGTAAATTCTTTCACACTATAGAAACAATAGCACATTAAATAGCTTTTAACCGCGGATTTAGAGAGATTCAATTTATTTATATCTTTTAGATTTTTTGTTACTAGTAAATCAACGACTACAGTTGATTGACGTATCTTATTAAAAGATTAAGGAAGAGAGGATATTTTATTCTAAATTATACAGATAAATCTATCAAGTATTAATTATAATTGAAACTTAAATTTTGCGAAGTTGTGCTTGTGTGTTGAGAAAACGTACGCAGAAAACTGTTGATATCGACGAGATGTTGATATTTGATAATTAACTAATTCTAGTCAATAATAATAATTTATGGAGAAGTTCAATCAACTGAGAGCAATAAGAAATAGAAAGGAATTTTTTTTCGAGTATAATTTGTGCTTATTTAATGCTTAAGCAATTAAGTGCTTGCCAGTAAACATCGTGTGGAGATATCTTGACAAATCTTCTCAAGAGGACAAAGTGCAAAGTTATGTAAGAAGCGACGCTGTGCTGTTCATAATACATGCACTGCCTAGTTGCCTTTTGAGAGTGCAGAATTGGAGAATGAGTTGCCGCACAATTGACCTTAGTTTCATCTGATATTGTAAATTATTTCATCCCTTCTCAATCATGGTTACGAAAGAATCTAGTCGCGACATCAATTAAGGGTCAACTAAAGACCTCGCCCTCGGAATTACGTATGGGTTTGGCAATGTACGATGTACAAGCTCATTTGTGAAAAGGGAAAAACAGTTCTGCCAAGAATGTAGGACGAGCAGGAGCGTGTACCCCTTAATATGCTCGAATTTTAAAGTGTACTTATTTATTTCATGTCTGATTTTAACATTTGAACGAATGAATTGGGAAGGAGAGATGTCGGGTTGCAAGGGAATGTAACAACGAACCCACATGGCTCTGAAGTGTGTGACGGAAACCGTGGGGGTAAACTTCTTCCAATTCGGCTTAACCCCTGTTCTCCCGCTCAGCGGAGTGTAAGGAACGAAGATACTGCCACTACGCCACGGTTAAATTTATTGCATAACAGTACCATATAATATTGAGTATCTCCGTGACTGACGAAGGTGAAATTCGAAACAGTTTCTTCCAATCTGTGAGTGAGTTTTAATGTGTTCCTTTTTGTTTTCCATTTTCTTCAAAACTATACAATGTGTAGTTTCAGTGCTTGTATGCTTTTTCATTTCGTAATATTTACATAGGTAACAAACTTAGAAACGACTAGCTTATTTTAAGAATATGTGTACACTTCATGACGCAATTTAATCACCTTCATGATACTTGCTCCAAAGACAAATCCTGATTGTGCTACTTGTTTGAATCGCTCAAATGCTGTGTGTTATGTTTCCTTGACGTACAAATTGCGGTATTATGTTTTATTTGTATTCCATAGCATGTTTAGCAAGAATATTTAGCATAAGGAAAGCAAGAACCTTTATTTATAGGTCAATCCTTC
The DNA here is from genome assembly GCA_002313205.1 of Laupala kohalensis. Lineage (NCBI taxonomy): Eukaryota > Metazoa > Arthropoda > Insecta > Orthoptera > Trigonidiidae > Laupala > Laupala kohalensis. The sequence continues at coordinate 144,877 of NNCF01131140.1, read as the reverse complement.
ATCGCAATTTCCAGCTTTAAAATGCGAATTCACCCAAATTTATAGTGTCTCGACCTCACTTTATCAAGGAAAAGAAGCATTTAAATTGATATCCTGGAAATGGGAGTATACCAATTATTCCATGTTCCATGTTACATTTTTCCTGTGTAACATTTTGGGTCATTAAAAAAACTAATTTTTTAAAGAACATATTAATTGCTTTTCTATAATTGTTATGAAATGTGGGAAGTTCTTTTTATTTACTTTTTGTTTTACTCGTTGCATAACAACAATTACAATTAAAATTCAATGTACATTTTCAACGAATTTTACTCGGACTTTTACGTTATTGAAAAGTAGGATAACGATTCGTTAGGTCAGAAAAAATATCTTTGTGATATGCCTTAATTTTTGGCATGTGAAGTTTGGCTTGATAGAAAAAGGGATTCAAAGTAGAAAGTATTTAGAAGGAAATAATGTTGATATTTTTAAAGTAAGAAATATAAATTTTCATCACAAATTTAATACAGTATTAATACTTACGACGCATGACACCTCAAACTTTTAAAATTTGTGAATCAAATTTTCAAACTTTCTACGTCAATGTACCTGCTATGTAAATGCACCTATAATGAGTGACCAAGGAAGGGACTCTTCTATAGTTACTCTTTTCTGATTTTCAAGTTTACTGATGTTTATTAAACATACTCTTTAGTACAGTAGTTTTTAAATGAAATATTGTTTTAAAAACTTATTAGTTATAGAAGTTGTTTGTTTATTTGTATTACTTTCTGGGTCATATCTATGGAATACTATACGTCTTATATTGACTGTTGCTGGATACTAATCCTTAATGCTCTCGTGTTTTTGACGGGATGCTGTACCGCATTTCAGGGGACGCTTCTCGCCCATAATACGAAATCTAATAAAATTATAAGTAAAATATTTTAAAACACGTTTTTATTTGCATTAGACGGCATAATATTGTCAACGGGTTCAAACATGGTACCAAATTTCCATCATTTCTCTCGACGGAAACTAGTTCAAAAGTTTCTTGCGGGGTTTCGACCAAACAAACGTACTAACAAACAATGTGAAGTTCAATAAAAGTTTGTGTTAAACGGGCAAATGTTACGCGGACTACTAATGGCAAGTCCTTGGTCGTGAGTTGTGGCCTCGGATATTTCCCTGGCGCGGTATGCAAAACAGTTGCGCTTCTTCAAGATCATGTGCGTACTCACATCAATTAATATTCATGCGAGAACAATATTCATATTTCTGGTTCACTCATGAGAAGTGCTCTAAGTGAAACGTACATTTACAAATAGATTCTCTGATGCATTTTTGGTTTGCTCTGGTTTGAGAAAAATTGTTTCATTTCACTAAATTTTTATCCCATTTATCTTGTTGTTATGTAATATATCTATGATTTGCAGAGGTGGAAAAATTCCTTTTGTTTCTGGTTTCTTGTCTTCCTTGTGGTGGGCGGTGAGTTGAGTATTTTTCTATAAAAATTGTTGTTTCGGAACTACTTAATGAAATAATATAATAATCAAAAAATATATTATTTCCGTGATAAGTAACCTAGTTATTCCATATTCTCTATTTTCTGTTATAAACGGTAGGGTGGGTCAGTATTTTCCAATTATTCACACTTATGAGGTTTTCACGTTCGGTAGTTGTAAAGGTCAAATTATACAGTAATTAATAGTGTGCATTCATGCATAGAGAAAGGAACAAAATTGCTGGTACCCATCCCTCCGGTTTTCCAAATTTTTGCGAACATGTTTTTCCATATATGATACATCACTTGGGACAAATATCTTCACTTCGGATATCAATACTGCAGGAATTAGTCCATTTCGAGGAAAAGGAATTCACCGAGCAATACTAAATTTAATTATAAAATACAAGATGAAACAATTTTCTCAGTGACGACGTAAAAAAGGAAACAGAATTGTTAACTTCTTAGAAAAAATGCTTGTTTAGGATTTGGACTGTAAACAACGCGAATCGTAAGAGTAAACAATACGGATATTAGGTCAGTATATTTTTGCTAAGGTACCTAAGTTAGTGCATCAATATATTAGTAATAAGTTGTCTTTTACCGATCTGACTCGGTAGAAAGCGATATAATGTACGTATTTGAACTATTGCCCCTTCCCTGTGCGAATTTTTACCTCGCTCAACAGCGGCCGGAAAAACTATCCATTCCCAATCATCTCAAGTAACCGACCAAAAATTAGCACATGATTGTGATGCTAAATCAAGGTAATCAAGAAATGCGTGATTTTTTGAGACGTAAAAAGAAAAGGGGAGGCTCTAAGACAAACAATAATGAATACATTTCGTAATTCAGATTTTTGACCCTTTTAATTTTTTACAGTATTAAGGTGAGATTGAACCACGCCAAGGTGATAATGTGCGACCAGGGGCTCGTTTCACAAAAGTACACGTTTGTAAGTAACAATTAAATTTTCACAAGTTTGTAAAAACATCCGGTGATAAGCGTTTCACAAAAGTACACTTGTAATTACAAGTGAATTCTTACAATTTTACAAGAGATTTACTTGTAATCCACAAATTTTGTTAGGTTACAACTGTGATGCAGACTTCTGGAAATATTTTAAAACAGGTAGATAATTTTAATTTTTTTTTAAATGTCAGAAAGGTCTGGTGACTGAAAAAATCGATACTGTTTGTTCAGATTTCAACAGATACGAGTATAAAAATATGAGTAAATGAGTAACCGTTGTCCTCCACATAGTAATACACAGCTTTCAAGATTTTTGACGATAAATTAAAAATTTAATAAATCATCCTCACTTATCATTTTAAAAACTGACTGCGTAAAGACACATTTTTTTAATTTTTTGTGTTTTATTATATTAGCGACCCTTCAACCACCCAAGTACTTCACTTAAAATGGTATTATGTTAGAAAATGTAAATTGCATGAACCATTTTAAATATCTTAATTTTGATTCCGGATACATAAATAAAACATGCTATGCGAAATTTTTCACACTTTTCATTTAGACAACTTGCCTTCTGTCTTTTGGATGTGTCGGGAAATTTCCCAATGTGAATTTAAATTCATCCATGATATTGATAAATCATGATCGAATGGAACATGAAGTTCTGGGTAATAAATGTTATACGTCAGAGACTAGCAAAATACACATTTCCATAAAGTTTCACAATTTAATTTCTACTCTAAATATTTCTTCTATTAGAGTCTATAACCGGACTGACATGATAGTGATATAAGATGGATATTTAGTTAATAGTTATTTACTTAATATCATTCTTGAACAGTAACCCGAGTTGGATACATTCCTTCATTTTACACAGTGAGTGAGCTTTTTGAATGAAATATTGTTTCTCCAAATCGACTTCGACACTAACGGAAAGTGTATATTTGCCATGTTACAACACTATCATACAGCTCGTCCAAGGTTTCTGTTTGGTACATTGACGTCCTCCGCTAATCTGTAAAAGAAATGATAAATTCAAGATGTTCTTTCAAGTATGTATCCACATATTTTAAGGTATATTAGATAGGTAATATTTTAAGGACTTCTTCTTCTCTTATATGGGATTTTTCATCACATCTCAACATAGAGGCTGACTTCACGCTATACTCAGTCTACTGTAAATGAGCACCGGGTCTGTGAGTCCTGGGGTCAAACCACCTGGAGCGGGATGCAGGGCACATCTCGTATTTAGTCCACGTATTTCCCGTTGCGTTTATTTTGCAAACGTTTACTCCCATTTACGTTACGGCATTACCTTCTGGGGTAATTCCGGTCAGAGTATTCAAACTTTCAGAATTCAGAAGAGGATAGTTCGGATAATTTGTAAATCTCACCCCCGAAACTCTTGTAAACCTTTATTCAAGGAATTAAATATCTTAACACTTCCCTGCATTTATATTTATGAAACGGTCGTGTTTGTTAAGACCGAATTACTGAAGTGCCACCCTTGCTTTATACGAAACAGTCTCGTTCACGAACACTATACACGCAATAGTAGTAATATTCATCGCCCTAGAGTGTCAACCACTCTTTGCCAAAAAGGACCTTATCATTCGGGAATCGTTCTATATAATTCCCTGCCCAAGAATATAAAAGACATTATGAAATTGAATATCTTCAAATCCGCGGTTAAAAACTACCTCCTGCACCAGTGCTTCTACACTGTAAGAGAATTTATTGATTGTAATAAAAGTTAAATCCGTCTTGTACTTTATCAAGCCA
>NNCF01131140.1:70555-130460 GCA_002313205.1 Laupala kohalensis | reverse complement strand
ATATATATATATATATATATATATATATATATATAATTGCAAGTTTTTAGTTTTTATTAGTAGATCTAGGGTGTATCCAAAAAAATTTCTTTTATTAAATAACAACATGGAATTAACACTATTGTTATAGCCAATGTTTAGAAATTTTGAGACATTTGTAATGGTACTTACTTCTTATTTTGAATTAATGATGGAAATAAGTAAAATTAATTCATTTGTTAATTAGCTTAAAGAGCATTTTTCTTTAAAAAAAATGAAATGAAATTTTTGAGCTTATACTAATGTGTAGAGCATGAAATTAAAGATGTTATGGACACTTTTGGTTTCATAATTTATTTACATGAAACCAAAACTTATTTATTTATATAAAAAGTAATAGATTAAGCATGAACAATGTTTCTACACCACAGATTTTTATTTATTTAACTCCAAGCTGGATTTCATTGCAATTGCTACTAATAGTTCAATACTAAAACGATAATATACTAATTTGCTCTTCTCTATGTTATTTACTTTGGAAGAGAGGTTTACTCCATTTCTTTATCTTTGTTTTTCTCCTCCTTGGTTTTGCTCTCTTCACTTTCCGCATCTTCTTCAGGATGAACAGTTTCTCGTGTAGTATTTTGCTGGGATTCCATTAGTAAATTTGTTGAAATTTCGGGTGATTGATTTGGGGTAGAAATCTTTGGCGACAAGGAACGTCTTTCATCTTCCTCGTCTCTAACTCCTACGCTGAACCTTGTCTTTCGTTCCTCTTCTTTATCTACGAAGGCAAATGTCTTACTTGTATGTGCGCCTTCATCGTGTAATAACAGATTTTGTATCTCCTCTGCGGCGGAATGACCCGAATCTCGTCCAGAAATAATCAATTCGCGTGATTCTTTTCCGCTAATGTCTGTGTTTGGGGTTGAAATTTGTGATTTCGGCGAAGGAGTCTTCTTGGAATGCTTGCGAGTGCGCCGTTTCACATCACGGAGAAGATTCCTTGAAGATGCATTAAGGATGGAATGTTGTAGGCATCGGGTGCTGAATGATTGAGAATATGGCATATTTGTGCCACCCTCTTGCATACCTCTATCATACACGAGTATTGGAATAATCAATAGTTTGGTTTCAATATCTGTCTGTATGTGAACACTTTCACAACCAGGAAAATAAAATTTCTGAGAAGATCTTGGTAAGTAGCATGGGGCGAAATAAATGTTTCGTGTGTAAGCATCCATAACTTGTCCTTCTATAAGCAACACATCTTCTGTTAAATCAGAAACTGTGAAGGTAGTGTCTTGCGGTAAATTTGGAACATAAGATCTCTCTAAATTATACTTTATTTCCTCTGGCGTGCAAGCTTGATAATGCGGCGTATTTGTGAGGATGACATTAGCTACTCTGATAGCGACTGATTTCCACATTTGTGCTCTTAGGCCAACATTCTTTTCGGAATGCATATTCATAGCTTGTAAAAGATCATGTGAAGTTAATCTAAACGCCTGAACAGATGTTTCACACTTGGCTGTGACGTCATAAGGTCTTCCAGTTAATATGCCCAATTCACCAATCACGTTGCCTCCAACGATGTATTCTTCTTGTCTTTCCTCAAAATTGAGAGTTATAAAATAATCGACGTTGGGTAGAGCTCCATAGAGCTTTAGATTTAATAATGTTTCCTTCGTTGGAACGTAAACAACTTTTACAACACCGTACAAAATAATATACAAAGCTTCGGGAATTGAACCACGGGAAATTATAATTTCATTAACACTGAAAGTAACTGGTTGCGTTCTTCCTAATAGGAAAGATGCTACATCACTACGTTTTCCTATCCATGGGACTTCGTTCATTAAAATATGAGGAGGGCAGGCTTCCATTTTCTTAAAATGGTTTTGAAGGTATTTTACGCGCTTGTCAACCATTCGTTTGCAACTCAAATATTCGAAATCATCTAGGACTCCACGATTCTTTAATTCGTTTACCGCATCTCCTATGTTGTTCAATACTATTCGAATAGCTTGTCGAGTTTTTATTGATGTAGTTATTTTAGGGTATTCTTTTTCTATGTAACTTAACTTCTTGGCGATATTCAGCCGATCAATTTCCAATTTTTGCTTGATTTCTAAGTAAATTTTTTTGTTGTCTATAATATGAGGTAAAATTTTCAGTATTTCTTCTTCTCCTACTATATACCCTCTTCCAACTTCGAAATTTAATGTTACATGACTTTCCACTATTGTGTCTAAGAGCACCAAAGACTGTGGAAGAACCAACCTAAGTAATCTAATGAGTCGTACTAGACGAAGTATTTTGAAAGCGTTTGTCGTCGACAACATAGTACCCGAGGACAACTGGTTGTGTTCATTTTGGAAATCGACAGATGCCTGTCTAATGTAATACACAATGTTTACAAATGACGTTATTAAAATTATGAAGTCCAAAGAGTTGTAAGGATCTCTGAAATATTTCTTACCACCAAAAGCAGAAATTTTGAGACCAAATTCTATGGTAAACACGATAAAAAAGAAAGAATCTATTGCCGCTAACACCGTGAATCCTGTGCCTTTTTCCGGGAGAAAATATATTTCCAAAAGAACTGGAATCGTGTAGATCAAAACAACGACACACATAAGACATTCAAACCAACGAGATACCACGATTATATAACATTTCATTCGACACTTGTTCTGAGGCGGTGGTCCGACATTATAGCGCCATAATAATTTTACAACGAACTTTCTTACACGATCTGTTATTTTTCTGAAAGTCCAACGCGTTTTCAAATCTCTCAACTCCATTATAGGAACGGTTCTGTGGAAAGCTATGTCTACAGCTGTGACCAACAAGTGAACAGCCGTATTTGAAAGCACTCCGTGTTCATATTGGTTGCGGTACGAAACCTTCCTGGCTTTTAAAATTCGTAGATACGCTTCCTTCTGCATTTCGCGATATTCTTTGGTTGTTGGGTCAGCCAGGAACTCTTTCTCGCAGTCTGGACATAAAACCATTCGAAGTCCTAGAAATAAATCGACTCCATTTTCAAGTTTCTCAATGTCGATTTTATACGGATGTTTTATACGTGTAGCTTCTTCAACTATCAGCCAATTTGAATCAGAAAGATGTCGATCCATTTTGATCATATTTATTGACCTTTCTCTTGTAATGTAGAAATATTTCATGGCTGCGTTCATGTTAGCTAATCTGGCCTCAGATATTTCTGTCATTCCTAATAATTTCATTACGAAATAAAGAGTACTTCCTTGAATGATGTGTGTCATCAATACCAAAACTGTTGTATAAGTTAAAATTTCGGCTCCTACTTCCTCTAATCCTTCAATTCTACTGGCAACAAGAGCTAAACAAAGACTTACGGGTCCTCGGAAGTTTCCCCACACAGCCACTGAGACATGTTTCCAAGATACTTGATATTTGCACCATTTAACACTTACATTCATGAGCGAGTACATCACAACACGGCACATGAAACTCATGGCATACACTATTGGTGACATCAGTATCATAATCGTTGTTACCCGTATTGCGAATATTTCAAAAATCATAACTCCAACCAATATGAAAATGATTGAGTTAGCATAGAAGTAGAGTAAATCCCAAAACTGCTGAAGAAATGTATCTAAGTCGGAGTGAATATTCAATCTCTCAGCACTAATCACAATACCTAAAACCACGACACACAGCACTCCACAACCTCTTAGCAAGGTCTCTGTTACGTAGAATGAGATATAAGCAACCACTATGGTAATTGTGGCACTTCCAATCGGATCGTGTGAGGTGATACTTAAAATACAGACTGTTATTTTTCCANTCCAATCGGATCGTGTGAGGTCATACTTAAAATACAGACTGTTATTTTTCCAACGATAAAACCGAAAAGGGGACTTGCAATAAAAATTGTTAAACATATAACGAAAATAGTTAGGGCATCTGCGATGTATCCTATTAAGAATCCTATCAGCATGTTGAAAAGTGCGATGGCTGAAACATCCGTTAATAAAGTTTCGCCTTCCATGATAATACTTAGATACTTAGATTGTCCAATATCTTGAAGTATACTTACAGTATATTCTGAGTAACAAGTGCTGGAAATAATACCAAACATGAGAGCTTCCATAAAATTCCATTTCTTATCAAACACAATAAACATCATCAAAGCCATCATAGTTGTTGATACTACAAATCCCACAGTAGAAAAAAGAATAATCTGTTTGATACTTTTCTTGAAGAGATGAGCGTCAATTTTATACGATGGACGAAAAACAAGAACAGGAAGAAGAATCATCAACATATACTTAGGTGTCATATTGCAAATATTGTCCACATAATCGTGAACTTCTTCTGAGAAATGTGACATCCATCCGATGAAACCACCGATTACGAATATCATAGTCGTTGGGGGAATTTTCAGCTTCAACAATCCAAATACGTATTTGATCAAAACAGCTAAACCAAAGGTTCCAAAGATGAAGACGATACCTTGCGGAGGGTCGTCTTCTGGGAGGAAGGCCCCGCTGTGAATAATATCATGACTGTGCGAAACATTAATCTGATTTCTGTGAACATTATATCTTTCGGCTTGATTCAAATGAATAAATGAAAAAAATACACTAATAATTATGCCACAAAACAGTTTCATCCTCACATTAGCCATGATATTGATAGTAAAAATATTTTCGCAAAGGACATATGAATTCCTACGAAATCTCTCAGAACATGCAAATATTAATTATTGTTTCTCGTAAACAAAAGAGAAAACTGAGTTTTCTTTTTCACTGCCTCCAAACTTTTCGGTTTCTAATCAGCGATAGTATTACCGAGTGTGTAGGAGAGAGAGGTAATTGCGGACACTTAAGGAAAATAGGAAATTATGCTTATACCATTGCAGAAAGCCAAATTCTGATTTATGACATTGCATTGATTACGTAAAAGTACGATAATTTTTACACAACATTATAATGTCGTATACTTTCAAAAACAAAACTAATCAGGCTTATGTAATACTTACGAATTTGAAGGGGTAATGACGGGCAGACTAGTATCAGGTAGTTAAAGCTAAACTGTTTCTATGACTGCATTTTTATGTCTCAAAAATGTTTCCAAAATATAAATTTAATAATAAAGCTTCCTTGAAAATAGCCGTGATATCTCGTTATGTCCGTAATTACCTCTAATTGAAATTTAAATGAAAAATTTACTGTCTGCAATTACCCTCCAAACTATATTTGCAAAGAGATTGCATAGTTAATATCAATGATATTATTTCCAAGCTCATTATCCCATTTTGTCTAGTGAAAAACCTTTAATAAAAACGAGTTAGAGACGATTAATTTAAATCATTATCGTTATGTCGCTAATAAGACACTCGTTAGTAACAAAATAAGTTTTATTTTCCAGTAGCCATACACATACAAATCCCAGAATATAATCACCGTTGGTCGCAGTTTCATAAAGTAGACAGTTGCTGAGTAACGCCGAGACGAACTTCCGTCGTGACCTAAGTTACGGCGAGGTTTAGTCCGTTATTGAAGCGCCTCGGTTTTGATCTGTCTGCCTCTGCACGCGGTGCAGCTTATAAGCGGCCGCTTCCCCGCCTCTCGTAGCCGCCGCCCGCCTCCTATTGGTGCTCGCTGACGTAGCACGGCGCCGACAGTTCTTGCCGCGCCCAAGCTGCCGTTAGCGCTGTCTGCGGGTAATTCAGAAACTATTAACTCCCGCGACCTTCAAACAGCAGCGTATGCTGCAATTATTGTTAGAGATTAAATAATTAATCAGATATGTCTAAGAATTGACTCTAAATCACATGTAAATTTGACCCCCAAAAAGTTGTGTTTTCACGAAAAAAAACTGAATTAATGTTTTGAAACAAAATCAATAAAAAACATTACAAAGTTTGAAAAATTTCATTATTCAAACCCAAAACTTCTCTGTCAGCAATTACTCGCTGTCCGTATATATCCCTCTCTTCCGTACTGTATGAAATTTAAAGTACTTTTCCCTGAATAGTCAATACTTTAAGGGAAATTAAATAAAGCACTCTGAATAAAAATTTTAAGTAGATTATTCGAACTACGAAAATTTATCTCAGGGCTGTCCTAGAGAGTTTCCTCCTCTTCTTGTAAAAAAAAAATGTCTAGAATGTAGAGTAAAAAGAGTAAATACAAATATTATAAAAATGTGTTTAAAAAGCGCTTATACGTGACTTTTATAATATTATTAAATTAAAGAAAGATAAAAATTAAATATTATAGCACGTTGTTGTATATCGTAATATAATTAAATACTGAAGGGCTACAAATTATATTCACTTACCTAGCCCACTCGGCAGGTAATCTCAGGAATAAGATATGTCCTCCTGCTATAACATGGCATGGAGAGGATCGGGTTCGGCTGATAATTTACCTGAAGTACACACTAATCCTTCCTAAAGGAATCACAGCTTTTATAAAATATTGGTTTAATCATTATTACTCAAATTACAAGAATACAACACTGTATTTCACAATTTCCCATTTAAACACTTCCCCCAAAACATGCAGCTAATTACTACCAAGTTATACATGTTTTATTATCACTGAATTTATCATTTTAAACGGAATGAGTCCGTTTGCAAATATTTTAAAGTTTATTGTTCTGTAGCATAGTTCATCATATAAGTGTTACCACAGTTCATAATCTAAGCCCTTCTTCACATAAACATCTCAACAATTAAAATTGCCACAAGTCTTTGGCATGCTTTTATTACCTCTTGATGAAATTTTAAATTGCATATTATAAAGCGAAGAGGGTACCATTAATGGCCCTTCGAAGAAATGAGGAGAAATTCAGTACCAACCGCCGTGGGATGTCGTTGCCCTTCCGAGGACGTGGATGCCGACTCCACGTCTCGCCGCTGTGGCCCCGTCAGTACCAAAGCCTTCCCAGATTAGTCACGGTGACCTTGCAAGTTCGAATCCCTCTTCGGACATCGGATGTTGATTGAAGTCATCTTAAGCGAAATTTGATGAATACGTGAGTCCATCTCTTGCTCTCGTATTGATTAATTTCGCCACCCTTAATAAAGTCAGAATGTTCATCTTCACTAAATCATTGTATTTACCGGTCTTTTCATTAATGTCAGTTAACGAAAACAACGTTCTAAAATAAGGTGATGCGTCTCCGACAGTGCATTGACGCCTAAATGTATCCTTAATACAACATTCCGAAACTCAAAAACAGAAGAAGATCACAACAGAGTTATCAATTCTCAAAAAAATCTAAACAGAATCTGAATTCTGAATCTCGAAAATTAGAAAAAGAATCATAATCAAAATCGTTTTCAGAATCGTCATTCCTCAACTAATCAAAGTCAGAATATTTCTCTAAAATCATAATCACAATCGTTTCGAAATCATTCTCACAAAACAATTCTCATCAAAATCACAATTCTAATACTCCGAAGTGTCTCTTCTCCAATCTTAAATAACAAGTTCCCCACCTTTCTGACGGAACTAGGCAAACTTAGCTCCTCACATCGCTGAAATCATTCATCCTTTTTTGCCAACTCCTTACAATTATTCACTCACGTGGCTTTCCCCCAATTGGTTGAACTTTTTGTGACGTAGTTATTTATAAATCAATAACGGAGCTTGTTTTAACTACCACACTTCGTCTTTTTCCTTAATTGATATCTAACTTACGATCAACGGGTTTGTGACACACTTCTCTCACAAAGGTCTATTCATTCCATTAAAAGGAAACCATTTCTCTGTCCCCTGAGAAATCACACTTAAGTCCGCTAACCATCGTTACAACCTTCATTGTATGAGCTCGCGCTCCCCTCTACGGTCGTCACCCTTCCCTCTTTTCTCTGTCCTCTAGGTTTTCTAAATTTAGACCTTCATCGCTCAACATCGCCTAATTGGGTCTCCTTCTTGCGAAGGTCTTCGCACAAGACCTCCATTCATTCCTTTACAAAACTAAGCCCATTTATATTTTCCCTATGGTTTCTCGCAATATCACAACTACTTTTGTGTTACGCCTTTTCACACCGTCCAGAGAAGCACATTCCTAAAGACGACTGTTCTTCCTCTTTCATTATTTCATCTTGAAACATGCAAGATCTTTTTCAAAATTACTAAAACGTATTGTAAAATGCTACTACCAGATGTTTGTTATGAACCTTAGCAGCGTCTGGACGCGTGCTCAAGTGAGCATCGTCTCTCCCCTTCCAGCGTCCTTTTCTTAAAAACTCGACAGAAACCAGACCCTTTTTCCGAACACGTAGAAACTTGCCTGCGTTTTTTGAGGTTTCTTGTTAAGAGGTGTTTTATATTCGCGCTTGAACGGACTCGCGAATATTAAATCTCTTTCATTTATTACAAGGCTTTTATTGAAAAAATACTGAAGTTAATTATTTATTACAATATCGAGGCTTCAGGTGCACTGAAAAGTGAATAACAATATCTCTGGTACAAGTTGTTGCAAATAAAAAGTGAGGTACATGTTAATACTCAATCTATCTCACATAAGATAAGATTCGTTGTGCAGTTCATAATCGAATACTGCTGTAGTAATATATGATCATAGAGAATTTGTCCTATTATTTATAAACGTCCCTTGCTCTTATTTTCAATCCCGATGAAATTATTCTTTTTTTTTGTGCAATTCAAACATCGATATTTTTCAACATGCAATTGTAATTTATTTTTCACAGCCCAGAAATATTTTTTTTGTAGCCCAGTCTATGTACATTAAAATTGCAAAACAAATCATGTGGGTTCACTTATTTTTATATTGTTTGGACCAGTATTAGGAGTGAGAAGTTTTCAACCTTCAAAAACCTGTGCGAGCGTGGCAATGCCCGGAAAAGCTCAAACCTTCGTACTTTCTTCAGTTTCTTCCTCATAACTGTCAATGCGATAACGTTTTACTTATTGTTTTTTAAATAATGTTTTATTAAAAAATATCAAGACTAATTGCAACGATGAATGTTATACCGTTCCCGAAATACAGCATTCTAAACATTCAGATTTGGTCGTGTAATTTGTCATATTTCAGGAAAAATTGTCTCACCAGGAAATGCATAAGAAATAAATATTTTAGAAACTTATTTAGCTTTTATTAACGCACAAAATGACACATATACACGTAACATAACTTCAAAAAATCAAAGAAATGAGAAAAATAGCATTTTTGGAGAAACTTATATACACTATTCCCATATTACAAATTAAAAGAACGCACATGCAGATTCAAAATACTAGAAAAATGTATTAATTTCATGTAAAATGTAATGAAATGGAAATATTAATAAAAATTGACGTTGTAGGCATTCAAAATTCCAAAGGTTTCGAGAACCTTAGTGTCCTATTTATTAATCCCCCTTCCACTGCCATAGTTTGAGGGCCATAATCATTGCCTCGGGTAAGAAGTCATCAGATTTGTCTTCTTCATCGCCGAATCTCTTTTGACTTTGGTTGATGGGCACAATTTCGCAGAACTTACCACCGCAAAAGATGCACAAAACTGACCATTTAAGAAGGAGCAAAGGGTTCAATGGTATTTCATGAATACTCTCGTGAAGCAATTCATCCAGGCACAGCGCGTGGGATATTGGAATCTACACTTGAACTTTGTCAGCAAAATGCTTCCGTTTTTTTTTTTAATTTTGCGGGACACGTCTTGTACGCTTAGTGTACACGTCTCTATTTGCTAGATATGGAACAGCGGATGGGTGCAGATGAATTTGAAAAGTTCATGAAAGAGGAATTTACAATTCCCTATCCAATAATTTTTGGTGAGGTCTCTGGACAGACTTTTCCATCGTGTAAGTTCTGATGAGGCCAATGAAGTCAGGGTTGGTTGACTCATTGTCGAGGAATCACCAGCAGTGTGCTGTCACAGTTGACATGTGGAATGGTGTTGGGCTAAAAATTGGCGAGGAACTGGAAGGGTACTTGGACTAGTCCTATTCTACTTCTGAACAGGAAATTGAGAGCAACTCATTATGCGTGTAAGTCCTAATGTAGGGAAGCATAAGAACTGATTCGATGTCCATCCTCCATTTCAATCTAGTAACAAGTTGCTAACCAAAAGCCAGTAGAGTTGTTGCAGGTCCCGAAATAAATTGAACATTTCATTGAGAAATTGTTGGTGAGTCGCTTTTGGGTGTGTAGTTTTTAACAGAAGGGAAAGGAAGACAAGCGTGTTGAAATAGATCCACTCACAATTTTATGGCGATTATGCATCACGAAGCAATCATACCAATGACATTATTTAGAGAAGAGGGAATACGTGAAGAAACAAAATCTACCTTCTACTTCGATTTCATTCACATCTCTTGAGTGCTAGTGTATTTGTGTTAGTGAATGGTGGGTATCTCAAGATCAAGTTGAAGGATACATCTCTTTCACATTTTTCAGTATTAGTAGAAATGTTTCTCGGGTTTCCTGCAACGTGTTGTCAGTCCCGAGGTATAGCCAGAGCGGGGGAGACGTGCCACGCGGTTCTTCATGGAGGAGACTACAGCCAAGACACGTTAAACATTCTTAGCTACCAAATATTCACGAAAACGGCAGTCAATTTAAAGGTTTAATACTTTCATGTAGCTGCTAAACGAAGAGACTGCCAAATATTCATACTGCACATTCCACTTGATACGAAAGTAGTTGAGGGAGGATAAATACCAACGACGACCAGAATGGAACCTGCTCTTCTAACCTTCCTGAAATTCTTGCCCTTGAAGTGCAAGAAAGGGTACATTGGAGGATGTACATGCTACAAAGAAGGGTTTAAATGGTCATTCGAAAAATTCTCCATGAAATGCATTTCATACCATTAATCAATTTGTATTTCTTAAAATACTTGCTTATTATCTTTGAAAACGTTTGCTAGTGTACTTTTCGCTCTCTGCAATTTGTGTTCCTTGTAGCTATCTAACAAAGTTTGGCATACTGTTTCTGTCAATAACAATTTTCCCGCAATGTTTTTTTTCTAGCCACGTTGCAGTAGTAGTCTAACTTTAATAACAGGGAAATTTGTCTTGACCTTGTTCTTAGCTCGAAATTCCCTCTATGATTTTCTACAGATTTTCGGTGCTTCAAATTTTCAACTTTCGACACTTTAATGTCGGCTTCAGCTCTCTTCCAATATTTGAGGGGTTTTCTTGCCAATATTCGCAAGATGTATTATTTTGTCAAACTGTGCTTTTCGGGTACTCTGCGGACTCTGTCTCATGAGGGACATCGACAGACATATCAAGAGTGGCCACGCTGTCTTCTTTTTTTCTGCCGTAGGACGTCTTCGACCATACCTTCAATTTCATCTGCTACATCCTACGCTCTTGTCCCGACATATTCTTCACCACCTGCCTCTGCCTTTCGTTCAACTTCCCTTCATATTTGAGTTTTTCCTTCAATTTTATATGCTCCAGTAGCTTGGAGTCACTTTTCATTTCTCGTCTTCTTTTATCATATTCTTTCTCTCTCTCTCTCTCTCGTTGTTCAACATTATCTTTGGATTTTGACCGTTCCATTATCATTCTCTTCAGTCAATCTGGAACGTACAAATATACCTGGGTGGGTCTAGTTATCAAGATCTATATGTCCTGTGTTTACAGGTACTTTTCTTCAAAGAGAAACGCACCCTGAAACCTTTTGTTTTTATCTCTATTTGATTCTCCATCAAGAAAGCAAATTATTTATGATTTTATTACGCAATAGACTCCCTGTTTTCAGAGCATTTCAAGTAAAATCAAATGTTTAAAACTCCTATAAAAAGTGCTATTGCTTTAATGGAGTGGTTTTAAAGTGTTGTGATTAATGATTGTCTGTTAAAAAGAGTCGCTTTTATTCATTCCTGAAACCATTTTATTTTTATTTTTTGTTTATTATTAGTTTAACAAAATGCATCCACATATCTTACCAATACAATATCGAGTTTAAATGTATCACGAGTTAATCAGTAATACTAAAAAATTCATTACTAGACGGGATGTGCCAATAGAAAACTACTTTTTTAAGGACTGGAACGTGGCGTATGCTAGTGGATATTGATTCCAGCTCATCAGATTGCTTTTTTCGCCTTTCATTGAACTATATTTCGTATTTTCACTTGAATACGTCATCTGTATCTCACGAAATCATGAATACCAAATCTTGTGGGCTTACAAAGAGGCATTAGATGATAAAAAGAATTCATCCAGTACTCATCCAAATACTACCATTAAAATGAATTATTACTTCAACTGACTACTGACTTCACTATCTTCATTAAAGAGCAATTTACATCAATCATATTTATAGAAATCTCTTAAATTACGGTGAACCTCACCGCCAGGTAACAGATTAATCATGTTACGTCGAATGAAAATGGGAGACGGGAACGGGATTCGAACCCGGGACCTTGAGGTCTTTGGGTTTCACAAGTTGAATGAGAATGGTAGACGGGCCCGAGAGTCGAACGGGATGGCGCAGTTGGTAAGCGCATGAGCGCGTAGAGCTCAAGGTCCCGGGTTCGAATCCCGGTCCCGTCTCCCATTTTCATTCGACGTAACATGATTAATCATATTTATGTTATTAAATTATATATTTTTATGACTTTAATAGACAAATTACTGTATTTCACTTCGCAACGCTTCAACCAGGATTATGGCCTTCCTCAGGTGTTTAAATAAATAACGTGCTATCATAGTAACATGTTATGAATAAAACTGTATTATATGCAGTTGCGTAATATAAATAATTATGATATAAATATAAGTAATTGTCTATTCCGCAAATAGGAAGTCTATTCCTAATGTGGCTATTGATGAAGTCCCGGGGGTAATAATTTGCCGAAAGTATTTTACTTACAATTTGAATGTTATCTTTCCTAAATTGTTTATCTGAAAGTAGCACTGGAAAACGGAGATTCAATTCTTGATATGAGTTAACTGTACGTACGAATTAACTTATTTTAATGTAAAATTAGGTGAAAAGCATATTATTGGTATAATTATTTAAATTATGTTTTATGAGTGACGTTAAAAGTGGTTTACAATTGATCTCAGTTTAATTTGATCATCGTCCAGAACTATTACATTATTTTTACTTGCTCACTATTATCACAGCAATTATAAAAATGTGCTTAAACTGCAAACAGTATGAAACTTTCCTCCGCAAATTGACCTTGCCATTCCCAAAAATGTACGATTTCATGAAAGTGGAAATTTCGTTGTGAATCCACTCATGGACTCTTTGCTCATAATGTTGAAACCATAGATTACTACATTTTCGTTTTGTGACATCTGGGAAATTAAAAATAGTTATATGAAAGGAAATAATTCAGTAATTATAGTTTTCGTAAAATTTGATACCTAATGTCGAAACGACTTTTGTCATTGGTAAAGTCCCAGATTCATTTTGTTCTCTGCGGTTATTTTTCGTATGGTTCAGTAATATGCAATGAAACAGATCTTATCTGAGAAAAAAAAACTATAACCGCTGTAGATGATACAATAGTCTTCTGAAGCAACTCGAAAGAGAAGACTGCGAAATAGCGTGACAGCTGTTCCACATTGTTTGCTTTACACTCGGCTTTTCGTCTGCACACTGGAGGAAGGTCAGAGGTTATAATGCGGCCTTGACGAGCGACTTGATCAGCGATAAGAGGAAAGGGAAGATCAACGCGACGTGATGACAATTTAGGGCGCATATGTCGGCACTGCCACCAACGCTGCGACCAGCGATAAGAGTACTTTTTCTTCACTCTTATCGAAACTAGGGTCGCCATTGTTGTTGCGGCTTTCGAAATAGTAATTTCATTGTTTGGCGATGGATTTTGAGCAATTTATAAGTTTCACCCACCGAAGAATCCCCATGTTTAAAACACTTACTGACGAGGTGTCTAAGGAAATGAATTCTACAAGTGCATTGTGTGAACGATCAGCTGAACGCATGTTATCGCTGAGTCTTTGAGCATCTGCGTATGTGTATCTGCGTATGTGTATATCAGCTGAGTCTTTGAGCATCTGCGTATGTGTACATGTGTCAATAACTTCTATCTTCGCTCTTACGTAAACGGAGTCACACCGCTCGCTTCTCCGCTACACTCTTCTCTTTGCTCGTATCGCCGATCGACGCTTCTCACACAATCGTACCCTTAGGGGAAAGTCCTCTACTGTTGGCGCTCAAATTATGCATACTCGAGTTAACGGAAACACACCTCCTGAACGGAGTGGTCGATTGCAAGGGAACGGCCATCAAATGAAAGAAAATATCTTCAACATTTAAATACTTGTGATAAAATTTCATTTGTGTCAACAAAAATTTTTTTAATGCGAAAACCCACGAAAAATGACAGATTTTTTCCGTATTTTAAACTGTCTTACCTTTGCACTATTATTCAGTAAAATTAGTAATTTCACTAACAATTTGAATAGAGGGTTGATATGTTTTTGTATCAACTTTTGTCAAGTTTCATGATTTTATTTCTATATGTTATTTTTTCTCATTTATTTTTTAGCATTCGTTAATTTGGTTATCTTGCACTAAAATACAATTGAAAGCAGCGTTGTCATCGTCAAACGATCATTTGAACGAATTTCATGGTGCTTAACACATAAACACAATTTATGATTTGTTTTGAGATGATATTTCTTAGCACATTTTTTTCGCGCGATCGGGTTGCACGGCTTAAGCCGATACACTTTCTTTTCCCTCTATTCTCACACCTCTTTTCCCTTTCTTTTGCTCATCCCAGAGTGTCACAGGTGCGGAGCGACAAATCCAACTCGTCCTCAATAGATTATACCACTGTTCAAAGACGACTGGCTTTCGTTTCTCTGCTGAGAAAACGGGCTGTGTTCTTTTCAGTAGGAGACTGTAACATCTGGACCAGTGCAGTTTATAGATTTTTGAAATATTAACATTTTCAAGCATTTTGCTAGCCGGAAATTCCTAAGGAGATTAAGGGTCGGGCCAGTCGCCGCCAAATAAGGAAAAACTACTACGACTTCCCGTTCATTGTGTAGATGCTGAACAGTTCCCACCTAATTCTGAAAATTGAGTAAGAACGCCCTCAGAAAAATGTGGCCGAAGCGCGTGGCAAGTGAATGGAATATTTCTAGCAGTTGCCAAAAATAATGGTCAGCCCAAAAGGGACGCTGGCAGATCGGAAAGGGCGCAATATTCTCAGAAGCTGAGGGGTGACCAAGATGATGTAGAGTGCTCAGTGCGTTAGCGAGGGCGTGATCACGTGACCTCCGCTTCGGTATATATTGGGAGGATTGAAGATCCTAAGTGACTTTCAGACTAGAGACTCTGCGGAGGGCATGGAAATACCCAGGTTATTTGAGATATGACTTGGTTAGTTTTGGTCGTCAGACCACTGAGAATTGCTGCGGTAATTCAATTACGCGCGATAATTCTATTAGGCGCGAATGACGTAACTTGGAACAGTTAGTTATTTCGGGATAGCAACTTGTAAGTTTTTTGAGATTCGGATAATCTGGGTAGATTTCCGAGTTAATTGATAACACCAGTATTTATATCTGTGTGTAATTGTTGCTTTCAGATAGCAAGAACTCTGTAATAACAGATTCAAACTTGTATTTATGATTTGAGAGTTCGTTCAGATTTGTAAATACGCAGATTGCAATTTAACTTGTATTAAAGGAATATTTTATTGTTATTTCACGTGTGTTTAATTGCTTGGGGAAACCAAGCTGGTGGCAGCGAACTCTACCATAAAGGTTGTGGTTTATGGTTGAATCCCGCTTCTACCCCAAAAACTACCCACATCGCATCTGGACTTGCGATGTGACGTAACAGAGACCAAGCTTCCTGCCAGAACCTCACCTCACCCTGGGGGACAATGTTCTAAAATTATATCCTTCTGTAAAATTCTTAGGTTTAATCTTTGATCAGAGACTTAATTGGGTTGAACATTAAAGTCTCTGAATATATTGAAGTGCCTGAGTAGCAGGGAATGGGGTGCAAATCGCTCCTCCTTGCTCCAGTTTTATCGAGCATTCATAAGATCTCGGTTTGATTATGGCTGCGTAGTATATAGCTCTGCTCGTGCAAGCTATTTAAAGAAGTTGGATCGTGTCCATCATGCAGGAATCTGACTAGTTACGGGAGCCTACCTTACTAGTCCCATTCCAAGTTTGTATGCCGAGAGTTTGTATGCGAACCATCTCTTTACTTCCGGCGGCAACAACTCATGCTACGACACTTTAGCCATGTGCTTACATTACTCGACAATCTGGTACACATCGCAGTATTTCATCCTTCCTCTTCTTCCATCCATTTACATATAATCCGAACTATTCTCTTATGAATTCTAAAAGTGTGAATGCTCTGAGTGGATTGGCCCTAAAAGATAACGCCGTCCAGTAAATAAGAATATACATGAACGTATTTGAGAATATACTGTAAATGAGAAGAGATAGTAATTCTTTTCTGATAAATAGAGAACATAATAAACAATGTCGGTTGCAGGAACGACAGAAACATGAAAACAGTTCGCCATTTTGCACTCAATAAAAAATTGAATATACAAGTTCCAAAACACGGTTTCTAGATATTTAAATTAACAATATTTACATACAAAAAACGGAGATATATCCATTAGTTCGTGAGATATAGCGAAAACAACAAAAAAATTGATAAAGCACATTGCAACAATTTTTTTTCACACCATCTTCGAAATTGCAATTTACAACGCATGAAATATTTCCTAGGGAAACATCTAAAATTCGGGTAATTTTTTTTAAAAAAATCTCACCTCTAAGTGACATGGTGATTCGTTCGTGAGGTACATCTCTTTATATGTATAGATTTATACACACAAATGTGTAACAAAAATATACAATATTTATGTAGATTAAGTAAATACATGGACCTAATATATTCTTAAAATCACTTGTATATTACATTAAAATAACCAAACAGTAAAAAACATCAACATAAATGTGCACGTTCTAAGGTAATGGTCTTTCCTCCAAACAAGAATAAAGTTGCATTGATCGTTTTTATTATATAAGCACTCGTTCAGATCATTGAGATCCATTACCAAATAGTAGTTCGTAAAAGGAAGAAAACAGACCGAGTGGAGGAGAGAATATACGCAGTGTTTGTGTGCAATGCTCTCATTGTAGCCTGTGAATGCCTTGTTCTTGTCCCATGCCGAGGTCATTAGCCGAATTTGAGATCTCGGTAAACTGCCTTTATTAATATGAATTGGTTTCCTTGCAGTTAGGCCAGAATATATATATACAAAATTATGTCATTTTGCCATCGTTTCGACTATTTATTTTACTCGTGAGAGCTCAATGAAAATAAATATATGTACTCAGCCACATATATACTTAACCATCTCCATGGTGACCACACACATTCTGGCGCACCTAGCATGCAGCCTAGGATCGGGTGTGTGGGGTCTTAGATCCTACTTCTGCGACCTTGAAGTGGGGTGGGGGTGGGGAGTCGAAACCTCTCCAATCACTATGATGTCGGCGCCAGTATAAATTTGCTTGTTTCAGTTCGTTGTCTAGCTCAGGGTGAATGCTGTGGATCATATCCTGCTAAATTGCCCGTCGTCATATTGCGCTTCCTTCATTTACGGTTTCATTTTTGAATTTCCCTCTGGTGTGAAAACTTGATCCCGCTCCATTTCGATCCACATCTCATAGTATTGGATTAACTTGATTCAGTTTTTTAAATTAATTATAACTGCTCTGTAATATGTCTCAATAAATTGTCGATTAAATTGTTAAATATGTATTTTTTTCTGTTTCAAGAGTCAACGATGAACTCTCCCACGGTTTTGAGTTATGGTGGACATAGACAATAGCGGTGATTGGGAATCAAAAGTGATTACAAAACAAATATTGACGATTTTCATTAACATGACATTTTCTGCTTATTTCCACTACGTATGATTTAAATAATGAAATAAATCACAGGAAAGACAATTGGTGATTACCAAATCAAGGATGGTGCAATTTTGTTTTATAATTCCCAGTTTTAGCCGGATAAAATGACATTTTTATCATTCATTAAAAAAGTGAGGGGGCGGCTGCCCCCCCCTATTCGCCGCCACTGGATATAGATAAAAAGTTACACAAACGGTTAGAGAAATTCCACGTTTATCATCGTCCAAAAGAAATAGTGTTTTGCACAAGCTTTTAAATACACTGATACGTTTGGCAATGTTTCTGATTATCTAAAGAATTTTATAAATTATACGTATAATTTCCAAAAGAAGTAAATAATTTTGTCTTGTAACCTCAATGAGGTAGAGCAAGAAATTTGTTCTTATATTGAATTTTTTTAAAAGTTTAAAAATTTATTATGTGAAGAAATATTTGTGATCAAACCTAAGCGAACGTCATACCCCAAATCCAGTTAAGAAGGATGTGTTCTGTGCGAACAGTTTCCCACCATCTTCATCGCTGGAGGTCACTGACAAAGAAGAGGATCGTAGTGCGCATGCGCGAGCGCACTGTCTGGAGTCGGGGTCGCAGGAAGCAGTCTTCTACCGACGCTCAACCATCTCGCTTGGGAGCACCACCGTCTCACGAAACACGCTGCTCCAGCTGGTGTTTTGAAGGCGGTTCACCATGGCGGAAACTGTCATATATGCGCCTCTGGCACGTGTTGTGCGCTTCGGCACCAATCTGAAAGTAAGTATTTCTTTCAAGATGCCTCTCTATCATACGAGTCGTCCAGTCATTCACTGCTCAAGAAACAAGAGTAATTTTTATTATTTGTTTTTTATTTACTTATAACGTGATAAAAAATACACTTTTCGAAGAAAATGTTTCATTACACAAAGGAAGGAGCAAAAAAAATCCCACTAATTACTTCCTTACGCTTTACTGCCAGACAACTAATTTGCCCGTTGCATGGCGTCGCGTTTATATCCGGCAGAATTTACAAATTCAATTCATTCTAACGGGTAGACTATTCACCTGACAAAAAACACGAATGGATACAGGAAATTTTGTCTAATCTCTTGCAGTCAGTAGTATTTTCCTTTAAAACACCCGTTTTTCTGCAATTAGCAAAACTAAATGAAAAAAAGACATAGTTTTTTGTAGTTTTTCGATGTTTTTTAATACTTCCTGAATTGTTTCGAAGTGAAAATGTAAAAAATCGTAATCAGCATCTTATAATACTTAGTTTCAGATTTTCAAAGTTTCAGATTTTTTCCACAATTTTCAGACAATTTCCATAATGCTGGATTGTAAATTCAATGCCCTCTACAGGGCTCGTACTTCATTTGAAAAGAAAAGAACGGGTGAAAATTGTAGTAAATTTTCTGTACCCGTTTATAAAGACAAATTTTCTTGGTGGAGTACACAGCTTTTATATAATAAATTGAAAACCAATAAAAAGGTTACGGTTATTTTATTATTATTATTATTTTTAGTTTGTTTCATATTTCCTGAACTTTCTCGAGGGGACAAAGTTGGAATTTGTAAATAACCCTAAAGAAAATAAAAAATAAATCATGACTTCTCCAAAACTTTCCGGGTAGAAACACCTAATGACTGGGCAAGAATGCGGATGAACGGCTGTAAAACGGGGTGATCATAATAATACTCCTCCCATTTTCTCTGAACTCTCAATTTTCGTGAAATATTCTATTTTTTAATGTGTTGATGACCGTGTAATATTTCATATTTTCCGTAATGATTTTCAAATGTTTAATGTTTTGTGGCGATTTTTCTTGGTGTTATAAAAAAGTATTTTGCTAAAATGTTTTTATCTTTAGAGGTTGAAAATTGTTTATTTTTTACTTTTTACTAGTAATATATAGAAAACAATGTCACCGAAGTGTTAGCTCATAGAATTTCACTCAGAAAGAACAGGAGTAATTATGTCTTCAAAAGTTATTTAAATATTAAAAAGTTTTAGCTTTCCTGGGAAAATGAAGATCTAATGAAACTATTAAATGAGAAGCTCATTAGTAAATGATTTCCTAGAACTTTACTAAAGTATGAAAATAGACTTTTGTACGATATTTTTTCAAGTTAAATATACACTATTTTGTTGTAAATGTGGGTCACAAAAGCTCGTAACTTTTACATACTTGTGTACTTGTTACATCAAATAAACGTGAAACGAGAAAAAATATGCCCATTCCTATAGTTTGTCTCAAGTGGAGGAGAAATATTATTAGTAACTACGCTAGAATATGTTTCATGGAGCTAAGCTGTTCCAAATGTTCTACTATTTATTTTCTCGTCTTTCAAGTTTTTGACCCAAGAAAATAATTTTAAAAATCTTATTTTCTTGGGTTTAATAATAACTTTAAAAATACCAGGGTCCATATTTAGCCAGTGATATTTTCTTTCTTTCAGCCCATTTATCACCTTCCATACGGTTTCAGATAAGTCTGCACGCGTCGTTATCTCGTCTGAAGCTAGGTAAACATTAAACATCGCTGCTTGCAATGAATAGTACTTTTTTTTTTTTTGCAGAATCATTCTTGAGCGTGTTTAGGTTAGCATAATTTTGCACTAGAAACCATCTACAGGTCGCTGGTATATACTGAAAAGTTTCACCTGTATCTTAACAAGCATTTGATTGAGAATAATTAAGGTGCGTTTATGATACTGTTTTGGGTTTTTACTCATTACTAATGTATAAATGATTTAAAAATTATACATTAATGCATTATAATAATACTTATATATTATTATTTAATAATATTTATATATTATTATTTAATAATATTATATATTATTATTTATTAATATTTATATTTTATATAACAAATACGCTTCCATGATACTATTTCTCTCTAGAACAATTGTAATATTCCAGTGTATTATGGTGTTCGTCCTCCCCCAGCGCGCCATTGTGTTTCACTGGGTAATCTGTAAACAAGTCACCGTCAGCCAAAATACGTGAAAAAGTAACTTCTGAAAAACTTCGACATGTATCAAGGAACTGCTATTTTAAATACATTAAACATATATAATTCAAGAAATAAATTAATAAATAATTTCTCATAATAATATTATTTGTTATGAAGTACTTTACTTCTCGGATCTGTTTTGATCAAGAACTTGTTGCCATAGAAAACGTTCTTAATTTCAGAAAGTTAGTTTTACTAATCGCACAATTACGTTCGTGTAAAATATAAACCAAGAGGAATAAACGATTTTATTAAATTACGTCTGTAGTTAAAATTTTTGTGAAAAATCTTACTGGCATGGTACCGAGTACCCCCAAAAGCCTCCTGGTTATTTTATTGGAGAGTGAAGATCAAATGGTGGTATCACTTACACAGACAGAAAAAAACCCTCTCTCAAAGGCTAGACCTATACATCCTCATATATTTTGACGTGCTGAAACCAAATTGACCAATCATCCCCCCGTTTTTTAAATCCGTATTTTTTGTATTTAACTCTCAATTACAATCCTAGATCGCAGCCCAAGCGAGTGCCAAGTTAAAAGCCATTGCGACTTTATCGGGGTGACGATGGGTTGCGTTTAAGTGTTAAGGTCGTTTTTCGCGATGAGAAAAAAGGAGGTCAAAATACATAAGGATACTTTGGTAGAGTCTTTGGAACTGAGTAATTTGTGTGTGCGCGCGCCTGTGTTACCAGCAAGATTAATACGTATTTGAACGACTAATGACATGATATATATGTATGTGCGTACAGTCAAATTTAAATCACTGTCCGCTTTCATTTCTTACAAAAATTTACGAACTCCAGTTGAGCTTTGTTTTCTACCAAATATTGAATTAAACCTCAACCAGTTTAGACAGACAATTTTAGTACCTGACGCAAATAAGAGTGACTTTGAAAAGCTATTCTGTGAGAGAGAAGTACGCACCAAAAGATGAATAAGAAACATTGATGGTCAAAGCTTTGAGCTTAGGTACGAGAGTCATAAGTGGCTCGTTAAACCTTTCTTTTACACACCAATAGTGTGTATATTGCGCTAATGAGTTGTAACGTTGGAATGTTTCGACTTCAGACTAGATTTACTAATTCAGGAATTTCTTCAGATCTTTCACATTCAATAAACAATTTTCGTTCACCAATTTTTGAACACGTTATCAACCAGGTTTTAATAAAATCAAATATTATACTCTTAAATAAACAAAAATTCATTATGTGTAATTTTATACGAATTTTTTTTGTTATATGGACTGTCACCATAAACATTTTTGGTACATTTTTGCTCGCTGACACAAGATTTGTTCTGTAGTTAACTTTTTCCCAATTTGTAGGTCGTGGATTAAATCTTCAGGAGCGAAGTTAATCATGGACCTCTTAAACTCATTTGACGTAGAGGAAAACATTTAAATCTCAGTGTGCTAAATGTTTTCTCGTGCCGAATTATTTATCATTTTCAATCTCTCGAAGATGATTTGGTACAGCTGAAAGCGATGCTGTGATTGAAAACTTAGTTTCTTCGTAGCACTTTAGTAATTTAGTAATTCATGTCGCAACACCCACTTTAATACATCTCACTTCCCTTTTATCATATCTAACGAGATTATTTTCTTAACTTATAGCACATTACGTCCATTTACAAGGTTCAATGTTTTGAAAAGTTGCTACAATTAATAACTGACTATTAATAAAGTAGAAGAAGGGTTTCGAATTGAGAAATGGTTAAGGTTATTCCTGTAATTCAGGAGACCTTTTTAAGGTTCTAAGGAAAACCAAAAGTTTTGGGAGTATTTTCTTTTGATTGTATTGTTTTATTTAATTATTTTCCACAAATTCATAATATATACATTTTTTTGGAAACGAGAATACTGGAAGTTTCAAAATAAAATTTTAACTTGAAAAGTTGCTTATTGCTTACAACAGTTTTTCAATGGACCAACGACCAATGAACGTCATATATGCAAATAAGAATTTGCTTGTTTGGGACCGCCAAGGGTGCTTTTTTGAAGCATTAGTTTTTATATAAATCAATTACAGTTAATTCTGTGTAAATTTCTGGGCTAACTATTTTGTCTCTATTGAAAATTACACGCACGAATATTACGTAATATGATGACATGCATTCCCACTACAATCAATACCATTAGCTGTTAATTTTTTCGTGACACACTCGGAGATGATTAGAGATCGGAGATCGAGATTTTATCGGTTTATAAAATTATACTACTTGCAATATTATTATACTACTCCTCGTATTATACTACTTGCAAACGAAAGTGGCGGCTGACTCCTTACGACACACATCGAAGGACACTTCCCCGAACTCTGCCGGTCCCTCCAACCTAAATGAGATCTCCGCTCCACCTCTTGGGTTATGTTCTTAGTCACCTACTGAACCAAACAAAATTACAAATTTTACTTTTTTATATAACTTTTTATATTTATTATAATGTAAAATTTTTATTCTATGTTCAACTGTGAATAAAATGAGACCACATCCAAGAAAATTACGATAAAATTAAAGATAGTATCGACCATAAATGGAAAAAAGAACCTGACCTGAAACCTTAATTTTATCACTGCAATAATGTAGTGTTAAGATGCATTTTCTTTGTAATTGTATGTAGATTGGGAAAATAAAATTAAAATGGTAAAGAAACGTTTGATAAAAAACGTAATATTTTGGATCCAGTTTGTGACTGAGAGCTTGACCCCGGCGAAGCCAAGCGATATGCTTATTAGGGGTGAAGGCACCAGACGTGCTCGGGTGTCTTAAGATGTCTACCGCTTTTTCGTTTGCAAATGGTATAGAATTCAATTTTAGACATAGACAGAATATAGAAGAAAAATTTAATTAACGAGGAAAAACTTTTTTAATGCATTACATGGTGGTATCTCCACGGGTATTTTGTGGTGCTTAAGTTGAATTTGCAATGTCACATCAATACGAAAAGAAACCTCAAAAGTTCATGGTCAAGGTGTTGCGAGAGCTTTAAGTCCTCAAAGTATCTGCAGTATCTTTGAATGCCTATCATATCGTCTGTCCATTAAGTGTCGCGAACTGCCCGCCAAACGACTAGTCTACATAACGCCACACCACATCCTCGCTGATAGGATGCCAACAGAAAAAGTGCTGAATCTTCTTATCTCCTCGCGACATCCGGATCCTATCTCCTCGCGACATCCGGATCCACTAGCTCTCTGCAGTATCGGTTTCAAGTGCAATTTACCCGCCCAACCAGCAATTTTTCAATATAATGTTCAATAATATTATATCTTCATGATTCGTGGCCAATGGAAGGGGGGAGGTGGAGAGAAGTCTCGTAAAATCAATTTATACACGATGTTTATATTTGATGAACAAATTTCGTAATACCTAATTGAAATAAAAATATAAATGACGATATCACCTCCACTTCTGCATTTTGTAGAATTAATCTGCAGTCCACGCCGGTCGAGAAAGACCAATCAAACTCCAAGAACCCTAGAAACATAGTTTGGATATACTTTTGCGCGCAATTATTGCAGAGACTGTAGTCTTCGTCCCGTAATGGTTCAAGACTTTGCCACCAATGGCGTCTGGGTACGGAGGGGGGGGAAGCATGATCATGGCTTTTTTAGGAGGTCAAGTACTCGTAGATACATCATCTGTGTAATTATTGCGCTGAAATATGACATAAATCCTTATCCAAGGTTCTGGTGCTCGTGGAGTTCGTCAGATATTCCTCAACCTGCTCACTCTACTGGACGCAGTGTTAATGAGCGCCGAGTGAAGGAGCGTATGAAATAAATTTTTCTCCCTCGAATGAAAATAAGGGAAAGGAATAAACTATCCTGGCGAGGAAACAAAACCNATAAGAGACAGCATCCACCCTTATTATCAATAACTATCATGAACAATAACTTAACCTGATTATTTCAATTGGAATATAGTTTTGTTTGCGTTTAGGTCAAATATAAACGAAAATTTTTTACACGCCAACGTGTCTATATATATTTGTATTTTCATCAGGGTTTATAAGACTTACTACTATGATGTTAGTGTGTGAAGCTTTGGAGAATTTGTTTAATAATGTATGCAAATAAGAAGTCTTACAAGCCCTTATGATTCAAATAGGTATCGAAACGGCGTGTAAAAATTGAGTTTTGTTTATNAAAAAAAAAAAAAAAAAAAAAATCCGTATCCCAGTATTATTCCCGAGGTCAACCACAAGATGGAAGTTGCTAATTATTTAAGCATATAGCAATATTGCGTGTTCTCGAGATTGTCGGAGCTACTTCATACCACCGTCACAGCTGCGATGTTGTCATTTTCAGTTTCTAAGGATAAGATACATTCGTAAAATCATACTTCGAAGAAAATGTTTATTGTTGTATTTCATTTACCACCTTATTAGTAGATACATTTCAACGCCCTTAAGAAATTAAATAAATTCTCCACTAAGTTCATTAAAAAACAATTCGATCTTTTTCGCTGCAGAAAATGCGAACCGCAACCCCATCTAGGAACTAAATTAATGACGTTAAATAATCACCTTCAAATTTGGAAAGCAACGACATTTTAAACCCCGGTATGCTGGGGGTAATTAAGTATTAAACAAAGATTCTGTGTGTCCATCTTCTTCAAATAACTTTGAACAGTATAAATAATATTGATTCTGTAAGTTTTTAGATAACCATTGAAAAGGAAGTCCTTTTCACTAATATTAGTATAGATAAGACTCGACAAACAGCTCATTGATTGACGCTTTAGTGAACAGCATTATTCATAGCAGTTTTAAATATCATGTCTCTGTTTACTGAGATATCGAAGTAATCATGAAAAAAAATCATTAATTACCATATCAACGAGACACATTTCAGATTGCAAAAAGGCAGTTATCACACGGCATAAATATAAAAAATTGTTTCAGTAAAATTATTTATATCAACTTCGGGATCACTTTACTTGTTTCTACAGAAGATTAACATGTGTTTGCAAACTTCCATGATGTATATTTAGACATAAATTACACTATTACATACGCTATCTGAATGACGTAATTCTACTTTTCATACAGTGCGAGTTCCAAAACAAATTACAAGAACAGGATAGGGTTACAGCAGATATATTGCAGAATAACAGATTTTCTATTTATTTGCTTACAACTCTAACCCAGTAACCCATAGTCGATACCTGGGTATAGCTTTTTCGTTAATGTCTTTCCTTGACCCTCTAGTAATAATTATCACTCATAATTTTACATGTGTAATTTTTTACATATTTAAATACTCGAATAATCGATTTTTAAAATTAATGTTGTTAATGTATTTCTTTTATTCTAGCATAATTAAAGCTTTTTGGCAATACATAAACTAACTTTACAGAAATATTGTTCTTTTGCATTCACGTCTATTTTTTCTTTTTTCAGAATCGCCATCTTGTATCTCTGCGTCAACTGAGTTTTTCACGACAAGCATATTTCAAATATTTTCGTGATCCTGTTGATCCCAATGAAAGTAAGTTTGACAAGATACTCGTCGCTAATCGAGGGGAGATAGCGTGCAGAGTAATTAAAACAGCCAAGAAGATGGATATCAAGACGGTTGCTGTGTATTCAGAAGCAGACTCAAATTCGGTTAGTGTATCTTGTACTTCTTGTTCACTAGCTAAAATTAAGTGCTACTAACATTCTGTACTGATGTGAATGATTGCGTTATTTAGCAAAACTATTTTATTGACCTGAATAGTACGGCACATACTACGTTACCCCATCTGCTAGTTGAAGCAAGTTTCACTCGGTTTCATATTTAGCATTAACAATGGAAACAGACCACCAGAACAGTTAATAGTACCAGCGTGGTCAGGCGCGTAAGAGCTGTCATTTGTAAGGACTGAAGTAGTCAAGTGGCATCTTTTTCAAATAAATGTCAAATAACTTCTTTTCTTGATGTAAATTTTAAACGCTGTTATCCCGGAAAGGAAAAGGTGAAAGATGAAACAATAGAAAAACCTCATCACATCTTTGAATGCTCTAAATTACGATACTATATTTGAGTTGTTCGTTCCCTAAGGTTACGCAGATAAGGAACAGAAATTTTCGGGACATGTACGTATTAATATATAATTTGATTCTTCATTATGTGTATGTTTTCTAAAGTTCTTTCATGTCTCAATTAAATCAATTTGTTTTCAATATTCTTGCCATGCACCTACAAGATGGCTCGAAGCAATCTTTTCAAACGATTAGACAGATTAAAGAAACCGTTAATTTAGAAAGATATTTATTTAAACACACATTGAAGAAAAAGTATGAACAATTTTCTGCTCAAATAAAATATTGCTGAGCAAATTATACTCTCAGAAGAGAATCTGATAAAAATATTTTTTGATTTTTCCTGAAACGTCTATGGAATTATTTCAGTTAAAGAGGATTTTCTTCACGATATATCCGTGTAATGAACAATAGTGTAAAATAAAATTAATACGTTATTTAAAGGAGTGTGATGTAACTCTCATAAATGCAGCACAATGAATGCTTATGGACGTGTTATATCAAAAATACAGTAAAATACAATTTTCGTACTTTTTTCAATTGTATTAAATTGTAATAATATAACAATGTAATCCATGTATTAAAAGGTATATATATTTAATATTATACTATACTTGACTGAATATTTTGAATTCATGAGACCAGGGATCTATACGACCAAAAACTATGTTATTCATTTAATAATGTCAATTTTACATGAATGTTTTATCGAAGGGAGACCAGTCGGAATACTTCAATCGATTCTAAAATGTGACAAAAGTCAGAATGTGCATAATCTTCCTCGCTTCTTCAAAGTTTGCTTGCATTTTCTGCTGAATCACGCTTTGGATGTTTACTTGAACCTTCACCCGCTGTTAACAAAACTCTCAAGGCCAAATCGTTTGGGACGTCTGAGGAAGCAAAATAACGAGGAACTCGAACTTCTTCTGAGAATAAATTATAGAATGGAATCCTGTGTTGCAGCTACGATCTAATACTGCTTGGAAGGGACCATGTCGTAGTGTAAAATTATATTGACGAGGTTTCATTTTACTAATATAGGAAAGGAGCCTGAAGAAATTATTTCCCTCTGTCATGTTGTGAGTAAACCGAAGTATCAAGCAATGTTTGAACCAGGAAAGTTGGGGATCACGAAATTTAAAAATTTTGAAACCTGGGATTCATTTAGAAAGTTTATGGAACGTTACAAACAGCTATTTTCAGACGTTTCTATTTCAAAANATTAGATACCCAATAATAATAATAATAATAATAATAATAATAACAATAATAATAATAATAATAATAATAACAATAATAATAACAACAACAATAATAATAACAATAATAATAACAACAATAATAGTAGCAGTAATAATAATCATAAAATGTATATCAGAGCCAGTACTTTTTAATACAAATAAGTCATATACTACTCACAACCAGGCTAAAATACTTTCAAAAGGTATTTCTGAAACATAAATTATAGGTGAATACATCCTTCATTGAACGCATTACTTTTCATTATGCAGAAATTTCATAAAATTCGTGAATTGTTGTATACGTATTTAAAGCTCCTCGCAGATTTGAATCTCGCCTTCCGCGTCTCTGCATTCAAAACTCGGTCACAGTAGAGCAGTTGTCCAACTCATCTATGCTTGCGAGCCATTTTATACAATTTCTCGATCGATCGGGTCGGCACGGGATCGAGTTTGACAAAATGTTATCTGACAAATAAAACTTGTGGGTCATATTTATTTGTAACGCCATTTTGATTCTTATCAAGATTTATATTATTTCAAGCCCGAAAAGTTAAATAGTATGTTAAGTTTTTCGTATAATAATAAAATATTTTCAATGTATGACGGGGTAATTCTGAAAATAATTTTCTATTTTATCTCACCGGATATGCCACGCCAAATATTAACTCTGACAATAGATTTATATCACAAAGTTGTGCCCTCTAACTTTTGATGAAATATTTGAAGTAAAATGAACGCCAAACTGCGGATCGTAAAAAAGTTTGTTAGACAGCACTGCTGTAGAGTATTACTCATCAGTTATTGGTTACATTCAATTTATCTTGATATATAATTACACAGATCGTACGGAGAAGTGAATTGAAATGTGACATATTTGAGAGGAGCTGGATGGAGACCATTGAATAATTATATATATATAGTGAACATTACCGCCTGATGTATACTACATGGTTGCCTACTCACACAGTAAATAAGGAGTTTTAAAATAAAATTTGAATATGCTTCCCGTATATCACGCGTTATTTATTTCTTTAATTCAATTTCTATCAACTTAGTGACCTACAAAATTAAAATTAATACTTAATCCTCTCCAGATGAGAATCATGTACTCACACTAAAAGTTATCAATTAATCTCCGCTTAACACGACATCATTAAGGAGCAAAATATTAACTATAACTCTTTTGGACAAACATTTTGCTGGTCGTTAAAATCCTTGCTGTTGTCCATCATTCTATTATAAACGCGCCAATGTTATCTGGACCCCATGTAAGGACAGAGTTAAATCAATATGCGACAAATATAAAAAGAAAGTCTTACAAGTTATTTAAAAAATAATATGAATTTTAGTCTCATGAACATAAAGTATATTTTTACAATAATAAATATAAATCTCAATTGAAAAAAAAGCACACTTGATTTCCAAATTTGCGTGAGAAAAGATTTAGCGGTAATTTCACAGTACTTGAAAGTTTTCTGAATTAGAAATTATGAAATGAATGTATAAGTTATGGGATCGCAAGTCTGGGAGTTGGTAGACCCTCAGAGCCTAAAGTGAGTGAGTATGACCAATGAAGGAAAAATGTTTTTTTTATCAATTAATTTTTTTTTGTCAAATACAAATCTGGAATATAAGTGTCAACAAATTTTGAAATCTATGCATACATCTTTGTGAAATAACTACATTTCTTTGCTAGAAAAAGTCGCATGCACTCACTTACGTATACGCATATGTTTCATCGAAGACCAGCTGAATGATCACTACTAGTTAATAACCATACTTCTATTATGTAAAATATATGCGTTGACGACCATACTGCCAAATTTTAATTTTCATACAGTTTAAAGACTTACTCTACGCATTAAAACGTTTTTCATTAAAATCATTGATCAGGATTCCACTGAGAAATTAATGTTTCAAATTTTGAGAAGACTTAACCCTGTACATATTTAAGATTGTAGTTAAAAAAAAATATTTTATTAATTTTATTTTCTTCTTTGTATTGACAAAATTCAACTTTTAAATGACTCGTCAATTATCGGTTTCGTACAACGATACGCTGCTGGTTTCGATATCTGCGGAGTAAAAATGCAGAAAAATCGAGTTTCGTATTGTGTCAATTATCAATTTTGAAACCATTCGTTACATTTATGACTTATTAAAATATCATTGCCTTTAAGAATGTAAAAGAACATGGTCAGTACCTTGAAATTAACTATTAATCAAAATACTGTAAACATGATATTTCATCACCAACAAAGGATAAATTTAAGTTTCCTTTTGTGAATGATCACGCAGACAACTTCAGTGCGTATCACGCAATGGTAGGGTAGTCATCAAGGGTCTCACAAATCGTTGACAAGCGGCCTAATTACACCGGATTTTGGAAGTTAAATCCCGTGTCATGTTCCATTTATTGAAAAATAAAGTGTTAACCCAGTAAAATTAACTTAAAAACTAAATTAAATAATTATTTATCTCGATAGATGAATAGGTAACAAAACCAAATTACTATTTCCATTAAAGAACAAGATCGCTGAGAAGCTCAATGACTAAAGCGATCGGTGAAAATCGGAGGCCCACGTATTTTCGACGATTAGGACGACTTTTTTTTGCACTTTACAGCATATTTCTAAAAACTGGTTGGTACAGCAAATCCCTCCCCTCTGACGGCCTCCAAATCCGCAGAAACCCCGACGGGTTGTAACTCTACGCAAGGTCCTACCGCTTCCCAGGCACCTCTTTCTCTTTTAGACATAGTGCGCGAGCCCACTGGCCACAAACCTTTCTGTCGACTAGTGTAATTATTATTTATTTAGCTAACGTTGAACGTTTAAAATGAGCCAATCTCCACTGTTATGAGTTTCCTTGCTAAATAATATGAATGACCCTGTAATACGGGGATTCGATTTCTCAAAAATCTATTACGAGGGAAATGTATGGAAAAAATCCTAATTACAAAAGAAAAAACTAAATTAAAACAAATAATATATAAATAATAATTATTTAATGGTGACTGCTGTTTGAATGCGATTATTTTTAGTGAAATTTTCTCTGAACTGAAAGAAATTGTGACTCCCTAAATATTTCTCCCCGTCATCTGAATTTCTGCAATACTTTGCTAAAAGTTTTTTTTTATTGAGAAAATAACTACTGTAAAATTTAGATTTTAGCCATCATTATTCTTTAAAACCTCGTGATTAATTAATTATTATTTTGGGTAAATTCGTTATCTCTGTTTTTTGAATACTGATTGCGAGTTGATTGATAGCTAAGAAATAAAAAACCCCATCCGATACTAAAAAATGCAAGTAAAAAAATAAAATGGACATGAATGCCATAAAAATATTCGAAGGAAAATCATACACCTAATCGATATAGTATTTTATTTTTAACAGAAAACAATTCGCGCTGTGTCACATTTCACTGAACTTGCCGAGATGAGATGATGCTTTACCCCGTAATAGGGCTGGACCGTGTTCCCATCCCACCCGAAAAACTCACTTCGCCTGTGCTTTGAACTGATTTTTGTGTGGGGGGAGTAAGTTATTTATTAATACCATCAATACCATGAAATATGGTTGTTTAAGCTCCGCTCAATGCCACGTGTCTGTCCATGACATTCCATTATTTTGGGTTTTCCAGTTGCACGTTCAAATGGCCGATGAGGCAGTTTGTATTGGGCCACCTTCTGTCAGAGAATCGTATCTGAACACGGATCGTATTCTGGAAGCGATAAAGGACACGAAAACTCAAGCAGTGCATCCCGGCTACGGCTTTCTTTCAGAAAATGCTTCATTTGTTGCCATACTGGTAAGGAATAGTGCATCATTAATTTATGTACCGTGTTCCAAACAATTGTATTATTTGTGTCTTCTGCGATATTATAGGAAGGAGAAGGTATAGCTTTCATCGGTCCTTCAGCAAAAGCAATTACCAGTATGGGAGACAAATTGGAATCTAAGAGAGTCGCTCACTCTGCTGGTGTGAACACTATTCCAGGTACTGTTGCTGTATCTTTCATTTACATTAACAGTCTCACATTTTTTTCATAAAAATATCTCAGGTCACACGATTGTGATCAGACATGTTATATAATACGAAAATGTCTCCAGCTTGGAAACGATGGTGATATCTGTGCTTGTGCCGATAGTGTACACCTAACCAGCGAACTTTCACAGACATGTCCCGAAGTCGCTCAGCAGCGCAATATTTTTGCGTAGGGTGTGGGCAAGCCTTCACCCGAAATTCTCAGAATCCAGCTCCGAGGCAGTTCGCACCAGCTACTCTCAGAGAAAATAGAAATTACTTGATATCTTGAAAAAATTGAGATGAAATTTTTGGTCAACTATCCATTTTCCATCAAAATGCAAACTTACTTTAAATTTTTTAAAAATTAGGTAACAAAAATAATTTGGTTGTTTAGTTTCAAAATTTTCAGTGAATTTGAATTTTTTTACTACTTCCAAGTACAAAATAATTTTCAAATCTCCAAAATTACAGGTTATTTGAATTTGACAAAGGTAATTTCATTCTGATTTCTTGAGGATCTATTGGCGATTGAATATGGCGATTATCTCAATTAAATTGTGGGAAAAAATATGCTATGTGAAAGGTGTGTTTTTTACTATTAGTAGTGTATATATTTTATGTGTACACAATTCATTTAAAGGGAGAATACTGTAATCATCTTGTGAAATTTTGAGACCTCTCATATTTTTGGACATTGGGTTAAACACCTTTACCACTAGCTTTACGATGACCATATGTAGCAATTTGTGGCACTTTTTAGCTATTTGTAGGGTATAGGTGTTATGAGTGGCTTTGTACATCATGGTCTGACTTCTTTCTACAACAAAGTATCAGCTATCATTCATCCAGATGGTGATGACCCCTCCTGATCCCATATCATGCAGAAACCCATTCGTTTTATTTGGACGATACTTCACCATATTGAAGACCTTGCCCTACCCACTGCCAGACTATACTCTGCCTAGT
Source organism: Laupala kohalensis (assembly GCA_002313205.1). Lineage (NCBI taxonomy): Eukaryota > Metazoa > Arthropoda > Insecta > Orthoptera > Trigonidiidae > Laupala > Laupala kohalensis. The sequence continues at coordinate 97,299 of NNCF01131140.1, read as the reverse complement.
AGTACAGTTCCTAAGCTCAATTGCAAAAGATTTTTAATATATAAAATATATGTAATATTAGGTACTATTATTTACCCTAATTAAATTACCAGTTATTTAAAATATATATAAAAATGTATTGCAATTGTTATATAAATTGAGAATATATATTACAAAATAACTATATAACTGATGACAAATGGAAATATTTGAATGGAAATGATCAGGTTACATAATTTTCTTTGTTAACTCCAACTCATTGTAATCTTTAGGTTCCTCTCCTTTTCTAATTATGTTCATGTGGAATGGATAAATTTCTTCTTTTATTATAAAGGGATGATGACAGTATTCATTCATGTATAATGAGTATGAAATAGTTTGTTTTAGACACAGCTCACTGTCCCTGTGATACATTAAAAGAAAAACTGCAATGTGTTCATTAATATAACATGAAATGATGTAACTTATATAATAATTTGAACTTTGAAAAAAATATTGACAATTTTCATTAACATGACATTTTCCGCATATTTCCACTAAGTACAATTTAAATAATGAAATAAATCAAAAGAAATTGGTGTTTACCACATTAAGGATGGTGTAATGTTTATTATAATTCCCAGTTTTAGATGGTCAAAAGTTAATTTTTGTCTTCCCTAGAAAAGTGGGGGTGGGGGGTTGGCCCCTCTAATTGCCACCACTGGCACTAGGAGGAAAAGGAGATGTGACCAGCATCTCACTCCAGCTGGTTTGACCCTCACCCCCAGGATAGACCCAGTACTCATGTTAAACCAGGCTGAGTAGATACATCAGGGAGTCAGTCTGAATAATGAGGCATAAAGAAAAATCCCACTCCTCTCTGGGGATTGATCACTTGCCACCTAGCTTGCAGCTTAACTCTTAACTCACATAGTCACACCTACACCAAATGAGCATTAGTATGCTCTTCAAGATTTTTATATTTATATAGGAAAGCCACATAAAAATAACAAAATAAACAAATATGCATTTCCCATACCATTCGTAGAGAGAAAATTGAGAAAGATGTGTTACTGTAGTAGTCTTCCTGGTTTTAGGAAAAGAACATTTTTATTTTTAATTCCTCATTTTTAAACATGGAATTATGCCTCACAAGTAGGACTGAATTATAGAACTTGTTTTCTCAGTAGTTAAAACCATCAATAATGACTTTTTCCCAGGCGCAACTTTGTAGTTCAAATGTCTGGTGACTGCATGTATACATGTGCAGATGTGTTATTGACAGTGGAATTCTTATGGAAGATGTATTTTATAGATTCTTCACTTGTAATTGCTTTCCTATAAAGAAATGTTGTGTCGAAAATGAAGGGGATGAATTTGAATGAAATTTTGGATGGTCAAAAATATTCTTAAAATAAAGCACAAGTCAAAGTCAAACTATCGCACAACAGACCCCGAAGATTCCCAAGGGGTTCATTGAGGTTAGAGCTCCACAATTTCTTGCCCTCGGCATTAGGAAGCACATGTGGACAGCATCTCGCTCCGGCCAGTTTGACCCCAAGATAGACCCGGTACTTATTTTATAGCAAGCTGAGTAGGCCTGGGAGTCAGTCTGGATGTTGAGGTATGATGAAAAATCCTCACCTCTCCAGGGATCTAACTCTGCCTATCCAGCCAGCAATTCAGTGCTTTACCCGCTGAGCCAAGCTGACTCCAAAAACAAAGCACACCAAAAATTAATTTGTATAATTTTTAATAAATATATTAACTATAAAGGACTCACAAGTTTTTTAATTGTATTTTTTCTTCTTAGGATATGATGGGATTGTGAAAGATAGTGAACATTGTGTCAAAATTGCTCAAGATATTGGCTATCCAGTAATGATAAAGGCATCTGCTGGTGGAGGTGGTAAAGGAATGAGGATTGCTCATAATGACAATGATGCTAGGTACTTATGGAGAATTTTTAAAGAAATTAAAGTAATATAAAGGAACATATGAAAATAGTATGAAATTTTCAGAGAAGGATTCAGACTGTCAACAGAGGAAGCTGCTTCTAGCTTTGGCGATTCTCGTATGCTTGTTGAAAAGTTCATTGAAAAACCTCGCCACATAGAAATACAGGTAATTGGATCTCCAGTTTTTGAAAATGCTACTTAGAATTTTATTTTATTGTAAATTATTTTCTTCTCTATTAGTATTTGAATTACAAACATTATGAGAATATTTTAAAATGTTACGCCTATATTTATTTGTATATCAACTAATTTATATTTCAGATTTTGGGGGATAAACACGGTAATGCTATATACTTAAATGAAAGGGAATGCAGTATTCAGCGTAGAAACCAGAAAGTAATTGAGGAGGCTCCAAGGTGAATAATTAGTTGGTTTTGTAATTGTAAGAAATGTACATATAAAAGTACATAGTTTAAGAGCTATACAGAGAAAAAAGAAAAGGAAAAAAAGATGAAAAAGAAAAAGAAAATTTGAAAAATAAATTAAATGTGTATCAGTGTGTTTTTAGATAAGGAAACTAGGGAGGCAATGGGGCAACAAGCTGTTTCTTTATGTAAACAACTTGGATACTCGTCTGCAGGAACTGTTGAATTCCTTGTGGACAAAAATAAGAAGTTTTATTTTCTGGAGATGAATACTAGGCTGCAGGTAGAGCATCCCATAACAGAATGTATAACTGGAATTGACTTGGTTCATCAAATGCTTCGTGTGGCTAAAGGTAAGATACATTCATATTACAAATAATTTTTCCATCATCTTATTTCTTGTGTTACTGAAGACTTTTCTCTTGTGTTATGTTATTTAATGTTTAGCACATGTTAAGGTTTCAAGATAACTAAGAGAATCTAAAAGAAACTTTAATTCAAAGATCAATGAACATTTGATAGTATTATGTATATCAGGACAAAAAATCTATTTCATCTCTATGTATAAAGAAGAGTGTTTTGGGCAATGTGTGTAGGTGCGTGTGTGTCTTTTATACAAGTCTACAGTTTTAATTTGAGCATGATAAAAATTAGGCACATTTGAGCTTCAAAACTCTGGGAAGAGCACTATATGGAAATTTGGAATTTTTGATATTTTACTCTATAGTGCGTGTAGGGGGTAGAATAGTTTTCACATTTTTGTGGTTTTCATTTGGAAGTCTTTTATAAGAATCCATTACTGTGTTTCACTTGCTTGCAAGGTTTATTTATTGTTGCATATGGGCTTGATTGGTGTGGAAATCTTTGTTTTTGTACTCATTGAAATGAGAACAACTTCCCCAGCATTCATGCAGGAATAAAAAAAACCCTAACTATGCATTTTGTGCATTAATGTTATGGTGTATTTTATATTTTCCTTGTTCCTGGATTCTAAAATAATTCGTAATTACATACATACAAGTATACAATACTGAAAACCTTGAATATTTTTATAGGTTTTCTTTGTGGTAACTCCATGTAAGGCCTGGTAAAATGAGCTAAAAAGTCCTGACCTGTTAATAGGTGTTTTTAATACCAGAATGGCCAGTAATGATTGCTTTTTTTTTTAAATCCTGAGCAACATCAGATAGTTCTGCTAGTTAATTATATGATTAAGAATAAATAAAAATCTTACAGATATGAAAAAAGAAATTCTCAATATGTTTTTATCAGTCTATGTGTTGTACAAATTATAGGTCATCCCCTTAAGTTAAAGCAGAATGATATTCCAATTCAGGGATGGGCGATAGAAAGCAGAGTATATGCAGAAGATCCTTATAAGAATTTTGGCCTTCCATCCATTGGTAAATTGTACAAGTACATAGAACCAACTAATCTTTCAAATGTAAGAATCTTACAATTTTTTAATTAAATAAAATTTGATTGAATGAGTATACATTTAAAATATATTCACTTGTATTTTTGCTTTGTAGGTTCGCTGTGATAGTGGTATTGAAGAAGGCAGTGAAATAAGTATCTATTATGACCCTATGATTTGCAAACTCATATGTTATGGAGACACAAGGCAAGAAGCTATTGAAAAGAGTTTACAAGCGTTAGACACCTATGTTATTAGAGGTGTGTTAAGATTAATGTATTGTACAGAGTTCAGCAGAAACAGTGAAAAGATTTCAATTTTAAAATAATTTAATTATAAGCAATTGCTAAAATTGTTAATATATTTCCTTAAAATACAGTTCTTGGAATATGAGAAACTTGGAACACAACTACTTTTAAGAAGTACCACAATGTTCAGTGCACTGCTGTATGTGATGGCAAAAGCTATCTATAACTTTTCTGAGTGACTCTGACTGAACTCTGTTTATTTCCTCTGATGCTCTTCTTGAGTTGCTCCAAGTTTGCTGGTCTTTGGTTATAGACATAGATCTTTAAATATCTGCCACAGAAAATAGTCAGGGTTCACGAGGTTTGGGGAAGGAGGCCATGACACATTGCTGAAAAGGGAAATATGACATCCTGGAAACAATTTTCACAGATTCCTCAGGCTGATTCGCCATTGCACCATCTTGTTTAAACCAAAGTTCTCCACTACTTGCAACTCCAGGCAAATTTCAATAAAGGAAAGTTTCAATCATATTATAGTGCTCAGAACTGACAGTAACAATGACTTAGTCTTCAGTCTCAAAGTAGTAAGACTCGTTAATTTTTGTGGCTGAAATAGTGCTTTATACTGTAGAGGACACTGGAAGAGTTCTCATGAATTGTTACGAGCCCAATATCTCAGATTCTGTTGGTGAAAATCAAACCTTTTCATTGTTTCTGCTGGATTCTGTATTTGCAGTACACAGGAAATATAAATATTGATATATAACTTACTTCCAATGTTGTAGGATTTGTTTGAATGTGTTTCAGGTGTTACTCATAATATTCCATTATTGAGAGATATTTTGACAGAGGAGAAGTTTATGCTGGGTGATATTAGCACAAATTATTTACCTGAAACTTATCCAGATGGTTTCAAAGGAAAAGTGTTAAATTCATCTGAAAAGAACATTTTGATGTCGCTAGCTGGAATTGTTTTCGCAAAACTTGATAAACGCTCTCATATGTATTTCAATAATACTAGAATGGGAGAAAGGACAAAATCACCTTCTTCATGGAATCTGGTTATGTCCTTGGACAATAATGAGTATAGATGTAAAGTGAAGAAGTTAAATGATGATTACGAAGTATGTTAGAATGTTTTATTGTGTTACTTAACAAACAATTGAGAATAAATGCTAGATTTGTGTTATGCACTATGGTTATGATAGTTTCTATATTAAAAATATTATGAAATATTCTTTTCATTATGATAATTAAGGTTGTTAAATTAGTATTTCATATAAATATATAAACTTGTTGAAATTAGTGGACTGCCTCTTGGGAGTTCCAGCTGTTACAGCACTTTTTACCCTTTGTTATCATGTAGTGTGAACAAAAATAACAAGTTACATACAAGAACCATGATGGTATCTAATTTAATTAGTGATATTTTGGGAAAATTTGAAAAATTGCATAATTTCACCACTTTTATAAATAAATATAAATAAATTTAGCCAAAAAAGCAGTACAAACTGCTTATGACCACATGGAGGACAATAAACTAATTTACTCTCCGGAAGCAAGCAAGGGACCATCCCATCAATTCCAATCAAGGGCCCTAAGGCAGAGGTGGATTGAAATATTTCAGCAAAAATTTCTTGATATGATAAAAAGTTAGCTACGTATTATAATACTAATAGAATATCTAGATGTTTGTAATTTAACACAAAAAATTTATTTTATATGTTAAATTATTATCGAACTATAGAGTATAGTGTTCCTGAATGATATGGTCCCTTTTGCAAAGAGTGGTTGACACTCTAGGACGATGAATATTATTCCTATTGCGAGTATTGTGTTCGTGAACGAGACTGTTTCGTATGAAGCAAGTGTGACACTTCAATAATTAGCCGAAAGTTTAGACAAAACTTTTTGAGCATTGGCGTGTTTACATAGTAAATTAGTGTTATCAGTAAAACGAACCATTTTGCAATCTGATGTGGAGGATGACATGTCTTTCACACAAATTCAAAAGAGGATTGTCGTGTTTGTTAAGACTGAATTACTGAAGCACCACCCTTGTTTCATACAAAACAGTTTTGTTAACGAACACAATACTCGCAATAGGAATAATATTCATCGTCCGAGAGTGTCAACCGCGCCTTGCCAAAAAGGGCCATATCATTCGGGATTCATGTATATAATTCCCTACCCGAAAACATAAAAGATATTATAAAATTGAATTTCTCCAAATCTGCGGTTAAAAACTACTATCTGCACCAGTGCTTCTACACTGTAAAAGAAGTTATTGATTTTAATAAAAATTAAAGCCATCTTGTTCTTTATCATGCCATGTTGTAGTACTTTCAAAATATCTTACAATTTCAAAACTATTTTCCTGCATGCTAGTATTATGTCTTATTATTCTTATAAATTTAGTTGTATATGTACTCAACCCTGGCATGGTTGTGTACATTAATTCTGTAACCCCATCCTGGCCTGGGATTTTCTCTGGTTTTCCTTCGGGTAGAGACGGATATTTTAATTAAGACTTGCTAGGCTCCTGCCTAGAGACAGCACCAATTGACATAACTATTAGCTAATTTAGTGTTAGGAGTATGTTATTGTTCAAATTTTGAATCAGAATTTTGAATAATCTCTTAGTGAATCTAGGTAATAGATAATTGACATTACAATTCATAAAATTTCATATTTCTATCTAATTTTTCTCTTTGCATTGATGGAAGAGTCAATCATTTATTCAGTGAGGATTCTAATTCCAAGTATTCTCATTCCTTTTCATCCATTTAAAATTGAAATATCAAAAATTCCACAAATCTGTATTATGATTTTGAGATTCATCTCTCTAATCAGAAATCTCTGAGTTAACATCCAGCTACTGCCTATTCCAGAAATACCTTTATTCTTCCTTTTTCTGTCATAAAAAATTTAAATTAGTCTATTCTCATTGTTGTTTGTAGGTTACAATGAATGAGGAAACATTATTGGTCAAAGATAATTTTAGCCTTGCAACACCTCTTATTCAAACAACTGTTAATAATACAGATGTTGTTGCTCAACTTCAATCTAAAGTTCGAGGAGGAAATATACAAATAGTGTATGTAATTTGTTTATACAAATTTAAAACTAACATTTGGAGACAAAAAGATTGATCTAAATCGTTAATTATTCTCATAGGTATAAAGGTACGATGTACTCAATATCAGTATTAAGTGAAGAAGCTTCAAGACTAATAAAACTGATGCCTACTAAACCAAAGGTAGAGTAAATATTCTAAATCTAAGGACATTTTAAAGTAAAAAACATAAGAAAGATACTTTTGTTTTTAAATTCAATTCCCAAATTATACCATTATTGATGTTTTAAAATTCATGTCTAAGTGTTCTCCTAAAACCAGAAATTTTCTTTTGTTAAAATGTTATTGAATATATTTAATAACTGACAAAGATATATTATTGAAACTAAGATGTTTATTTGTGCAAGTTTTGCTAAGTACCTTTCTTATACCAAATGCATAGATAAAATAAATAAAATATTTTAATTTTTTAAATTAGATATTTAATAATAGTAAATAAGAATTATTGTATTATTGTTTCACACTCAATTTTGTATTTGATGCCTATTTTATGCATTGATATTTTGAAATTTTTTATTCTGTATGAATATCTATTTTTGTGAATTATTTGTTAATACTTCTGATGTACTCTGTGAACTGTGTATTATATACTCATGCTCCATATATTTTGGACATGAGCTCACCTACCCTCACACTAGTTACCTCTCGTGGGAGGCATTCATTTTTTTGCTATTTTAAGATGATATATTGCCTATGGGTGGACAATAAATAAATAAATATTGTATTTTCACAAAGTACTATTTTATTGTTTTGACTAATCTAGAATATTTATTAATCATCTATGAATGACTTATTGCTTTATTTTTTTCAGATGGATGTTTCAAAAATAGTCTCATCCCCCATGCCTGGGACAGTAAAATCAGTAGCTTGCAAACCAGGAGATACCATGGCAGAGGGACAAGAAGTTTGTATCATAGGTATGTTCCAAAAAGAAAGAGATCAATAAAAGCATTATGTTTATTTCGTTATGTTACAAAAGCTTAATGTTTGTTATAAATCTTAATTGGTAAATAGTTTCAATTTATTAATTACTTAACTCTGTAAGTTTATACACACAATTCACAAGAGTGGATGAAGTCGGGGGAGGTCATGGTCATGGTCATGGTCATGGTCATGGTCATGGTCATGGTCCCTCCCAAGAACTTTGAAGTACAGAAGCAGTTACTGATCAAGCCATTATATTTTCCAGAAGCTTTATCAGAATGTTGGAATATAAGTATTTCAGTTATATATAATAAGAATGCCATAAATTCTGATTTATGCCCTTAAGGTAATGACCGATATAACATTTCTATGCCTCAAGGCAAAATTATGACTTGAAACCCCACACATAAACTTGTGGATCTGCCGCTCTACCTATCTACTGCTATAAGTCATTCCACTGTTGTCTCATGCTGTTGAGGATGTAAGACTGCTGGACTCCACACAAAGCTTCATCTTCCCATGGCAACTAATAAACCTTGCCAAATGTTAGTTTAGTAAGAGATTCCTCGGTACATCCATCACACTTGCTCCACCTTCCACGCTACATTCTGATGTATTATTTTCATCTACCATGACTTCTATGTAAATTATTTACTACTTTTGAACTTAAAATTAACAGATATCTAATTTTTTCTGAACAGCTTTAACGTAAGGTGAAGTGTCCCATTACTTCTGTCATCTGGTGATCTACCACAGCTAATTATTCCTGTGGATGTAAAAACACAACCACAAAGATAATTGGATAAATAAATCAAAGCCAGAAGCTTATAATGAATTCAATACATTAATTCTTATAATGTATATTTTATTTTAGGTCATTTGTGATCAGGTTATAATACTAGTCCTCTCTACGAGTATATTTATCAGAAATAAGTATTTTTTGAATCATTTTGATACCCTGTATATGACCATATTTTATTATTTATCTTAAATACCACAACTCAGAATATACTACAAAGTAATTAGAAATGTAAATTGGAAAGAACAATAAAATACTGAAAAAGTTTCCTTTTTTCGTCTTCTCTCCCTACAGATGTCTCTTATCAGGACATATTTTGGGAGTCTATACTCCTACTGTTCACTTCTACAGACAATCTCTTGGTGGCATTCTGGTGTAAAGTTTAGAAATAAAATAGTTTTGCTACAGCTGTGTTGTGTTGTTTACATATTTAATGATTGAACTACATATCTTTTTTAATTTTATTGACAAAGAAAAATATTTGAAAATAACAGGTAACCTTCAACTTTTATTCATTTCAGAGGCAATGAAAATGCAGAATTCCTTGAGTGCTGCTATGACTGGGAAAGTGAAAGCAGTTCTTGTGAAACCTGGAGATACTGTAGGAGATGATGATGTCCTGGTTGAATTTGAATAAACATATTAAAATTAAATAAAAACAAAGGCAAAAAAAAAATACATGTATTTTTTATTTTCTTAATAAATTTTGTTTTGTAATGATATTTCTGTATATAATTATGTCCTATATATAATTATGAAATGTCCTGGACTCGGGCCCAGATTCGCACCTTGCAATGGAACTGACCACATTGTTACGTCCTCCCCCTCTCACCAGTTGTGGCCAAATAAACACTAACATTTGTAAATTTTAATGTTATTTATTTAATTAAATAGCCCAGAGCTAATTACATAAACATAATACAATATTTTTAAAATATAACAGCATTCATAGTTTATTTGTTTATTTTAATTGTATATTTATAAACTATAGGAGTACCTTCTTCACTTTGTTATGTCATGTAATTAACAATGTGTTTACCTGTTCACTTTTCTCTTTTTAGGTGTTGAAAGTATTACTGCTGACAATATCCTCTATACTTTCTCTGTAGCTATTAGAATGAATACAGCAAAGTCTTCAGCAAAGGATGCAAATATGCTTTTTAAACCAAAAATATGTATTGTGTGAAGTTGGCTATATATTCCACTTACATTTTTTCCCCCTGGAATAGTTTCAGGAAGTGTTGTTCCAATCCTCAGTTTCTGTCGACTGATCTTTCACTGTGGTGGACAGTGAGTGTATGAGTTTTGAGAGTGAACTGTTTTCTAATCAAACATTGAAATTTAACAATCTGCTCTTAAAGAGATGAATAAATTTTTCTTTCCCAAGCTAGCAGTTCAAAATGACTGGTAACATATTTTAATAAAATCACCATATTGTTGTTTTTCATTCCAGAAATGTGACACTGTTGCATATTTTTTGATCTGACCAAATTTAATATTCCTGAAATATTATTATTTTTTTCTAATTTCAATATTTCTTTTTGTCTACCCAATGTAAACTTCATTGCAATAATGACAATTAATTTTATAGATATGTTCTTGGTTTTCATCTTTGAAATTAGCTTTTATTAGTACTCTTTCTTTGAAATTAGCTTTTATTAGTGCCGTAATGTTATTTATTAAAACTTTAATTTATTTCATGATACCAAAGTAATATTTACAACTTCATAATTTAAAAAAATATTATGAAAACCTGGATGGTAATTTTCTGAACATAGCTTCCTTTTTCAACTTCTTTAATATGGATACTTTTTGTACCATTTTTAGTCTCAAATTTCTTAATCTTCATCTACCAAGTTCTTAGAGAGATTTATTTTCAGCAATGTTGATGATATTTCCATATTCTAAATTGTATTCCATCTTTGAATGGGATATTTACCACAAATGGCTTTTTATAATGGCATGTTTGTGTTGAAAGAGATTAAAACCAAATTAATTAATGTAGTTGTCTGTATGAGCATCCTTTCTATAAATTCCAATTCCAAATTTCTTGCCATTGTTAAAAATTTTCAAGACTACAAAGATTGGTTTCAATTTCCAAAGCGAATTTTAGTGATTGATGTAGGATGTTGGTCTATTCAACAAATTTCTCTTTCACAACCCAGAAGATGTAATCTGCATAGTGATACCAAATATTTAATATGTATGGAAAAGATTTAGTGATCTGAATTTCAAAATTACTCTTAAACAAGTCTGTTAGGGAAGGGGACACTGAATTTCTAGTTGCCAATACAAATTCTTGTAAATACAATTTTTCATCAGATTAGAAAATAAATTGATTGATGCACAATTTTGTTATTTCCAAGAAATCATCCACTTCATCTGTTTTCATTTCCAAAGAAAGTAACTCCTTTTTGTGTTTGGTCTTGGCCAATTATATTTTACTTAGATTATCTGTATACTGAAGTGTTTGAAAAGCAGTCACATTCTGACATCAGTTGTCGTGTGGTGTTTCAAAGAAACAACCCCATACATGATCTCAGGCACTTGTGTTGAGCATAAAAGAGTGAAAATAGGACTATCTGGGAGGTGAAATAGAGTTGGGCTGATTTCCTGGCCCTGCACTATATAGCTAGTGTACAGTCCACAATGGGGTGGTTGGGAGATTTCTTGAGTTGGGTAGTAGGTAATGAAGGGATACATGTTCTGGAAAAGTGGCAGATAAGTGTTGTTTACCAATTTTTTAGAAGGAGAACGGGGACCTAGGACTAATGAGGATTCAAGACCAACTCTCTGTCCCCATAGAAAATTAATGAGGAACCCTTCAGCAGGTAGAATCCAAGAGAGAGACTCCTATAACTCCTTCTCAGAGTAAAAGATTTGGGATGGCATTACTGGGAAATTTTTCTCCACTATAGCAAATATATAATAGAAAATTTAATCAAATTATAGGATAAGATTTAATTTTCTATGGGGACAGAGAAAAGTTCTTATTTATAAATCTATCTTAGCCATTTTACATTTTTTAAAATATTTCTCTTCCGTGTAATACCATCTATGAACTATACAAAAGCTCATTTATTTTATTTCTCCAAATTTTCTGTTGATGATGACAGTCACTTTGTGTCAGCAGATGTGTAATTTTCAGTGCTATTAGAACTACTGAGATCCGTATCTCCACTTGTATTCATCTTAGAACACTGTACCAAAAACAAACGTTTTCAGAATAGCATACTCCAAGACGAAGTTCAGTGTATTATTTACTAATAAGTGTTTTCTGAATGTTTTTTACCCCGGAAGGTAAGTAGTTAAAGATTTTTAGCTTTTTCTAAGACATGAACGAACAAAGATACTTTCTTTTAGTGGACAAAGCTTTGCAACTCGAGTACTTTTTTTGCCAAAATAGTTAAAAAAGAATTTTTGAAAATTTTTAATTTGATCTCATTTAAGTTCTCAATGAGGAAAAGGAGCAGCAATAATTTGGTTTTGTAGATGCAAGGAATAAGACTAATAACGAGCTCAAGAAAATGAAGAGAAATTTACAAGTTATCTTATATTTCCTTAACTTATGAAACTAACTAAGAATATATCGTAATTTTGAAATAATTTCATCCTAATGAGCTTAAAGAAATAACATTTAAGGTATATTGTAACCAAAACTGAGATTTATTATGTTAGTTGAAAATTTGATTATAATATACATGGGTATATTTAAAGCGAGCAAATAGTTCATTAATGAAGGAAAAAAGTGTCGTCTTAATAGACTTCTGAAAACTTAACTCTTGTCCTTGAGCATGAGAACCTATCAACAAGACATAAGTAAAATGTAAATCGTCTATTATTTTGATGAAGATGTAGTACTTGATAAGAATTCTTAACTTGGAACATAAGAATCAAATTCCAAGAAAGATTTAATAAATATTTTAATCCCGTTCACTATGGCAAAGATTAAAGAAATTCTTTTGATTTTCATATTGGATACTGAAACAGTGCTATAAATGTTTTTCAACAGAAGAAGCTAAAACTTTTATGTCTTCTAAAGGATAATGAGAAAAAAATTTACCACTGAAGTATTGTTCATAGTGGCTATTGATAATACAAATACTTTGGGGACTTCTTATTAATTGTAGAATGTCATGACACAAATATGACAGCCAAAGTCAATAGAATAATTTCAAAAGGAAAATTTTTGAGTAGTTAATAGATGGTAGTAAATGTAGTAAAGATATAAATAAATTAAAAATGGTTGAGGAGCCATCTCCAGGTCACTTGACATGGATTGACCCTGCTTGAAAAAAAATTCCTACCCTGGACCTCATTAGGAGTAGGCCCCTGTAATAGAGCCTTTTCTAATTATTAAACCCTGTATGGTGCCAGATATCATTCCAGCATTAATTGCTAACAATCATAAAATTTAATTTAATTTTACAATTAGTTCCCTTTACTTTTTATTCCTCTGTTTATGAAAATGAGAAGAAAAACCTGTATTTGCTAAATTATAATTTCTAGTGAAAATGGAGGTGTAATTTGATATATGCTAAAATCTAGAAGAGATTAGATAAATACTTATATCTCATTAAAAAAGATTTTCAGTGTTTCATTGTTTATCCAGGTTTTCTAAAGGAAAATCTCACAATTCAGTGGTTATGGGTTATTTTCTTAAAAAACACATACATGTAATATTATTATATACATTCCTTAAATCAATATTTCTTGTACCTGTAGGAAAATTTTTACAGCACAGACACTTATCATTTCTCAGGTGAGTTTGAAAAAATACCTGTGGTAATGACAAAAATTTAAGCATTTCCTATACTTGAATGGAGACTGTCTTGGAAAGATATCACTGTGGCATGTACTCTTGGACATCTTTATACGAGCAAATTATATCAGCTAGTAAAATTACAGATGTGATAATAGCAATACTTCCACATACTTCTATTGCTGTAACATTGACTCCAGGGCCATTCCCTGTTTTTGATGAGGCATGTTCTAACATAAGTGTTCCCGCTGAGATGAAGAGAGCGACACCAATCCACGTGAAGAATAGATCCTACATTGCACATAACATTTAAATTAGTTTTAAATGCATTAATATGTTCATAAATGTTAAACATAATTATGTCAGTCTGTTTATTTAGAAAAAAATCTCATGTGGTAAAGGATACTGGTAGGCAATGAATTAATATAAAAATGAACACTTTATTTACTGATTATCATTAGATTTTGGCAATATTAGCTTTGATTGGTAACAAGTATTGTAATGAACTAACTGGCCAATGGTCCTTACCAGTATATGTGTTCTTGGAAGGAGAGGAAGAGAGTGACATAAAACAAAACAAAACAAGCCATAAACTTTGGGAAGAGAAACACTACAGATTAAATGACAGTTAATGCTATTCAGCATCAGAAAGGAAAAAAGGAAACAAAGTAATAGTTAAAACCACACTAATTTTGCAAAATTTCACTTCCACTATCATAATGGAACTTTCTCGTTTCTTCCAATTAATTTCACAGAAAAATTTTTTAATCAAAAAGATTTATGTATTCATGTGAAATTTTTAATATATAATACAGCACCCTCTACATACTAAACCACTAACCTCTACATACATATACCACTAACTAAAAGCTGACTAACTAAACTGAAAGTTGTAAATGATGCATGTCCATTAACTTACAAGAAGCGACGTCCGACCCGTGACTGGATAAATTCTATCTTCGAAAAGCCACGAGGCTCTCTCTTACGGCCTACGGCAGAATTAGTTCGAGCTTCGAAAGGCCACGAAGCGCCCTCGTACGATCAGCGGTGGAACTAACTCCACCATCCAAAGACACGAAGCGCCATCCTACGAGACTACGCAGAAACTTAACCAGCAGCGCCATCACGCGCTAAGATATCATACTTCAGCTTTCAGCTAGCTACTTCAGGATTGATCACCAGTGGTACCATCTCGTGACGAAGAAGAGAACTTCTTCAACCTCGACAACCAGCTTACCCACAGCCGTGAGTCGATAAAAGGCATCATTTACAGAGCCTTCAACGCCTGTGGTTGCCAACCTGGTGTTATTTATTGTTTACGGTAAAATCATTTGTTATCATCGATCCTGCATAATAAATCTTGTCCTGTTTAACCTGTGAGTATTTATTTAGAAGAGGAAGAACCTTATCGCGAAGCAACCTCAGCATTGAGATTTGTGAAGCAATAAAAAATCTTCCCCGACACTTGTATCAAAATATTTGAATCATAATTGTTTTTAAACCTCACTAAAAATACTTAGAAAATAGAAATTGTTCATTTTCAAAGAATAAATTACAAAAGTATAATATTACTGAAGATATTACTTACAATTTGTTTTGGCACCTTACTGCCAACAGCAAATCCTAGGATGAGGCCAAGGGAGACAATAATGTATCCACCAAATGTGATTGGCATCAACACTAAATCAAGTTGCGCTATTTCATGGACAGGTATTGTAGAACGCATGAATAATATCATGCAAATTATTGCCAAACTCTGTAAATAAACCAATATGTTTGAGAAGAGAGATTTTTTGTGGGGTTTTAGGTCTCGTTAATGGAGAGAGATGGTGAATTGAATAGGGAAAGCTCTATGACTCATGAAAAGGATCACAACTTTTTATTTTTCCTTGTACATCATGTAATTGTAAATGTTATAACATCAAAAGTTATATTAATCACGTCAATATTACAGGTGATGGTGAAAAATTGCACTTTTGGAATTAATGCCAACAACTACATCAAAATGGTTGTCAAAACTAAACAATTTTCAAAATATATTTTTTTTGCCAGCCTGTATAATCTTTGATCTCCAAGGATTTGAGATATGAATTCCAAATTCAAGTTCATCAATCCATTTCCCACAGCATATATTTTGAAAATGATTATTCCCATTAATGTTTGGTAAATTATGATTAAGATCACTTGGAACTTCCAAACTCCAGAGTACAAAAGCGAATAGAATGTAAATATATTGCATTATGAAAATGAAAATCTTAGTTTATGGAATTAAACATCCTAACACTTCTTGCTTATATATCTAAAACAGTACTTTGTGAGGACTGAATTATACCTTAATCTACAGAACGTTCATTATCAAAATTGACAAAAGTAAAAAAGAAAAATGTACAAAATTCTATGGGCCAAGATAGACTGATAGACTTGAGTATCTTTTTTGACACAGAATAAAATCACTAACTTGTTAAAGAGAAATTTGGACAAAGTCACTAATGTGTGTGTAACAGCGAAAGTCCGCATCATTAGATATTAAGTGTTCCTAAAGTAATTGTAAAAAAGATTGAATGCAATTTGAAGTACTTGTATGTTTAAAGTAAATATGTATCAATTTGTATGTAAAACACTCCTAATTGTTAATAGGTAATTTAAAAAGGATTTTCAAAGTTTTAATAAGAGAGCTAAAGTGAAACCTTTACACAAGAAAGGAAACAAACTTAATATTGGAAATTACCGACCAATATCTCTACTACCCACTTTCTCAAAAACCCTAGAAAAATTGTTCTATAAGCGTCTTCTAGATTTTTTATCAAAATATAACATTCTCTCTGACGATCAACACGGTTTTAGGAAATCCTTTTCCACTACAAGCGCCATATTTTCCTTCTTAAACGATGTTACCACATCTCTAGACAGTGGAGAAAATCCTCAGGGTGTTTTTCTTGACTTATCCAAAGCATTCGATGTCATCGATCACGGAATTCTCCTTACCAAATTGCATTCTTTAGGCATTCGTGGACTTCCACATCAATGGCTAACTTCTTATTTAAAAGATAGATATCAACAAGTAGAAATATCCTATACTAAAAATAAAATACTTGAGCGTTGTCTTTCAGAAACAAAGCCACTTACTTGCGGAGTACCCCAAGGATCAATTCTCGGCCCTATACTCTTTTTATTGTATGTGAACGACATGTCATCATCCACATCAGATTGCAAAATGGTTCTTTTTGCTGATGACACTAATTTACTATGTAAACACGCCAATGCTCAAAAAGTTTTGTCTAACCTTTCGACTTGGTTCCATGCAAATCGTCTCATTGTAAACACTGACAAAACAGTGTCTATGTCATTTCACAATAGTATCACAAAATCTTTACCCCAGGTTTCTCTTTCTTTAAACGGAACACAATTAAAAACTGTTACAAATACAAAATTCTTAGGTCTCCATATTCAAGACAACCTCAAATGGAATTGTCACATTGACAATCTTAATTCCCAATTAAGCAAATTGTGTTACGCATTCCGAATCTTAGTTAACGCAGTTAGTCCACGTATTTCCCGTTGCGTATATTTTGCAAACGTTTACTCCCATTTACGTTACGGCATTACCTTCTGGGGTAATTCCGGTCAGAGTATTCAAACTTTCAGAATTCAGAAGAGGATAGTTCGGATAATTTGTAAATCTCACCCCCGAAACTCTTGTAAACCTTTATTCAAGGAATTAAATATCTTAACACTTCCCTGCATTTATATTTATGAAACGGTCGTGTTTGTTAAGACCGAATTACTGAAGTGCCACCCTTGCTTTATACGAAACAGTCTCGTTCACGAACACTATACACGCAATAGTAGTAATATTCATCGCCCTAGAGTGTCAACCACTCTTTGCCAAAAGGGACCATACCATTCGGGAATCGTTCTATATAATTCCCTGCCCAAGAATATAAAAGATATTATGAAATTGAATATCTTCAAATCCGCGGTTAAAAACTACCTCCTGCACCAGTGCTTCTACACTGTAAAAGAATTTATTGATTTTAACAAAAGTTAAATTCGTCTTGTGCTTTATCACGCCATTGCTGTAGTACTTTTTAAACAACTTATAACAATTTCAAAAACTATTTTCTTGCATGATTGTGTTGTCTTATGGCTCATATTAATTTAGTTTTATGTGTACTCAACATTGGCACGTTTGTGTACATAAATTCTGTAGCCCCATCCTGGCCCGGGTTTTTCTCCGGTTTTCCTTCGGGTAGAGGCGGATTTATCATACAGGTTCTCTAGGCTTTGTCTAGGGGCGGGTCTATTGTAACAATAAATCGTGAATTTAGTGTTATTTCAATTTTTAAGCACTATACTCAGAATAATCTATAGTTCGATAATAACTTACATGTAATTTTTTGCTTAAAATTACAAACATATTGACATTCTATTAGTATTATAACTCGCAGCTAACTTTTTATCTTATCTAGGAATTTTTGCTGAATTTTTTGAATCCGCCTCTGCCTTAGGGCCCTTGATCGGAATTGATGGGATGGTCCCTTGCTTGCTTCCGGAGAGTAAATTAGTTTTTTTTCCTCCACGTGGTCATACGCAGTTTGTACTGTTTTTTGACAATAAATTTATTTATTTATTTATTAAAGTGCTTCTTTCAAAGGTGCAATAAAGTTTACATAAGTACAAACGGAATCATTAATTTACCTTCTTGGTGCATTAAGATGAATTATCAAGGTGCATTATGATTTTCTGGTATGTATACTATTACATTATAATTAATTTTTAAATAACTTACTCCATTGTTGCGCTGCTCATTTTCGTCACCATAAATGGAATTATTTCAATATTTTACCATTTGTTTTCTTGATTTTTTTAGTTATTCATTACTCTCTAACATAATATTGCATTTGCTATTGGCAAATTTATTTATCTGCAGTTGTCGTCTTAAATAATTATTGCTGTCATTTTTGTTGTCGGTTTGTTTATTTAATTAATTAATATCTCATTTGTAATTTCCGTAGTAATAAATTTATTATTATACTAATATCTGACAGTGTTAGTTGTCAGATTTCGTGTGTAACCATTTGCTTTTTGTCGTTAAGTTGCTAACCAACTCACAACAATGGACACAATCGCATTCCTCAACGCATTCAAAATTTATCTTCAGAAGGCGTACAATGTCTTTGTACATTATATTGTCTCACTGATCAGTGCGCTGGAAGAGATAAATAAGAACACCATCGCCGGTTAGATTACAGTCAGAAATTCTCGTTGTCCTTTCAACCGGTAAAGCCGGGTCCGACCAAATGCACACGCACCACCCCAATTCTTCACTGAAAATAGGTTTAGTGTGTTAGATAACATGTCTCAGTTTCCTTCCCTAGCTAATCCTCCTACTCGTTTCATCCCCTCTCGCCCAGTACCCAAACGTGTTCACAAACCTCGCACCGGTAAGCGCAACCACCCAAAACCACGTAAAATAATGCTACCCATATATGAAGCCAACACTTCCACTCAGAAATCAAAAACGTGCTCATGTTAGCTGATTCGCATGGTCATCACATGTCCTCCGTTTTGCGTCGATTGCTCCCCAACCAGTTCTCAGTTTCCGGTGTCTTCAAGTCAAACGCTCGTTTGGCTGAAGTTATTTGAGAACTGGACACCTACACTAAGAAACTCACAGAGCGGGACATAGTAATCATCATAGGTGGGCAGAACGATATTAACTTGGGAAGTCATTTCAACGCTTCTAAATATTTACAAAAACTAAAATCGGCCTCTCATCACATAAACATAGTACTCTCTAGCCTCCCTCCACGCTTCAACGTTCCACAAATAAACCACAAAATTAACCTGGCAAACATCTCTATAAAACATCACCTGGCAGACACAGAAATCACATTTTTAAATTTGGAAACACACCTGACTGCCAAGGACTTTGCCCAGCACGGTTTACACCTGAGAACGTCTGGAAAACATCACTTCGATTCTCTCCTGGCCTCTCATCTGACCTCACATTTTCCTCCCTTCACCCACTCATACACCTCCTCTTCCACGTCCCTCTACCCCTACCAAATCATCACCTTCTCCCCTTCCTATCTCCACACCTTTTTTTCCCCTGTCCCTGATCTTTCGCCTCCTCCTTCATCTCACTCTCCCTCATCTATTCCTACATCCACATCTTCTTCCGCCCCCATACGCAGTTACACCTTGCACTGAAGAGTTCGATGTAGTGCTCGAAGATGACAATCGCGTTCGGGTGCAGCGAGCGGGCTTGATCGGGGACTAGAAACTGTACCAAATTCATATTCCCCTCCACAATCTAACTTCGATTCCATTTCTCAAGAATCACAAACTCTTTGCGAAAATAAAATAATTATTTTTCACCATAATGTCCAGTCCTTTTCAAACAAATTGACAGACATTGAAATTCTTGTACACGAAAAACCATTCGATTTGCTATGTCTCACAGATCATTGGCTTCAACTAACAACATCAATATAAGTTCTTACTGTCGACAAAGTTTTAAAGGAAAACGTTCCCACGAAGGTAAGTGTATCTACGTTCGTAATAATATTTTATCTTCTCAATTGTCAGAATACGAGAACTTCTGCGTTGATAGCGTGTTTGAATTTTCTACAGTTAATTTGACTGACATTTGCATGTACATATCCTCAATCAAATCTTGATATATATTTTCGCAATTTTTATATTATTTTAAAACGTATTACACGCTAATCTAAAATGTATATTGTTATATGATGTGGAGATTTCAACATGGATTTCCTGAGTGCTTCCTATTCGCCCATAAATCGATTATAGAATCATATCGACTCCTTCAAACTTGTAACTACGATAAGCGACCACACTCGCCTCTCAAACATTGATAGATCAGATTATTGTTAATAATGAAATCTTTTATTTCTCTTAAGTGTTTAGCGCCGGATCCCTCCCAGGAGACACCACCTTATCGAAGCACTGTCAGTGCTGGTGGCGAGGGTTTGCGTGCTCTGACGAATCTGAGGACTATGCCGGCGGTAGCGTAGCTACTGGCAGGGCCTCCCAAGCCGGACAGGTCTCACTTGAGGAGCCAGACGAAGTGTGTCCCACAACAACCTTTCAATGCCAACCAGGAATTTACCCTTCCTATGCCTGTCCTAGATATCCCTCCTTCCCATCAGACGGGGAGGGTAGGACTCCTTAGCTGCAGAGAAGACAACCTATCTAGGAGTAGGACGCTCTGAATTCAATGTCCCCAGCCAATGGACAGGGTTGAGCGTGAGGTTAACAACCTCATCTTGTAAAAAAAGATATTGTTCAGAAGAATTCTACAGGAAAACCGGACGGAACGCAAAGACGATTAAGGTAAAGGAAAAAGAAACGAGTAAGGAAATCGGATATAAGTATGTCGAATGTTAGAACAATGTTGAGACCGGGAAGAATCAATGAAATAGTAAATGAAACAAAAAGATTTGGAAATGACATAATAGTGCTACAAGAAATGAGATGGAAGGGACAGGGCAGTTTTGTACAGGATTTCTAGTACATGGCAAAATGGAGAGAAGTGTGATAGGATTTAAACCTATACCAGATAGAATATGTAAGCTTAGAATCAGGGCAAAATTTAATAATATAACTGTGTTATCAGTACATGCACCGACGGAAGAGTCAGAAGAGGAAAGGAAAGAATTGTTTTATGGTATGTTGGCAGAAACTACTAAAGAAGTGCCAAGGCATGACATGAGTATCATCTTAGGAGACGTTAATGCTAAAGTGGGAAAAGAAGATTGCATGAGGGCAATAGCTGGAAAATCTACATGAAGAGTCAAATGAGAATTTTTTCCATCTGGGACAGTTTGCAAATATGAATGGACTCATTATTAAAAGCACTGCTTTGATCATAAGAAAATCCATAAGGGAACGTGGAGTGTGCCAGGAAGCTCAATGGTGAATCAAATAGATCATGCCTTGGTAACAGTAAGGCATGCGACGTCCTCTGCATGCCCTTATCAACGTAAGGGCATGCAGAGGACCAAATTGCGACTCTGACCACTATTTGGTAAAAGTGGTTGTGAGGCAGAAATTAGCAGTAGGACAGAACAATCAACCTAGTATGAGAAGAAAATGGGATATGGATAAGTTACAACAACCAGAGGGAAAGCAAGAATTCGTCAAAAATGATAGCACTGGTCAGACAATTGAAGAAGAAATGGGAATAGATGAAAGATGGAAAATAGTGCAAAGATCAACACAATGTGCGACACATGAAGTTCTGGGTATAGCAAGAAAGAAAAGGAATGAATGTTTTGATACAGTGTGTGAGGAAGCGATTACAAGAAAAAATATCGCGAGAGCGAAAATGTTGCAGAGAGAAACGAGATTAAGTAGAGGAGAATACGAAAAGTGTAGGCGACAAGCTAATAACATCAATAACATAAGAAGAAAAAGAGGGAGATGCTTAAGGCAAAAATGTAGAGCATAGAGACACAAAGGTTACAGAAGAGAACAAAGGAATTTTACAATGAAATTAATTTCTTCAGGAAAAGATATAGGCCAAGATTGAGTGGATGTAACAATAAAGAAGGTAACCTATTACAGACTGAAGAAGAAATAAGTGAAAGATGGACTGAATACTTCCGAGAGCTCCTCAACAAAGAAGGGGAAGAGAGGGAAGAAAATGAAAGATGGGTGAACAGAATAGGACCCGAACTACTTATAAATAACCCCACATTAAAAGATGTAGAAGAGGCTATAGGAAAATTAAATAGTCATAAGGCAGCCGGGGAGGATGGGATAACAAGTGAGTTGGTTAAGAACTGCAGTGAAAGAATGTTGAAAGAGATACACGAGCTGATCGTTTGGATATGGGTGGAAGAGCGGACACCTGACGAATGGGCAAGTGGAATAATTTTTCTAATATACCTGAAGGGAAATAAATACGAATGTGTTAACATCGTGGAATAACATTATTGAATGTAATTTATAAAGTACAGCAACATTTGGCCCCATATGCAGAAGAGGTAATGGAAGAAGCTCGATGTGGCTTCAGGCAAAACTGAGGTACGGTAGATCAAATATTTGTGGTTCGAAAACGATGGAAAAAATTCTATGAGCATAACGTAGACTTGCACATGCTATTTGTAGAAGCCTTTGACAGTATAAGCAGAGATACGTTATTTGCGTACATGGATGAAATAGGAATACCACAGAAATTGATTGGAATGATAGGATTATCCTGCGAGATGTAAGAGCAAAGGTGATGGTTGATGGAAGAACTTGAAATGATTTTGCCCTTAGTAGAGTAATATAATATATCAAAACCAATGTCCTCCGAATATATCCACCCACGTGCCCCATTCTATGTTCACTTTCGAAACTAACACAAGTGAAATCATGAAAAGCATTAGTTAATTAAAAAGCAAATCTTCATCAGGCATAGACAATAGTCCGAATTCTTGTTAAATTTTCGTCCCACGATATATTAAATCCTCTCATAAATATATTTAATAATTCTTTATCGGAAGGTGTATATCCTAACATATTTAGGAGAGCTAAAGTGAAACCTTTGTGCAAGAAAAGAAAAAACAATGTTGGTAATTATCGACCAATTTCTCTACTACCCACTTTCTCAAAAATCCTTGAAAACCTTCTTCTAGATTTTTTATCCGAAAGTAACATTCTCTCTGACGATCAACACGGATTTCGGAAATCCTTTTCCACCACCAACCCCATATTTTCTTTATTAAACGATGTTCCCTCTTCTCTTGACCATGGAGGGTGTTTTTCTTGACTTATCCAAAGTATTCGATGTCATCGATCACGAAATTCTCCTTTCAAAATTGCAATCCTTTGGCATTTGTGGACTTGTACATCAATGGCTAACTTCCTATTTAAAAGATAGATATCAACAGGTTGAAATATCATATACTAAAGTACTACAGCATTGCCTTTCAGGAACAAAGTCACTTACTCGTGGAGTTTCCCAATGTTCAATTCTTGGTCTTTTGTTGTATGTGAACGACAGGCAGCAAAATGGTTCTTTTTGCTGACGACACTAATTTACTACGTAAACACGCCAAGGCTCAAAAAGGTTTGTCTAACCTCTTGGTTTGGTTCCGTGCAAATCGCAAACACTGACAGAACAGTGTCTATGTCATTTCACAATAGTATCACAAAATCTTTACCCCAGGTTTCTCTTTCTTTAAACGTAACACAATTAAAAACTGTTACGAATACAAAATTCTTAGGTCTCCATATTCAAGACAATCTCAAATGGAATTGTCACAATCTTAATTCTAAATTAAGTAAATTGTGTTACGCATTACGAATCTTGGTTAATATATAAGTTAGTATATAATAAATAAGTGGACTAACAGTACACATATTTTCCTTTGTGTATATTTTGTAAATGTTCACTCCTATTTACGATACGGCGTTATCTTCTGGGGCAATGTCGGGTAGAGTGTCCACACGCAGTCAGTCAGCGGCAACCAGTGCACGATGGCGGTTGTGTTGCATGAAAGTACATGAGAAGAACAGCGTGCAGTTGTGCCATTTTCAACCCGAATCCAAACGATCTTCCGTGGAATGGAAACTGATTTTCATCTGTTCGAGAACCTAAAAATATTTGGGTGGCCGTCATTTTGAAATTGATGATGCCGCAATCCAAGAGGTTACTCATTGACTGCGACAGCAATCAAAAGACTTTTTCGCCACCGGCTTTCAAGGACATGTAAAGAGATGAGGTGTCTGAATGTACAGGGTGATTATGTTGAAAAGTTTGGAAGATTTATTTAAATGTCTGGAAGTTTCTTTGCTTATTATTGCCTCTATACAGTTATGCGACTTATTTATTGACTAACCTACGTACATAATCTCTGTAGCCCTTCTCTGGTCCATGTTCTCTGTTTGTCGCCAGGTACGTGATTCATACGCAGTTTCTATATAATTGCAATTAATTGAAATTGATCTTACAAAAGAAGACCCACATTTTGTTTGCCTATATAGTATATATTAAAATTAACATACGAAGGGAACTGGGCTTTTTGAAGGCAATTGCGACTGTGTTTTATGACAACTTGCTTGTACTTTGTGTGGGCAAATGAATGGAGGACAATGTGGAATACGGACCCACATACATCAACATTATATGGAACCTAGTTGAGATACAAGTCTTCAATAACGTCATATATATCTTTGTTATTATGTAACAAAGTCCTGTCTGTAATGTTAGTGTTCTTTCTCCCTATTAGTCTCGTCAAAATCTCCCCCCTCTCAGCTCCATAAACGTCAGAGTCCCACAGCACATGGTCGTCATCTTCTGTCGCCTTTCCATATATACAAAGATCCATGACTGTCTTACCTATTCTTTTCAAATTCGTATGAAAGTTACCACATTCTGTTATAAATTGTACTAAGTATGGGATGGGGTCAAACCATTTCTAGTTTTTCTCCCTAAGGCTACGCACGCACTGGAACGGTCGGCACCGCTATTGCTTTGCATTGATATGAACCGACTGAGCCGGCACTTGCCGTAGTTTGCGAAACGTTCCCAGAGGAAGATCTTTTGGAGTGTTGGGAGAGCTGTAAAACTTTCCGGGAGGCTCATTAGCAGTTCATGACTGCGGGCACTCGCAAGGACCTGGTATTCGCCACTTCTATTATGTTGAATCGGGTTGAGGGACCAGAATAAAATGAGCATGTAACACGCGGATCCTAATCCTCTACGCCATGGAGAGAGAACGGTTCCTTCACCCAGCCAGGTTCCGGAATTTCCGAACCAGTGCGGGCAGTCATCTGCACTTTCAAAATGTCGGGACGTTCGTCCGTCCGTAGACGGAGCAGTGCGCGCGCAGCTTATATCGCACATTCCGTATATACCTATATCACTCCCTTCCCTTCTCTGTCCCTCCTACCTTGTTTGTCACGCTTCTAATAATGTTTTTAACAGATATTTCCTTTCATTGGACCAGTCTTGTACAAATTCCACATTCATTTGTATGCTTCCTTTCTTTCCATTGATTTTTTCTGCCCGATAATTTCTGCACATGAAGATCAAGCGACGAAATGCTTAAAATCACCTCCTGAGCCACTGTCGACAGTCGCGCAATTACCACTACCCCTACTAACAGGCACAGTCTTTAAAACCTCTCCGTTTTCCGTTGGAAGTGTATATTTGTTTTCCTTCTTCCCCATACAGAGCATCCATAACACATGGCTGCACGTACAAGGTCTCCAACGCCAGACCAGTCCGAAGGCAAGGGAAGGAACTGACGCGAGTACACTCAACTCGACATTTCTGCTCGAGTTCGCCCGAGAGGTCAAACGAATCCAAAATTGTTGGATATATCGGTCGTATACTAGAGAAGTACATACTTTAACTTTTCGTTTACCATCACTATATACAGTGAGAAGTTTATTTTTCTCGTGAATGAGTAAATTCCTTTGTGGGACAAGTGTCTACCACGTACTAGATGCCACCAACCAAAACAAACATGTGACGGTAATAGCGTTCCCCCCCGCCCCCCTCCCCGCCACGAAAAAAAAGAAACACACGCACAGTACTAAAGAAGACAGTTGATAGTTTCTTCTTGAAAAATAATTGCTAGAAATGCAGCTATGACCAGGGCCAGGAAACAAGATAGGGCGAAAATGTCTGAGGTTTAACGCTTCAAGTAGTTTGCGCATAACACTTACCAGACTGCGCTACCAGTCACCCGGCCACCTATATTTCGTCCAGCGCTCAATAGATGGCTGCAAGATCGTGTTCACCCTTCTCCTATTGGCTGCTAGTGTTCTTTGTTCATTACATTCTGCGTGCGGTGCTGTGTGGAGCTCAGGCTGTGCCGTACCGTGTTATAAAGAACAGTGACAAAATGCCTCGTATATTTGCTTGTTGTGCACCGGGGTGCTTCCATGCAGTAGGCGGCAACCCGGAAATAACTTTCGTAGGCTTCCCTACCACACCAGAAAGGTAAGTAATTCTTGTTGTCTTAGCGCCACTACCCACATGGGCAGACGTACTTAGCTCAGTCGCTTTGCTGCGATTATTGTTGCTTATTTATTTATAAATATATTTGTTACATTCTCTTGTAGACGACGACAATGGATAAAGTGTCTTGGC
>NNCF01131140.1:31441-69629 GCA_002313205.1 Laupala kohalensis | reverse complement strand
CCTTTCTCATTTGTTAAACAGAATGATATTCAACTTGTATAAATGAAAACTGTATGGTTTCTTCATAGATTATTGTAACTAGTTTATACTATGATATATCTATCGATTTTGGTGACATGGTACTGGTGGATTGTCTTCATTTCTTTATCAATTATTTCTACTTGACCTTCATTAGATTTGTGGCATGTAATTCTCTCATGCAATGAGCAGAGGTATTTATACACCACTGTGGCTTAAAGCAAAACCAACATTCCATTGACTGCTTTCTATATAGCCTTTCTATGACAGCTTTTCTCATGTGACTTGTTTTAACAGTCTCATTTATTTATTAATGATATGAATAGTTGGTGGATATAAATAAATGAGTACCTTATTGCAAGTATACCCCATTTTTGTATACTGGATTGTATATTTCCATTCATATGAGAATGTCCTGAATCTTTATTATGAATAAATAGAATTAAGAGCAAGTATGTATTTTCTTTGTGTACATTTCCTGTCAATTGTCCTGTTTTCATTTTCTATTTCATATGTGTAGTAAAATATTTCAGTTATACATCCTGTTAACTATTCACAAATGTTAATTTTTGTAGGGAAAGTATTTTCAGCTAAATTATTGTGAAATTATGAAGCATGAGGTCGAGGGAGTGGTGGTTACAGTACCAGGTTGGGAGGGGGAGGGGAATCGGGAACTGCCACGCGCCCTGTGGCCGGTTTTTGAACTTGGTAGTTTGCGTGTAACAATGTTAGGAGCGCTGAAAGCTGTTAATACGCCGTTAGTATGGGAGAGGGGCGTCTGGTTTATAGTCTGTGGCTACGACACTTATAACACAGGCACACAAGAACAAAAAAATGGGCCTGTTCCAAAGAATAAACTTATGTATCCTGATGTATTTTGAATTTGAATCCGGAGCCAGATGTGTTACATCATCCTGCATTTATTTTAATCAAGAAATATCACCCTTGAATAAAGAAGAAAAAGCGCATGCCAAGCAATTTTTTGCGGTTTACAAAGAAATGGAGGATGATGGTGCAATTCTGACCCCCGGATTCGGATTCAACGCGTCAAAATTCAAAGGATTCACTTTGAGAGAGGCCAATTTTTAAAATGAGTTCTTATTGAGTCTTCTTTACCTTCTCAGAGATCAGCATATAATTGCTATTCTAAAGACAGATTAATATTCTTCAAAATTTAATTTTGTCTTGGTGCTTGCTATTTTATTGTACATTGATAATATGTAATTTAATATTATAAGGAATGTAGGTTATAAAAAAGTACAGAAAAGTTAAGTAGGATATTAATAGTACACAAACCTACTAAAAACATACTTGTAATATACCATCAAATCGAAATACTCTCTTTTGAGGACTATGAATGAAATATCATGTATAATGTAACTGTGTCCATTGCTTTTTATAAGAGACGTGAAAATTAACACGTGTCATTCTTTCTATAATCGAAAAAAATCGACCCTCTAGGAATTAACTAATAACTGTTATTTCAGTTCGTTTCCGTGAAAAACTAAGATAGGGTTCATTTATTACATAATTTCATCATTATTTAACATTAAATTACTCCGAGTTCATATAATGTTTAAGTTAGTCTACGCATGCATTGAACTAAAATCTATATCCGTAATTTTTTTTATGTTCAGGGTCCATTCTACATTGGCTAGCCGAAAATTCTTTACTTTCGTTCACCAAAACCCATTTTTAAAATAATAAAAAGTGTTACATTTTGCGAAATTCTATTCCCAAAATATACCATTTTTCCAAATTTTTCAATTTTAAACTAAAATACTCATATAATCTGAATTTTTATTAACATTGTAATGAACGTATTTCTTAACAGATAAAAATATAGTAATTGAAACTAATATGTTCACCTTTGAAAGTTTTGTCAAGTTTAATCTTATTCTAAATGCACGAAAAATTAATTAAACTGGTTCATTTTCATAGGGTTATGAAATAAAGAACTGTAATATTATAAATTGTTAAATATTACAAAGTATTAAAATATATTTAGATAGTAAATATTATGTATTTAGATTTTGAATAGCATTTTCGCGCGTTAATATACATGGATATTTCCATTTTTTTTATTCACACAAATTTAACAATAATTTATGGTATCAGTATTTTGGTCGAGTAACTTCAAAAAAATGTTAGAGAACAACTCAAGTTATATAATTTATAAAATATTGCTATTCGTGTTACGTCCCTAATTACAGTGTTTAGTTTTGCCGAGTCCTGTCAATATAGTTTTCCAAAATATTAAAGATCACATCTAATGATAACGAATTAAATTTGAAACGCTATGTATATCAAGAAAGGTAGATGAAATAAAACATTTAATTAACAACGCATCAACAATATTAGCGGCATTGAGCGGAGTGAGTAAATGGTTTCGTGGGTGAGTGATGACCGACTGATTTATTAAGTGAATCATTCAATCACACGGAGAAAAACTATCAGAGATAGGAACGTGAATTTTTTTCTCTAGAGGCTCACCAAGTAAGAGGTTAAGAAATTCCTACACGGGTTGAATTACGGCGAAATGTGTTTTTTTTTTAATTTTCGCTATTTTCAATATATTTCACGAAGTAATAGCGATATCATCCAGTAAGTACTTACATCTAGTAAGTACGTGTTTGGCAAACACGGGACTTCGAGCTGAGTCTGGCATTACTTCCACTTGTGCCAGGATCTTTCCTTTCTCTTTTCTGACCTTCCTTGGTCACCTCTTGTTCTTTTCGATCTCGACGTTAGGGTATCTTTCATTTTCCTCTTTCTTCTTCTTCTTCTCTTTAAAAAAATGAGATATGTTGATATTTGAGATATGTTGATATTACAGTTTTGAGTTGTAATTCAGGAGAGTTTTTGGTGGGTATGGACGAGTCATTCGGGGAGTCCCGCACGCGGGGAGTCATGTTGGCTCTCCCTAGTGAGTAACTGCATTTTCCCTACCTGTACAAGTTTTTAGGGCTCTNCCCCCCCCCCAAAAAAAAAAAGATATCATCTCCATCTAGAACTATGGAATAAGTGATCACTAGTTTGTTTCAGAAATGAACTAAAATATACGATTTCAGTCAATTTATCGGCCTATTGTGGAAAGAATGGTCAATTTACATTACTTTGTTTTCCAGGACACAAAGCGACGTAAACTACTTACATATAACAAATTCGTTTGACTAATTAAGTAAATCAATGTTACTCTCAAATTCATTTACTAATGTGACAACTGTCAATAGCGGAAAACTGTGAAAGTAAAATTATGTCCTGGTGTCATGCTTTTTAAGAAGTGCTCATGAGTACGTGTAACTTGTAGCTTCACGTTGTTAAATATGAAACGATATTTTTTGTTATGAGTTACGTACGCTTATAAATCATTATGTATAAACAAATAGACAGTCTTACAAATATCAGTGTGAATACTTTTACATATTACGAATATCAGAGTGCGTTATACGTAAAGCTAATTAATTGAAAAATAATTTGATATTAACTTTTAAATAAAATTTTGCGAGTTTATGATGTAATCACTTTGCAGTTTGATACTTGAAACGAAATGATCACAGAAAGGAACATTACAAAAGACTGTGAAAACATATAATTAGTGATGAGATAATAGGGGTGGTTACAAAATTTCACCCTCATCAAATTGTATCTATATTTGAAGATAACTAAATACATCGCATTTTGTAAACATATAGACGTTTAAAAACTATTTTAGAAATTATATTGCTGCCCTGGAAAAAAAACAATACCATAATTAAAAAATATTGTTAATCCTGTTGAACGTTTAACTAATGTCATGATAGATATAAGTGATAAAAATAGTATTTAGTATTTGCATCATCCATCTCAATATTCTCGGTGAATTACACTTTCTTTGTTAAACGTCTTTCATAACTAACAATTTCTTTCCTCTGCTCAGTTAATATTTTCACAGTTACGTCAATGTTATTCTGGTTCGGTGATATGAACGAGGAAATCTTAGGCAACGAGCCAATCATTCTTCTTTCCTCTCGGTGGCGTGTTGGCTAATATTTCGTCAAACTGTTGAGTCACATAGTATTAATCAATAAATTAATAAACGTTTTTGTCAAAAAAGGCACTTGCAAACTGTGTATGACCACGTGGGCGATAATAAACTAAGTTACTCTCCGGAAACAAGCTAGGGACCCTATCAATTCCGATCAAGGGTCCAAGGGCAGTGGCGGATTTAATACTTATAAAAGTTTTAAAATGAAATACGTACTGTTATTCATTTATTAGTTTTTGTTCTGTTTTAATTTACAGTTCTTCTTATCATATGTAAACCACACATGTGTGTACCAGTGTTTATAAAATTAAACGTAGTGTGAAACTTGTATTTTTTTTAAATTCTGAATGAAGGAAATCACCTGTCACTAAAATATTCGATAGACATTACTCACCATTTCGGTAATCTTGCATGAGAATCGTAATCTTCCCCAGACAGCCATGCCATAAGATCTCCTTAGGAACTGTTCATTACGTGAAAATATGCCTTCGAAGTCAGTCAACGACCACGTGCGGATATCCGGTGGCGGTGCTTCGTGATAAAGAGTGTAATGTGCGCTTGGTATCACGCTGCGCTCAAGGATTATTTGTCAAGGCTATCAGCCACAGATTGAATTGATAAACTTCCTTAACCGAATAAGTTAAGAGCTGACTCAATCGGGGAGATTTATTATGTAACCCCCTCCGCAACTATGAAGTTTTATATAAAAATTTAAAAATACAGTTAGTAAGTTGGGTGCTATATTTCATACTTCCATCTAAAATATATGTAATTATTTATATTCTTACACTTATAACAATAAACCACTTAACCTTCGAAGTAATTTATTCTGGCATAAGCATAATGCAGCTATCTAATAAAAAGAACCTAATTGACTTTAATATCAAGTGATACCATTACATTGGTCTTGATACTACCTTTTTCAAATTGTTTACTTGATATTTAGAACTGTTATTATATTTCCTGTCTTCGTACATCCTAAATTTTCTCCCTTGCAATTATGTGATCGAAAAAAGGTGAAAATAATAAAGCACTATAAATTGAATAATATATTTCCTGAATTAAATTTTTATTAGAATATTGTTATTGTTTTTGACCTGTTATAGAGTGTTTCATGTTTTTCTTGAAGAAAAATATTATTTTCTTTTGACACTAAAAAATGAATTATAATAAATATAATGTTTTACAACAAATTCAATGATTTCAAAAGATATGGGGGAACAACTAATTCACAAATGAGTGAGTTTCCTGCACTTTTTCAAGAGTCAATCATTTTACAAAAAAAAAGAACAATTGCCATTTGGGTCTTAAGAACAATAATGGGCATCAGTTTTCATGGATGTTGTTTACACTTCTACAGAAAAAAAAAGTTTATATAAGATTGTCGTTAGTCTTCTTTCCCCTGTTATCGTCGTCTTCTTTTGAGTCCATTCATTATGGCACTGGGTGACGCATTTTCTGTAAGGAAGTGTTCATGATTTTAACCAATGGTGCCTGTATGCCCCATACCGAAAGGGAGCATCCCTTTTGTGTGCAGGAAGTACAAGCCTCTACGCCTCCTGAGAACAAAGTAAAATCATTCTTAAGATAAACGAAGGCCACCATACTTAATTGTTACAGGCCACTGGTATTTTCCGCTATATATCTTTTAGTTCCATTTAATTTCCATATTTTTTCATGTTCTATAATCTCTGAAATTGCTCTCTTGTAGGTATCGTCCAAATATGACACACATTAAATGCGTTGTATAATAATGATTGAAAAGTGTGAAAAGAGCAGCACAGAAAAATGAAGCACTGACCATCAGTAACACACTTGAGTGAGGTCATCAGTAACACACTTAAATAGGTCACCAAAAATAATGTACCATAGAGACCTAAAATTGAACTCAAATATACAACAGTTTTATTTTAATAGTAAAATGACTGATAGCTTATACTTCTAAATATAATCTCCATATTACGTAAAATAATTTCTATTATATGTTCTTTTACGAATCCTTTAACACAGTATTCAATCACGGTCATGTGTGACTGGAATAGGGGACCTCAAAAATGCTCCCGCCCTTGGCCTCAGTTGTAGGTACGCTACTGATGACCTTATGGTAGTCTAACGTTCCATAAAATAACGTATGCACTAACACGACTTGACCTTTACACGCTTGTTTGTGGATCCATATTACTCCCTTCTCACTTTTTTTAAATTTTTAAACAGTGCAGTATGTGCGGTGAGAATCTCCAGAGGTGCTGGGAAGGTGATTATATATTTATATAGAAAAAAGTTGTTTTAATTGAATATTCATTTTTGTTCACGACTCACAATACTTCTTCTTTATGGCAGCATCACATTTTCAAAATTTGAATATGATTTAATAATATAATTAATCAGAATATTTTAAGTACTCAAAATTACATTCCTATATTCAAAATTATTTTTTTCAGAATAAAATATTTTAAGAAGAACATCGTGACATATTATAATTAAGAAATAAAGATTAAATAAAAATATTTAACATACTTGCCGCAGTTGCCAAGAAGCACGGTGTCTTTGTTCCCGTCGCACACCCCTGCTGTAAACTCGGACCACGAACCGCAGCGACGCGCCACTAGTGAGTTCTGGTGACACAGTGCATCTGCCCAGAGCCAAGCAGCCATATTATGGCTACACACCGGTCCCCCGGCACCAACGTCTGCAAAAAGATTAAAGTGTTTCCTTTTCAAAGAATGTTTATTGAATCGCTAAGTGTTTTATGTATTTAATGAGGTTTAAGGTTACTTCGAGATAAGGTTGTCCACGCAGAGGACGATTGGAAAATGAAGGGGATTAACTTTTTTTTTTTGGACAAGAAAAAGTAGCGGGAAACCTAGACAAGATTTAAACTGCTGCTACCCCTGCTACCCTTTGTCGTGTCACATGGTATATGCATGTCTTCATTAGTTACTGTAACGTCATACGATTTGGTTAACCACGACAAGAAACATTTTGGGAGTATAATAATTAAAATGATTGAAGGAAAGATAATTATGTTTACGAGACAATAGATTTTGTATAAATTGTTTATATAATGCCTAGTTTCAAGAGGCTGAAATGGAATAAATATTATTATTCCCCCAAACGTGTATGTGAGGGGCGCGGGGGCACAATTTCCCTCCTCGTGTTGCCCCTTCAATTACCACCGCGGTGTTCTTGTGGAAAGGACGATGAGACAGTGTACATGTGACACAGCATTATATGTTGATACGTGAATTATACGGAATAGAATGACAGTATTCTATAAAATGTTAAACACAATAGGAGCATTTAAAATCTGTGATTATAAAAAATGAATAAATATTTAAACGAAAATCAAAGTTTTTGTGTCACAGAGTGTATTGAGATATTTATGTGATTGTCAAGCAGGAAGAGTGAGTACGCGTCGAGTTACTAGCTACGACGATTAGCGGATTTATCCAACTCGCATAAGGACGAGAAGAAGGAAAGAAAGGAGAATAAATACATAAACACAAATGAAAATCAAATAGACTAAGAAGGAGGAGGGTAGTTAAATATAAGAGAATCATGTCAATATGTCAATATCTCAGTAATGACCAATAGTTGTTTGGGTACTGGAATTATGAGAAAATTTTACTGTAAAGAAAGAACCAACTACCTGCATCAATCTTACCCATTAGACTGCGTCAAATCTTCTATTTGATTTGACTCTTTTATTCTCCGTGTTCGTTTCGGGCGTTATGCAATAGATCCTCTCAAATCACTAATCTTCTATTACGTGTATGTGCTACAACTTGCAAACATTGTTTATTCTTATAAACTTATTTGTCCGGGACAAACAGCGCCGCGGTAGACATAACCACCAACGTTTCGGTCATCTTGCTGAGGCCTTCTTCAGGGTAATGTCAGAGTCGTATGGACGTAAGTCGTTGTCGTACTCTGCGACTTAGGTCTGTACGACTCTGACATTGCCTTGAAGAGAGCCTTGGTAGTTATGAGACTGAGACGCGGTTTGTCCCGAACAAACAAATTTATATTGACTCCGGCCGCGGAAGCCTACGTTTACGTTATTTGTTC
The DNA here is from genome assembly GCA_002313205.1 of Laupala kohalensis. Classification (NCBI taxonomy): domain Eukaryota; kingdom Metazoa; phylum Arthropoda; class Insecta; order Orthoptera; family Trigonidiidae; genus Laupala; species Laupala kohalensis. The sequence continues at coordinate 61,516 of NNCF01131140.1, read as the reverse complement.
TTACCTTCCCTATGACAACCTGGCTGTGAGTGTGCGCCACCGTTGGGGAAGAAGTCTGTGTCACCCACAACGTACGGCATGCCATGTCCTCCCGCGTCCGAATGCACCACAGCTACACAATGGGCGTCCGACGCCCACATGTGACCTGCGCATTGTCCACTCGTGTTGTAGAACAGCGGGAACGCTGGATCTAGTCCTGTGAAGCACATCTTGTATCAGGTGTTGTTACACGGTTATGTCTCTCATACTTCCATACGTGGCTTACGTAGGAGACATTGCTCACAGACCTAAATTACTTTTCCGCTTTCAAAAGAAAGAAGAAAATCAAAATTGTACGTCGACATAAATAATTGTACTTAATTATACTTTAAAATTTGATGAGGACATTTTTAATGATTAAAACTTGTTTTACTAAGTGAGCAAAGCGTAATGTTGAATAACATTAGCCTTCATGTTCAACATATTAGCATTTCATTTTTAAGATCATAAGAAATACTAACGTTTAGAAGATTTTTCTGTTATGGAATGATGTCAGGAAGCGCAGTAAAACAGCGGCAAATTATTTCTTTTACCGTCAATGTGTCAAGAGTGTTTGACATGGACACTTGGATTTAAAAATGTTCCCGAAATNTTATTTCTTTTACCGTCAATGTGTCAAGAGTGTTTGACATGGACACTTGGATTTAAAAATGTTCCCGAAATATTGTATTTTTTATATTGCTTGGTGTAGTTTTAACAGTTTTTAATGAGTGAATCATTATATTTATAGTCCTCTGTAAAACACATCTTGATAAGGGTTATCATAGATAAGGACCGAAACGTTGATTAACTAAACATATGTGACTGGTATTTCGATTAAAATAAATCATGTTATTAACTATATCCGTGTATAATTCATTTTAAGTGGCCCGTTTTCCTCTTCGCGTCTCCAATGGTACCAATGCACTCCCCTCACTCTTTGAAGCTATAGTTTTCTACAGACATTGCTGTATTATTTTCTCTTCTTTACCATTGGCATTAATAAAAATAGGGAGATTTACTGTGACTAGCGTGTTGCTGTTGTGCTCTACTGTAAAGGCCGACGCGTTTTGAAATTAAGTTTTGAGAAGAGATGTGTTTTGATAAATCTGGAGCTTCCAAGATGTCATCTAAAACAAACGAGAAAAAATCTAATCAACTGTCAAGTCCAGTAAATAAACCTAATAATGATGTTACTAAACACACGTGAAACCATATCACATAACAACGTACGTTTGGTTCCGCCTTTGCTCTTTAGATCTATGCTTTTGAAGATGGTAATTGCCAAAATTATAACGTTAACATCTTTCAATTTAATTTTTATGTAGTTCAGCGTTATAAGATAATATGACACGTTATTTAGCTAGTGTATCTAAATAACGCGAAAAATAATAATTCCAATTTAGAACAGCATTTACTTGCGATGTACAATGCTGTACGTAGTGATGGGATGTGTGCTCAATAAGCTGTGCATGGGTAGTAGAGCGAGTAAACCTATCATTTTCTTCCTCTTTTTTCTCTCTCCTCTACGTACATGGAACTATCTGGTTTCGTCATTCCATCTCAGAAATATTCAACTGTAGCAAATTGCACATGTCCATTCTAGTCTAGGCTTCATATTCATCACTTATTAACAAAACATCTTCGAACTCAATATAAAAGTGGTAAATTTAATTTACACAACTTCTTGGAACACTACAGAAAAATAGGTGAATAATAAAAGTAACAAAACCTCTTTATACGAACTTTCTACCAAATATCTATGTACACAATTGTGTTGATGGTGAATATACCTGTTATGAGTTATCACCTCTTATGCGTTATCGGACAATTATTTCTTATTATGCCATTCATAATGAAGAATTGTATGTAAGAAAAGCTTTATTTGAAGAAACATGAGCGGGAAGCAGTCATAAGAGATCATGAGAGGGTTCGCCGCTTATGACTTCATTAAAGTCTTCGTTTTGTAAACAAATTGTTTAACAAATAGGTCAGTGTACAAACGTGATATTATGATTTCATCGGTGACCATAAAATTGTCTTTGTAATGAGAACTCGTTTTTGCCAGTCGTTCAAGTGTGATGGGAGAAAATGGGATAATTCACGAAGTTACTTTTTAAAGAAATAATGTCGTGCGTGACTCACCGACGATGGAGCGAAGTCGTACCGGGTGCATGTGCCTCAGCAACACACTCTGCAGCTGCGCGCCTGCTCCGTGACCCGCGAAGTGACAGAGACGTGCTCCGGCACTCACAGTCGCTCGTAGTGCTGCCGCCCCCGCACGCGCCACCGCCGCCAGTGCTCCCACCGCCTCCGCGTACGGCCTCGCGCCTACTGCGCTCCACTCCAGCAGCATCACGTTGGCACCAGTGCAACGCACATACGCTAATGCACAATGAAAATAGCGACTTAGTCCTCGAATAGGAGATATTTATGTGTTTACATCGGCCGCTTCACAAGAGGAGACGAATTCAGAAAATAATGGTTATTGCAAGTTAGTTTGCGCAAACACGGTCCCTTGGTAACGCTAACCCGATGAATGATTCTGACGGAAGAATTCTCGATTAAACGATATGAAGAATTAAATCGCTCATAGATGGAACATTAATCTCACTGGTTCACTTAACACCACGAAGTCGGCACTGAAGAGTAATGGATAATGTAAAATTAATAAAGAAAATAATTTTGTCACGAAATTTGTCAAAGTTGTGTGGTGCGATCCCTCAGGTAATTATGTGTCCAAACTCCTATGTTTAATTTATTGTTGACTTGTGCAACTCGTTGAATTATTTTTTAGATATACGGGCAATACATTCTAAAGATTCTTCGTATTTTTTTTTCTTAAAGAAGCGAGAAAATTGCCATAATTGAAAATGATGGCAAAGGTGTGTCCGAGTACGGTACGACTTGACTGAGAAAGTGGGGGCGAAGTTTTGGAAAGTAAGAACAATATTGAGATAAGGTTTTGAAATATTTGTTGAGAAAGCATGGATTAAATAGAAGCAGAAAAGAACTCACCTTGGATTATAGCCCTTACATAGTCAGTATTAGGATTCGATGTAAACCCCATGAAGTATACTACCAGGCAGCGATTTGATTGGTATTGGGGACTTTTTAGAAGTTCCACTGTTTGGTTCAACGGTCTTTCTTCGAAGTCTCCAGAACCAGTTCTATACATTCATATAGTTATAAAATCGTATATTCCCTCATGATATGATAAAATGTTTAAGTAATCAATAAAATTACTGTTTCTGTTATATTTATACAATTGTGAAGTATTAAATGACTAATTGACAAAACTCACCCATAATACATCCGCATCTTTATTTTCGCCAATAAGGCATCCTCTGCAAACAGAAAATACTTATTTTTGCATTGTTCTTACTATGGAGAGTGGCGTGAATAGTAAAATATTGCTCAATTTCATTGTTTCTCTATTTTTTTCTCAGTTTCATCAATTGTCATAAACTATAGCTAGTGAAACTTTCTAATCCAGGCTTGTAAAAATAATTTTTCGCCCATTTTTGCTAAAAATCATGTTCAAATAAACTGAAGCCAGGAGGAAACATGTTTGGGGCATTGTATGAATATTATTTTTATAGCCTGGCCCGGGTTTTTCTCCGGTTTTCCTTCGGGTAGAGGCGGATTTCTTATACAGGTTCTCTAGGCTTTGTCTAGGGGCAAGTTTGTTGTAATAATAAATCGTATTATTTCAATTCTTATGATATTTAAACACTATACTCAGAATAATCTATAGTTCGATAATAATTTGTACATGTAAATTTTTTGCGTTAAATTACAAACATATTGACATTCTATTAGTATTATAACTCGCAGCTAACTTTTTATCTTATCTAGGAATTTTTGCTGAATTTTTTGAATCCGCCTCTGCCTTAGGGCCCTTGATCGGAATTGATGGGATGGTCCCTTGCTTGCTTCCGGAGAGTAAATTAGTTTATTGTCCTCCACGTGGTCATACGCAGTTTGTACTGTTTTTTTGACATTAAATTTATATTTATAGTCAATATATGGAATATGAACTAAGGTTCGTTCCATAAAATAAATTTTCAATAACGTATGCGTATATTCTGCAAAATCTCACTTACCTTCTTTCTCCGATAGGTAAAAGCACGTTATTGGAAGTGGTATGTCGCGCATTAACTGCATAGTGACAAATCCTGAAACAGTTTGATATACAAACAACTGATATACTTTTATTTTTTCATCCTGTGTGCACATATCCACTATATATATAAACTTTGTTACCGACAAAATGTTTATTTCATCCCAAAAAGACATGATCAAAAATGTATTAATCGCATTGTCAGGGGTTTCATGTACCGTCCAATACGTCAAATCAACACCTTCTTTATGAGTAAGTATTGAAAAATTATATTGCATGTTATCTTGTTTGCATCCAAAAATATTCTTAACGTTTCAATCAAATATCTAGTTCTCGGAGAGGAAATTCATATATTTGGCTTATTTCAGTAAGCATTATGTCGTTTCACCAATTGTGGCTTTCCTCACTAGCACCAACGGATAATCTCACAATTTAGGAAATGGAAAAGCAAAGTATTATAACAAAATTGAAATAAATTTTGTATTTGGATCAAATGAAATGGAACGTGTAGTTGAAATAAATACTATGCACTTACATGATATTGACTGATATTTTTATGCATTCCATTTATGTAAATTTATCTAATATTTTTTTGATTTCAATTATATCTTAACCGAATTTTTCAAGTTTTTTTTTCTCAGAAGACGCTTCTCACGTAGAAGGTGATGTTGTCCACTCATTATAAGTTCTACGCATAAAAACAAAACGTTAAATTATAAATAGTTACCCTCCATTATATTTAACGGATTTCTTTATCAACGAAAGTATGTTAGTAGGACCGATATAGAACTTGCGGTCAACGCTATTTGAGAAGTAAGAGGACCCACGACGGTCGTTCAATGGACCATGGTCCATTGGACACGAATGAGAAAGGATTGTTGGTCATACGTATTTGCGGTAGCAAAATTATTAGCGTTTCTCAGTTCAACCAAAAGTTGTAATTTCTTCCACTACAATTAACGTCTATTATATAATCTAATTAAATAAATAATCCAAGACTTACGACCTTTTATGGGAGAATAATATATATTTTGCGTTTATATTTATGTTTAATATCATGTTCAATTGTTCTGTTATGTTTCTTGTTATAATTTGAACCACCTGACGACATCAAACGAAAGTNTACGACCTTTTATGGGAGAATAATATATATTTTGCGTTTATATTTATGTTTAATATCATGTTCAATTGTTCTGTTATGTTTCTTGTTAGAATTTGAACCACCTGACGACATCAAACGAAAGTCGAAACGTGAGTTTTTATCAGAAAATATATACTGTTCGTCCATAAAAGATCGAAAATCTCGCATTATTTATTTAATTTATTCCTTTTTTATACAAATTACATACGATTGATTTGAAAAGTTTCACTTCAAGATTAATAGACATTTCGAGTCAACATCGTTTGTTTTGTTTCTTAGTACAATCGTAGTCCAATTTTAGACTGTATATAACAATGAGTATCATCAACACCTCGTCTAATTGAAATGTATCTGAAGTGGAAATTCTCTTCGAACTTTACTTAAATGAATGACCTGACTTTCAACAGTTTAAGAAATTGTATTTTACATTACTTGTTACGTGTTGTGAAACATAGCTTGCCTCTCCAATTCATTGCTATTGAAACGATTCTTTATAATAAGTTATGTATCATACAGTTATTTTGTCAGCATTTGTTTTTCTAGTTGATGTATTCTCACAAGTAGTTAAAAACAATTATACTTATGTACTTGTGTACTTGTCACCTAATACCACTAAAATTACATTTGTACTGCATTCTCTTTTAGTTTCAACGTCATATTCCTTAATGAAACCGTGATTTCTGACTTCAAATTACGTGATGAAAAACTCTTATGAAGGATTTAGTGAGGTGAGGCGAAAATCCCTTCTCAGCGTTCAGATTGAACACATTATTTAAGTTCGGCATTTTGATTTGAAAGCCTTTATAGTATAAACATCCGTAACGTTTGCTTCTATTGTAATTCTAGTTCAGCGAAATAAGAATTTACTTTAGTTCACTTTTCCTCAATTTTCGACGGCTATTTACAGCACATCTTGCACACGGGGATAGTAAAGTATATGCGATAGTAAAGTTTCAAAAACTTAGGGAGGTGTTGTAAATTGCTTATAATGAACTTCTGCTATTTTCCCCTACATATATTTTCCATAACATTTTTAACATACGAAGAAATTGTGTAATTTAGATGATGCAGTCATAACAATAGTAGACTAAGATATAGAGTTTTGAAACATTCATAAATACAGTTAATTGCAATTGGCAAACAGAATATTGAAACTTTTTTCGATTTCATAATCCGAAAAGTTTGGGTTCCGGAACACAATTTGTTTATGCACCATCCTACTTAAAGTGTTATCAATTATTTCAAAAGTTATTAATATATTTTAGTAAATAAATAATACAACAAATTTAGTACAGATTTGGAGATTACAATTACAATATTTATCATTCACAGGCAAGCTTTGATCCACAGGGAACACTGTTTTATGAATGTATATCCTAGGTATTAATTTATGCAGTTATATGTTTCTAATCGAATAAATTTGCATTTAAAATTAAGCGTTCATGGTATGTATTTTCTTTAGCGATCACATTTTATTACAAATTTATAGTTTTACTATTATCATTATAAATTAACTAATTCTAAAGTTTACCGTAAATAGTAGTAACAGTTTCTTAAACATATTTTCTTAAATCCAATCTCATTTTCCGTTAAATGTGTTTCCTTAAGCTCATCGCATCATGCAAAAGTTCAACTAAGTTCTACACTGAATAAAAACTGTGATGTCGATACTTACCGAGCAAACTAAATAGTAGAACCAGATGCTTCATGACTGAATCGTTCATTCTCACATCTGTGGGAGTGGAGCCATCGACACTAACGAATGAGAATCAATACGTAGTGTCTCTGGAGATATCCAAGACGAAACTTTCTCTCCAAGTCAGGTTAACAAAGTTTCTTTACATCATCCGTTACGGTGCATGGTCACTCTCGCTGGTTTTGTTGAAAAATCCTCATTTGCCAATACAATCACAATACGTGCCTGCGTAACGCTGTTATATGGCGATCCTTTTACATGGGGTTGTTGGTTCATTGAATGATTACTAACATTTTGAGGTACCTCATTATGACGTACAATAACTAACTACATAAATAACACAACTGGATATCACAACTGACGTGAACCCATTGCTCTTTGGTTGTCAATTTGTGTGAGGATGATCCATGAAAAGGGTTGAAACTTTCTATGTTATTTTATCTATTTGCAATTTAGAGTAAATATAATGTCTGTTCTTAAAAAATAGGGTCGTTTTATTTGTTGTTAATTATATATGCAGACGGAAAACATGGCTAAGTACATTTATACGATATGTATTCGGGTATATTACATAGTAGTATTAAGGGATATCAATTTTCTCAACCCAGTACACGTGGGTGACAAACTGAAAATGCTATTAGATTAGTCTTCAAGTAATTCAGTCAAATTACTTGAGTATTATTAAAGTTCTCAGGATATCCATTGATACGGAGGGGAGACAATTTATCTTTCTTTTATTGACGCTCTGCTGAGATTTTATTCCACGTTTTGTCAGGGACGTCATTCAGGCCAACAATGAGATTATGCAAGTAAAATCTCTACAGAAATGAATTGGACTCCTGTAATAAATAAATAAATAAATTTATTGTCAAAACAGCAGTATAAACTGCGTATGACCACGTGGAGGACAATAAACTAATTTACTCTCCGGAAGCAAGCGAGGGTCCATCGCATCAATTCTAATCAAGGACCCTAAGGCAGAGGCGGATTCAAAAATTTGAGCTAACTCTTAGATAAGATACAAATATAATATAATAGAATATCAACAAATTTGTAATTTAACACAATAAAATTATTTCACAAGTACGTATTATTATCGAACTGAAGATTATTTGAAAAAAAAATAGCGTTTATAAATCGTAAGTATTAAAATAACACTAAATTCAAGATTGTTTCAATAGACTCCGTCCTAAGACAAAGAGCCTAGAGAACTTATATTAAAAGAGAAAAAAATCCGTCTCTACCCAAAGGAAAACCGGAGAAAAACCCAGGTCAGGATGGGTACTATATTTAAGTATTCTAACATGAATCTTGTTTGTACCTCAAAAAGATTTAAAATCATTCAACATGGTCAATAAATTCTTCTTGGAACGCAGGTTCTGAAATCTTACTTGGTCTTCCGAACAGATTCTTTTAATTTCTGAGATGTTTTCGCCTCTATAATTGATAATTCTTATTATATTTTGATGAGGTTGTATTGTTCTGTCTGAGTAAGCTTAACCGCAAGCATCGTGGGTAATGTGTTGACTAGTGTACCCTATTGTAGTTACAAATTGTTAGTCGTGATGAAGGCCCGAAAGGGAGGGTCGAAACGTACTGTTGAAAATATTCACAATAAATATTGTGAATAGTCTAAAGTAGGTCGTATGATATTTATTTTACTTCAAAAGAAAGAGTTTTTTTCTAAAATGTATTCCTCACTAAAATATGTTGTTCATTTTGAGACTTCTGTAGCCACGAACGTATGTCAGTACGAGCAAGACTCAGAAGAGTAATGAGGGTAAGGAAAAGTTATAGTTGCGACAGGTATGGTAGGAGACTATCTGCAATTACCAATCATTTTATGACTTCATTATACATCACTCTTGAGAATGGTGAGAAAACTTTGAGTAAGAGGGGCATATGATCGCATCGGAAGCATTTGAGATTCAAGGCAATCGTCATCGACATGCTTGCGGAAGACGGATCTTAGTTCATTCACGGCGTTGAATACTATCTCGTTGGTTGCTTTTCTTCTACATCGTATCTTTTTGCAAGTGTCTTTTTGTTTAGTATGACAGAATCTATTAGCTCAGCAAGACCAGCACAACGAACCCCAAACACAGAAGATACGTTAAAGACTATACCATTCTTNAAAGACTAGACCATTCTTGTTATATTTTCGGGGTACATTGTCCTCACGAGGCAAACGAATGGAGCTCATTCGACGCAAGAAGAAGTGAATGGCTCCGCTCAGTGATGGAGACATTTTCTTCCAAATGCGGCAGAAATGGAAGAAAGCTGAGCGTTTTACGCGTCCATTGACCCACACTTATGAAATTAAAGAATGGAGCGCGACTATTGTCATCTTTTCCCGTGCAAAACGTCCCAAATAGAGTGAAACATTCTGGATATACTTGGTTCGTCTCGTTGCGAATTGGATAAATTCCTTCATTAATGAACAATCCAGATTTACGTGATTCATACATTGTCATTCATAAAATAAGTTTACTCGAAATTCGTGAGATACACTGCCCCACAAAATTGGCGGCGCAGTAAATTAATCGCTCCATAATTTCTATGTTTTAAAATGTATTAGAGTGAAATTTGAGCTATGGAATCTCCTAAGTTTTATCAAGATTCTCCCTTATTAGGAACTGTCTGTCTCGCCCTCATCGCAATGGGAAATCTTAAAGGGAAGAGAAATGCAATTTTCGAGAAAATCTAGCAAAAATATCATACTTCAACGTGTCGAGAAGAGCTAGTATCACGAATACAGACTCAATAATGTGCACTCCAGTAGCTGAGATTAAAAAATCCCCCACATCTGATGACCCACCCCCACCATTTTTCGTCCCACCCTCTGAAAACGGTGTATTTCATATTTCTAAAACTACTAAGAACTCCAGTAACTCAGCTCAAATTTCACTCTGATACATTTTAAAACATATAAGTTATGGAGCGATTAATTTACTGCGCCGCCAATTTTGTGGGGCAGCGTATTATCCCTCAAGGCATAAAATTAGAGGAATAGTGAGAGCAAGAAGTTATCTGTATATTACAATGATGAAGATTCGTATATTGTATTTTCGCCACACAGGAAATATGTATTTTATCCGAGAAAGTTCCGGTTAAAGTCTACGAGTCGTATCTTAGCAGCTGTTGCAAGTTATGGGTTTTTGAGGCGTTCAAAACTTGATTCAAAATATTGCATGAAGGTAATTAGATCTTTTACTATTTTGTGTGTTTTAATGAAAAACTTATTGTTGCATTCTTAATGTTGTGTTCTCATACGAAAGCGGTGAAATAAAACATAACACACATTAACTAATTTATTATGCATGAATGTAAAAAAATTATCTCCTCACCGATTGTTAACCTCCAAAACTGTCTATTAGGAAAACAAAATTTTTAGAAGTGAATTTTGTGTTTGGGGACAAAAAGTGTCTTTTGACTAGAACATCACTTTATTTTGTTCTTCAGACAATTAGAAATTTTTACATTGGATTCACATTAATTATGGATCATTAATGCACTTCAAATAAAAGTAAAATTATTTCATCTAACATCAAACCGTTATGAACAAAAAGATCTTTCCTGGGATATTTATGTAGGCAGGCACAATTCAATATTTTTTGAACTTGTAGAAAACAATTGCAAATATATGATTAAAAACCGAAACAGCATAAAATCTACAAAAATATCTCAGATCTTAAATAAAAATGTTCAAGAAATAACGCAACTTCATGACTTTGTCAATCTCTCACGTACTCATGAACATCTTTGTAGGAACAGGCAATATCACCCAGAAAAAACGCAGACGTAATGATAGCCAAAATTCCACACGCTTTAGTAGCGGTAACTCTGTCTTCACGGACGTGCTGCATTCTGTGGGATGCAAAATCTGTTAAGAGACTGCCCGACGACAAGAAGACGGCCATTCCAATGAACGTGTAGAGTAGATCCTGCAAAAGTTGTGAAAACAAAATTAGTTGTGGCATTTTCGCTCCATTACATCTTTTAAAATTTACATGTAATGTATAAAATTACTATAACCACTACTCTAATCATTTGAATTGAGTCTATTGTCAATGTAGGGTGTGTATAGACTAGAGTTATGAAAAATAATTATATCACAACTTTGTTGATTTTTATCTAAACTGTGAGTCGAACAATTCAGACTGCATAAAATTAGTATTTTTTTAATAGTTAGAACAAAGAAAGCATCAATTTTGACAAAATATGTACTTGAAAAATATAAGGGATGAGTGAAAGTTTTTTTAAATGTATTGTATGCAGTTATATTATCTGAACTGTTTATCCTTTTCAGAATTTAATCTTTCAAAAAATGTAAAAAGAGGGACTCGATTTACACGGCTTGCGTTTCGTATTAAGAGAGACGTCTTATGATGTCAGAATTGCACTGGACTAAGCATGTTTTGAGTCAGTTACGACAACATGACTTAGATTGATGAAAAAGTTGCAACCCGATAATAAAATCAACCATTTTTCAAAGAGACCTGTTTCATAAAACGTTTCACCGCAAAACGTGTAAAATTACATTACTTTTGTGTTTCATTTACAATACTTTTATTTCATGAAAATATTAATATTTTCGATCTGCTTGAGATGAATCTCATTCCTTTTAGTCTCGAAAATACATAAAGTAATTTAACTATTTTTTAATTATTAGTTTGTTAGCTAATAGAAAAATAATTCATCTTATGGTTACAGTTAATAGAACTATTCATACATTATTTCTGAACAGATATTAGCGTAGAGTCAGGCACTTGCTTAAACTTGTCGAAAATATTTAAATATAAACTCAAATTTATTAATACCATTAAATAGTTCTAGTTAACATTTAGAATAATATTAAATCAGCTTTTTGAACTCTTAGAACGTCTTATATACTTCGTAGACCTCATTTTAATCCCTTATTCTCTATGTTCTCTATGATAACAATTTTTTGTGTACACCTTCACATTGTCTATGTAATTCCGCAGCGACCCGGGGTTTTTCTTGGATCTTCCTTTAGGCACTTCGATCGGAATTGGTGTGATGGTCTCTTGCTTTCACCCGGAGAGCGCTTATTGTCCACCACGTGGCCAGGAGCATTTTTAATTGCTTTTTGACAATAAATTATTTGAAGCGCGTAACAACAAATTTTATTACGCTGTGAAACTTTGAGAGTTTGTTGCGGATAGATATTTCGTGTATCACTAAGTATTAGTGAAGTACATGAAGTACATGAAGTCGGACACGTAAGGTGAATACCTTCATAAAGAGTACAAAATTGATGTTACACCATTATTTTATTCTAATTCTAATCTTGAAAATTATTTATTTTAGACAAATTTTAGTTAGCTTCGAATATGAGTTCTTAATTTATCTGATTTGTGTTCTACAATACTTAATTTATTCCACTCAACAATTCAAACGTGCACGTGTTTTGACTTTTATGAAAAAAAAAGTTAAAGAGATGAAAATTCGTAGGAAAAGTAAACCAAAACTAAATTAAACTTAAGTGTTAATAGTTTTGAGATTTTCTAAGGAACACTTGGTTTTTCAATTATGCAAACAAAATACTCAGAATAATCTATAGTTCGATAATAACTTGTACATGTAAATTTACAAACATATTTGCGTTAAATTACAAACATATTGACATTATATATGTATTATAACTCGCAGCTAACTTTTTATCTTATCTAGGAACTTTTGCTGAAATTTTTGAATCCGCCTCTGCCTTAGGGCCCTTGATCGGAATTGATGGGATGGTCCCTTGCTTGCTTCCGGAGAGTAAATTAGTTTATTGTCCTCCACGTGGTCATACGCAGTTTGTACTGTTTTTTGACAATAAATTTATTATTATTATTATTATTATTATTTCATTTTGAAATAATAGTTTTCATATACTTCTATAACTTTTATTTTCTGTGATGAATTTTATGTACTAGTTTAATCGCTTCAGATCAATCTTTACTACAATCTTTACTTTCAATCCAATTCATAAGTTATCCTGAGAAGCATGATATTCCAGCGAAGTTGCTACTCATTTTTCAATATATATTTATACTTCACTTACATGCTTTTTACTAGATAATGCATTGTATTGTGATATTAACATGTATTTATTCGCAAATATAAGAACATAATATAAGTGTCTTGGAAAAATGAACAATTCAAGTACTCTTCGAATATGTAAGGCAAAATATTTAACATCAAAAGTATTTCTTTCAATGCTCACAAAGAACTTGTTTTAGTCAATGTATTGGCGCAATTTATTTAGTTTTTGTGTAAAAAGTAAATTGATGACACAACTTGTTTTTCCTTCTTCATATAGATTTAACAGTATATTGGTAAGTTTTGAATAGCATTCAATAACTACACCAGTTCGTTGAAAATAGGATTAGCAATTGGTGATACTTTTTATTCTGTAACACATATACATAAATAACTTTTTGAATAAATTTTTCAAAGTTTAAAATTATTAATCACCTCTAGTAAAGATTGTTCTTTAGCGATTTAACAAGTACAGAAAATTCATCACATAGAAAATAAAAGTATACGAAAACTTTTATGCAAAATGCATACATTAAAAACGAAATGTTCCATAGAAAGTATCAAAAGTATTAATATTTAAATTTAATTTAGCTTCATATACTTACCACTTTTTTGGGCACCTTGTTTCCCGTTGCGAAACCTACAATCAGTCCACTGGACACCAAAATGTAACCACCAAAAGTGATTGGCATCAACACTATATCAGGATGATTTTTCACATCGATGGGCAGACGAGATCGTATGAAAAGTCCCATACAAGTAACTGCCAAAGCCTGAAAAAGGAAATGTTTAAGACTTGAGATGTTTTGCATTACCTCAAAAATAGAAAATTTAGTAACGTTGGAATTTGAATGATTTTTGTTTAAAGAAACAACTTTATAAAATTATCTAGTGTATTCGATAAATGCATAAAATGTATGAATATTTTTAGATTAAGGATACATACTACCCTTCTAAATTATGCAGGCACAGAAAGAGACAGACTAAACCTATGTATCATTTTGTGTTTTGACGCGCTTAATCCATATTGTTCCATCTCCCTCTGCTTTTTCGCGCTTAACGAAACACCACCCTAAAATTAGGATTTTAAGTAAATTAGGTTTTAGGTAAATTAGTTTATTGTCCTCCACGTGGTCATAGTCTGTACTGTTTTTTGACAATAAATTTATTATAAGACAACTGCGGGATCATGGAGTAATTCTAGTCCCGAATTTGACCGCAGTGCAACAAAATACATAAGGTTTAACTGGTCTAGTCTTAGGAATACACCAATTTTTTAATCTCGTCTGTCTGTGTTATCAGTTAAACTCTTAAATATATCACGAAAAGCAACAAATTGTACTCCAAAACGTATGTTTCATTCATTTAATCTCATCTTATATACGTCCCTATGTGTAACTCACTCATCTAGTAATCATAAGTGTTAGGTACCTTGTACTTTTCGTACAAGCGTGAAACTTGGTTCATCTTGTAGCTGGACTATGACAATGAATGTTAAAATTCCTTATATTTGACAATATCAATTTAAAAGTACGTTTTTCGGTGATTTAATCTTACGTAAATCACACGAAAACATTGGCTTGTGGATGTGCCATGCAAACTTGTCAAAGCCACCTCGAATGTTTTGTTTACAAAAGTATTGTACATCTAATGGCGGCAAACTGCAGAAAAATCGTATTGGGGTGTTAATCAAAGGATAGTGTGCAAGTTATTTAAGGTTTTTTAAACGTGTTAAAAGTATAGTGTACTATATAAGTTTAATTGTCTCATGTCTTTGGGCAAACAAAAAGTGAAAAATACAGAATCTTTAAAAACTAATTTGAAATGGCATAAACGACTAGTTCCAAAACGTAATCGTAGTCAAGTTTCAATCGTCGAAATAACTGTTATTCATTAATGAGTACATGCGTTTGAGTGAATTATTTGCTCAGGTACGTATATTTATTTAATTTACAATACTTACAATGCAAAAGTGTGTTTTGAATACGTGAGATACTTATAAGGAATCTATCATTGACCTTGACATGTTTAATATAACTCGCTTTGAATGTATTGATATAGATTTGAATAACTTTGAAGTATTAATATTAAAATTCGTTTAACTATTTTGAAAAGTGCAAAAACTATGAACATTATAAATTCTATCGAGTTTTTATTTTATCAATAAAACATGTAACCTACAAACGGTGGTAATTTGTGTAGATTCCCTGATTCATTTTCTAAAGTTTGTTTACGTTCGTACGGAATGAATTTTTAGGCAAGAAACAAAAATCTTTAACACGTGGAAGAATGTTTGCTTAGTTTTATATTTGACAACAGTGTTTAATCTTCAACATGTAACGTATATATTAATTTATTTAAGAAATTTTGCGATATCTCTTACAATCTGTCCGACAACGGACCGTATTTACATTTCATTTTTAATATGAATCGGTTCATTGATTCTTTTCAAGAGATTGTTTACATTCTTAAAGAATAAAGTACAAGCATGAAACTTGGTTTATCTTGTATCTGTAGAATGACAATGAATGTTTAAATTCCTAAAATTCGACTATTAATTTAAAAGTACATTTTACGTGATTTATTATGACTCACAGGAACATTAGCTTGTGGATGTGCCATGCAAACTTGTCAAAGCCACCTCGAATGTTTTGTTTACAAAAGTATTGTACGTCTAATTGCGGCGAACTGCAGAAGAATCGTATTGGGGTGTTAATCAAAGGATAGTGCATTTTATTTAAGGTTTTATAGACGTGTTAAAAGTATTGAGAACTATATGCGTTTAATTGTTTTGTGTCTTTGTGCAAAAATTAAGAGTCAAAAATCGTATCTTTGAAAACTAATTTGAAACGGCATCAATGACTAGATCCCAAACGTAATCGTTGTCAATTTTATTCGTCGAAATAACATTTATTCATTAATGTGTCGAATACGTTTTTGTGAATGATTAGCTCAGGTACGTATTTGTATTATTATTTATATTGCAAAGATGTTAATTATTTCCATTGAAAAGTGTTTTTTTAATACGTTTTGTACTTATAAGGAATGTATTATATTCCTAGTCATGTTTGATATAACTTGCTTTGAAAAACTCTGTAGTATTGATATTAAAATTCGTTTAACGATTTTAAAAAGTGCAAAAACTATGAACATTTTAAATTATATCGTGTTTTTATTTTATCAAGAGTTTTTGGAGATGATGTGGCTCAGTTTCTGTTCCACTTTTAGTCGTCTATGGTCGGGAGGATCTATATGAGCCAATACGGGAAGCCAAGGAGTAGGAGTGGGTCTTAATGTTCCCGAGATTATTCTCATTGTTTCCTTGAGTAGCACATCCAGCTTCTTAACATCCAGATCTTTCAATCTTTAAAATTGCAAAAACTAAGGTTATAGTAATTTATAGTGTTTTTATTTTTCCAACAAGACACGGTCAAGCCAAATTATTGATGCAGCAGGTCGGGAAAATTTGAATCGATTCACTGATTCTTTTGAAATGTTTGTTTACATTTTAAAAGAATAACATTTTAGGCGAGAAAAAATAATTTATACTATGTAAAAGTATTTAGGTTATTTATATATTTCAGAACACTTGTTTCATGATCAAGCTAATTCGTATTTATAAATATTTCTAATCAAATTCTCTATTTCTGAATCTCTTACCATACGTCCAATACATTGGACCGTATTTGCTTTTTACGTTTATTGCAACGACATTCAGCGAAATACTGTGAGGATATTTTGGCCTTTGTGTATAATTTTTAGGGCATCTTAGGAAACAAATTTTTAGTTCTTGTTTCAACGTTTCTCGTGAAAAAGAAATTGTATCAGTCATCTGTCTTTTATACGTATCATTATAAGTTATTTATTTTCCTCCTTGCAACTTCTGTATGCAGGTGGCCCATTTGTTTACTCCTTGAATACAGTTAGCCAGTAGCATTACGACTCAAGGAATAATATTGATAAATTGATAAATTTCAATATTATACATTTTCATAGAAATAGTATCACTAATTTGTTAGTTGTAAACACTAATACGTGCATGTATTGCAATTTTTAGTCAAATATCACAAAAACTGTGGTAAAAACCACTAAGATTTTGTAGTGTTATTTTTGCTTGAAAATTGAAATATTTCAAAGGAAGTGTCAAAAATGGTGTAAAGTGCACGATAGTATCACTAATTTGTTAGTTTAAACACTAATAGTGCATGTTTTGCAGTTTTTAATAAAAAATTACAAAATTTGTGTAAATTTCACTAAGAATATTTTAGTGTTATTTTGCTCGAAAATTGAAATATATGGTATATGCGAAAAACGCATATCTGGGAGAAATGCATATATGGGTAAATGCATATATGGGATATGCGAAAAACGCATATATGAGAAAATGCATAAATGGGATATGGGGCAAACGCATATATGAAAAAAAACGCATATATGAAAAAAACGCATATATG
This sequence comes from Laupala kohalensis, assembly GCA_002313205.1. Lineage (NCBI taxonomy): Eukaryota > Metazoa > Arthropoda > Insecta > Orthoptera > Trigonidiidae > Laupala > Laupala kohalensis. The sequence goes on along the minus strand of NNCF01131140.1, from coordinate 44,039 downwards.
GGAAAAACGCATATATGGGAAAAATGCATATGTGAAAAAAATTCAAATATGGGGAAAATGCATATATGGGATATGCGAAAACCGCATATATGGTGAAAACGCATATATGGGATAAGTGAAAAACGTATATATGGGAAAAATGCATAATTGGGATATGCGAAAAACGCATATATAGGATGCCGGTTTACCTAAGAGTCGAATTAACCCACAGACGGATTACCCCCAAGTCGGATTACCCCAGAGACGGACTACATAAGAGACGGACTACCCCAGAGTCGCATGACCAACAAAGTCGGATTACCGCAGAGTCGGATTACCGCAGATTCGTTATTTCGCAGAGTCGGATTATCGCAGAGTCGAATGATCGCAGAGTCGGATAATCGCAGGGTATGATTATTGCAGAGTCGGAATTTCGTAGATTCGTTATTTCGCAGAGTCGGATTATCGCAGAGTTGGATTATCGCAGAGTTGGATTATCGCAGTGTCGGATTATTGCAGAGTGGGATTATCGTAGAGTCGTATAATGGCAGTGTCGGATTATCGCAGAGTTGGTTTTGAATCCAGGAAATGCATGGTGTTATTTCATAAACACAACTTCCCAACTGCATTATTCGGTTAGTTAATTTTGACTGAATTATTTTCGTAGAGATTGACTGATTTTAAGGAATACAGCAGAGTTTGATTATTCTACAATTTCTGTGTGATATACTTAATTTTAATTTTGCATTTAAACTTGGAATGACTTATTTTGGAAAACTGCTGTTGTGTAATTTTTAAGGTTCTTTAAGATACAAAATTGTAGTTTGTGTTTCAACGCTTCTCTTGAAAAAGAAATTTTATCTTTCATCTGCATTATATTTGTATCATTATAAGTTAGTTGTTTTACTCCTTGTAACTTCAGTATGCAGGAGGCCCATTTGTTTATTCCTAGAATACAATACAATGAGCATACCAGTCAAAGCACACTATATCAATATTCAATAAAAATTGTTGTGTGCTTATCGAAAATTTGTATCGATTTATTCTTTCATTTCGTACGTGTGTTTAAGTTTTTTTTATTGTTTAATTACTAATTAACAGAGAATGAATGTAGAACATGTCTTGAAATATCATAATAATATTTTCTTAAAGATCATTGGTTTCCAGCCTCGCGAAATGAAGGTGCATGCGATAAATACAAGAAAGTGCAAAGTGTGTTTGATAAATTGATAATAAATTATTTAATGTTACGAAGTGCAGTGGCAATACACAAGTTGTAGGCATAATTTATTTTAATATATACATTGGTAACGTAGGTATGCATCAACCAAAAATTTAGAGAAATATTATTTAGAATATTTACGACAAACATTTGCGGAATTCATATTTATAATAGAAAATAATTCATGATAGTAAATACATACAATAAATCAGACATTTTGCTGTAAATTTTTATTCCCATTATAGGGTGCCGGAAAGACCTAATTTCTGCTTTTAGATAAAGTGTCATCGGATTTGGGGGTCTGGGGGTATCACCCCCAGCGAGCAAGGCGAGTCATTCAAATTTTCCTGCTGTATTTTACTGATTACCTCGAACGTAAGGAAAACTATTCGAAAGTTTAATTTTTCACTGGAAGTACAAAAAATTTAATTACTGTATTAAAGAAGAATTTTTGAAAAATAAAACAACCAGGCCGAATCGGTACAAACAGAGAAGGACCTTGAATAATTAGGATCTCCAAATTATTAGATAATTAGAAAAAATCGTGATATAATTAGAAAAAAATACTAAATCGCGGGGGTTCGTGGAGGAAAAGAAAACCAAACAAAATTCATGGTCTGAGCAAAGAAAACATACCCATTCGTTGCGTATGAGGGATTTCTGGGCTGAAAAGAAGGCCAACAACTGTTGATTCCGCGTGGTCCTAAGTGACCCATTCACGAAGAAGAAGAAGAAGAAGAGAAGAAAAGAAGAAGAAGAAAAGAAGAAGAATTACTTTCTTTTTAATTGAATCAACAAGTAATACGAAGTATTAAAATTTCGGTTTAAATGTATTACATGAGAATGGAAGAAGATTGCACTTGGTGAAACATTTAACGGAAATTGCGTGAGACTCTGACTTGAGATTTTGTTTCGAGATTGTTGAAATGAAATTCCTACTGGGTGTATGACTCTACAAGTTTTCGTGCCCTTCTGTCTTTCTGTTATGTTCTGTGGCGTTGTATCTGTCGTACGTCGTGTACTCCCAAGCTCTCTCTCTCTCTATTCCAAAAATGGGTAAGAGTATGGAAGCCTTCATTTATTTGGTAATTTTGGTGATAAATGGATTCTAAATATTTGCGCTGTATTAACTTTCCTTAATTTATTTGAGAAATAGTATATTTAATTTGTAATTATTTAATATTTCCATGTCTAAAGGAAGATAGTCTTTCAACAGTCATTTGAGTTTCTCTAGGTTCAAAACAGTATTTAGTGCTGTAAATTGAAAAGTTAAAAATGTTTACCATTTTTTAACAATGGGACAAAACAGATGTTTTCCAAATATAATATCATTTACAGCCTTCATTCACGCAGCTTACTCATTATTTGCTAAAATGTGGCACCACATTCACCCATACAATTTCTCGATTATTTTGTTGATCTATAGGTCTGCCGATTAAATTTCTGTCGTTTTTAGTTTCTCATTTTCGTAGTATAAAGAGAGTATTGTAATCACAAAAGTATTCGATCTCGAGATTTTGACGGAAATAATGCATTTTGGGTTAATATCGAAAAAGTGGTTATTAGCATGCCGTCCGTCCATCTGTACGTCCGTCTGTGCGCAGCATTTCCGTCTCAACAGATGACTCAATTTTTGTTTATCTTTCTCTTTTAGCAGAGTGTTTGCTTGTTGTCGATGCACGTGCTCTAGTATTTAAACATTAGAATAAACGGTACTTCATATTCAGATAAAAAGAACTCTTTGGAAAATTCCTCAAAGGGCTTTAAGTTTTTTCTTTGAGTGTTCTGTACACAAAGCGTAATTAGTATGTATCACATCTGCACAAGTGGTGTTCCGCTTGAAAACTTAATATAAAAATAAAACGGAAAATATATCTCTGAGTCGCACAACATAATTTTTTCACTTTTTCGAGAGGCGTATAAATTATTTAGCACTCAGATGCACCGAGCAAATGGAGAATATGCTTTAGAAATCTAAAATGAAAGATATAATACTGATAAAATTGATAGAAGAACGTAAAACTTACTCCAGGTTCGAAATTGTTTGTTAATGTGCCCTCAATGAAATTACATTTACGTATAACGCATTACAATATTTATAAGAATCAAATAACGCAATACAACTAGAAAAAATATTTTAAATTTTAGAGTTAAAATTACGAATATGATTCGTATTAAGGTTGCTCAGAGTACGAAGAAAAGAGTTAGTTTTAGATATGAGAGTAGGATGTATTATTTACGTAAGTTGAAAAAGAGTTTTTAAAACTAATCAGATACATATTCAATAAAATGTATGTTTTAAGACGTATTACGATGGCATGTTTTAATGAATATTTCAGAAATTTGATGGAATTAAAATTACAAAACTTTTTTAATCAATGTTGATTCGAAAACGATTACTTTCTGCATCACTTTTGCGACTTTATCATTTAACTTATATGTATTAAGTAATTTCTTTAATCAATTTTGTGGACGCTTTATTTATATACATATTTATATTGAAATTATATACATATTTTCCTTCATGAAGTTATTTATAAAATATACTATAGACAGAACTTTAAACGTTTAAGAGAAAGTATGTGGAATATTTTTGCGCTACTAGTTTCTTATTCAAATTACTCTGCTTCTGTTTCATCTGTCAGAAATACTGAAGACAGATCACAGATTTTGGCGCAGACTGTACTCTCCGTAAGTATGAGACGTTTTGGGATACTTGTATCCATAAGTTATTCTGCTGTGTCCTTCATTTAATTTTGCAATCATTAATGCAGCATTTCGAATCAACGTGGAACTTACACTCAACGCCATCAAAATCAAAATAATTCTTTAACGAGCGTTGCGTATTCAAGTTTATACGTACACTCGTAATATTCAAACCGGATGTAAGAGAACAAAATTAATTCCTAAAATTCAAGTTTTTCTTTAGTTATAGTGACAAACCACTATTATTAACAAAATCACTAGACGTATCTGAGGAGGAGATTTTGGTACAAGTATCAACAATTTTGCGTTCTTTACGTGACAGTGAGGTAAAGAATATGGGAAAATTTAAAGAAACAATTAACGTGATTCGCAATTCACTTGTAATAATAATAATGATAACCATCCTAACTCTTTCTATAATCTTTGTAATATATTCCTTCACACACAAAAATTATCGATCAATGGAAAAATTATCTGTTACTTATTTATAAAGGCGTTGGTCGTAGAATCATATAATGAGACATATTTTTTTTACAGTACTTGCTGTGTGTATAGTAGGGCATTTCAAGGTGCTTGCAACTATAACTGTGCGGTAATGAGATCGAATCTGTAGGGGTTCAGTTCACAAGATTTGTGTAGAATCACAAGAGATAACGCCACTACGTATTACATGATAGCACGAAGAGAAGTATCCTGATCTCGATGAAGACGAATATCATTCAAAACGTCGCACTCTCCACTAGCAACTGTCCACAAGAAAAAGACGATGCACAATTTCCAAGAAAATACCTATGAATATGAATTACAATCATTCAAATTCTTCTACAACGAAGTATTTTTAAGTATGATGAAAACTATTGGATTTTATATTATTAGCTGATAATTATGTACTAAAACTCTTAATCGTATTTGATATTTATAATTGGAATAAACACATACCAGTTCGGCAATTTTGCATCCAAATCGTATTTTCTCCCACAGATTCGAAGGCATGTCGTGAAATCACCAACGAACTGATGTCTATCGAACTGAATAGCAAGTTCACTACACAACCACGAGCGGATATCCGGTGGTGACGCCTTATGATAAAGTGAAATACTTGAAAGATAACATCCAACGTCCAGATGCTGGATATACCATATACACGGATATAGCTATAGGTAGTGTGACAATTAGCTGTCCTAAACAGAAAATCTATGAGGAGGCTCTGACGCTACAGATAGGAAATGTATGTACATTTTTTAAATTCATTTTATATTTTTATTATTACAATGTAAACCCAGTATCTCAACCATGGATCATTACCTGGGATTGAGTATTGTTGTGCGTAAATCTCTGTTTCAGGTCACTCATTTTCTTTGGTGTTTGTCTCGTTTTATCCTTGTCTATGAATGTCTTGCCACCTTATGGCTCATAAATTGTTATTCTGTTCTGTGTAGGAAGCGTTTAACATCGATAGTACTATCGATTGTTTTCGATATTCCATACTATGGAAAATAATCGATGGTGAAAACCACTATCATCTACTATCGTTTCAATTCAATTCAAAAAATAAACAGCAATTTTAATAATTTAAATATGGACTAACAGAATTTTTCTTTTTCAATATCGACTCTTCTCAATTTTTATTTGGAACGGGAAGCCAAAATGTAGTAACGATACTCTAAAAACAAAACTATCTACCTACAAAAAATTCGGTCTACAAAAAATTCGTCTCGAAGAGTTCATCTGTTCCGTTCGAGCGCATTTTCAGCGGAAAAATTATTACAGAAATAAAAGTCAAATGAAACCCGAAAAGTACGATAAATTTATTTTTTTGAATCAAAATTCCTGGTTAAATTAAAGCATGCGAGAAGCAAACATAAGACTATTATTAATATGTAATTATTACAGTAAAATTTTTATGGTAAGTCGTGATTAAAATGATAACTAAATTTTATTATTGATTAAACTACGGATAAATTATATGACTTTCTTAATTACATATACATGATTATTGTTATTTTTGTCAATAATTATTCTTTATTGTTATTTATTATTGTTTACAATGTATATTATATTATGAAATAAGAATAATTAAATCATAGAATACCTTATATCGATATAAAGACTATCGATGTTATTCTACGTATGTAATTCTTCCGTCCTTAGCAGATTCCCAGCGTATATCCCAGCATTTCATTAGTTGATATAGTTTTCTTCCATGTTTTGTCTCTATAGATATCTGTACGGTGTCTATCTGCACAGTTTCCCCTTGTCTCACCCTATAACGCAACATGTGTTGATCTAGGTCTGAATCTATAGGTGTATATGTATTCGAAATATCACGAGCAGAAATATCTAGTCCAGAAATCCGGTGGTATCGACACCTTTGTGTTGGTGGACCTCGCCCTATTAAAAAAATAACAAAATGACGGAGATTGTACATCCAACAAATCGTTTTAATATCATAATAATATTAAGTACATAAGTCCTTTGTCAAAGTTGTGCACTGGTCTTGCAAGGAGCGGCAACATTTAAGGTAAGTTCACTGCCAGTTTTATTTGTACATTATTTTATTCTTCTCTAATTTTCTTTTCACAATCTATTTACTCTTTGTTACATCTCTTGGTAAGTTTACTTCACTTTGTTAGTCACGAAATTGCTGTGCACATTATACTATTCTGTCTTTCTCTTTGCCCGATTTTGATTGTTATTATGGGAAATAAGAAGGAATCTGCTCGTGTAGTAGAGAGCATTTTACGAGATGAAGTAGTATAGAAACAACTCGTGTCCGCTATTGCAGATGCTGTCCAAGAGAAGTTGAAGTCTTTTTTCGAGCGTCAGTTGGAGAAACTCCGCCTGCAACTGGTGGACAAAAATAAAGAGATCCATCATCCCAAGGAGATAGTTGAGAGGACGGACAGTTTGGAGCAATACCAGCGGAGGGAGTGTATTCGGATTTTTGGTGTAGAAGAGACCTCCGGCGAAGATACGGTTGCTCTCGCCATTAGCGTGGCTCAAAAGATAAGTGTTGATTCAAAATATCTGACATTGTGAGGAGCAATCGCGTTGGTCCTAAAACTCAGGGAAAGATCACGCCTATAATTGTAAAATTTGTTAATTATTGCAAACGCCGTGAAGTGTTTGCCGCCAAACGCCACCTAAAGGGAAGACGCATCACGATCCGAGAGGTCCTGACACGCCTACGCCGTGAGATCTTGGATGCCGCCGTTCAGCGCTTCTCATTGAAGAATGTGTGGACGTGGGATCGCACCATCATTATTAAAAAGGGTAATGAAAGTTATACAGTTAACATATTGAAATAATTTAATTCTATCCGTTAACCTTGGACCATAGAGTTAATTGTTAATTTTCTATAAATTTGGGTGTTTAATTTATTAATTATTTTTTTCATTGTATTTCACGTAGCGTTTATTTGTGTGTTTGGACTATTTTCCCTGGACGACCGGGAAATACCTGCATGACACTTTCATACCAGCAGCCGTCTATCCCTTGCTTCAGAGGATTACCTGCCGACGCCACAGTGTCTCAATCGTTACAAGCTTCCTTGTCGCTCAACCCTCACGCCTTATCTTTAGCTTATATCTATATTCAGTCCCTTGTGAGTCATCATGACGAAATTATTAACATTTTCCCCGTAGTCAATCCGCATGTCCTGATGATTAGTGAATCGTGGCTTAAACCCTCTGTCTCATCTCAATTTGTTGCTCTTCTTAACTACAAACTAATCAGGCATGTCCGCTTGAATAGAGTAGGTGGTGGAGTCGCTATGTGCTGAAGGGATGATATCCGAAATAAGATTATTGAAACCTCGATAACAGAACCATTTTAAAGTCAAGTATTTATTTGTTGAAATTTTCATTCTTAATAAGAAGTGCTTACTCGGTGTTGTGTAGCCTCCTTATTGTTGTGTAGCCTCCAATCTACTTCAAAAATGTAGATTCTGTTGAAATTTTCAAAATTATTCGCAATCTTAAATCGAATGCCCATGGCGCAGATGATATAAATGCTCGTCAGCTGAAACTTGTATTAGATGCAACTCATCCCACTATCACACATAATTAATTAAGCAACGTTCCCGCAAGCTTGGAAACTAGCACGCGTCCAACCTCTTCCAAATCTAAAAATGCTACTTAGAGATTTTCGACCGATAAGTATTCTATCAGTTCTGTCCAAAGTACTCGAAAAGATAGTCAATAAGCAAATCTCCGAATTTTTATCAAAGAATGAACTCCTTAACAATTTTCAGTCAGATTTCCACCGGGGCCGCATCACTCAAACAGCACTTCTTAAAGTAACTGAAGACATAAGAAAAGCATTAGATGATAGAAACGTAACAATTCTAACGTTACTGGACTTCAGCAAAGCCTTTGACTCGGTTGATCCCGATATTTTGATAGCTAAATGTAGAAATATTCGTCTTTCTGAACATACACTTACATGTATTTCTAGCTATTTATCTGAAAGGAAACAAGTTGTAAAAATTGGAAGTAATATTTCCAATTCAAAATAAATTTTCCGTGGAGTTCCCCAATGTTCTATAATTCGTCCACTATTGTTTATAATTTACGCAAATGATATTTCTAACGTGCTCTCTTCCTGCTCGCATCACACGTACGCGGATGATCTACAGATTTATGTTTCAGGTAATGCGAGGGAAATTGATAGCCTCGTAAATAAGACTAACGATATCCTTAATTTTCTAGTACATTGGTTTAGAGTGTAATGGACTAAATTTAAATCCATCAAAGTCACAAAGTATAATCATTGGATCCGCTCTTTCCCTAAAACATATTAACAAATGCAATCTCACTTCAATAAAAATCCGAGATGAACAAGTCCCTTGGTGTCCTCACATAAGAAATCTTGGTGTCCCATTCACTTCTTCACTTCAATGGGATAAACACGTAGCTAACGTAAGTAAGAAAATATACGCTTCTCTTCATGTCCTTAAGCTTACTCATAAACTTCTTCCAACTTCAACCAAAAAAATGTTTATATCCTCACTCATATACCCTCATTTTGACTACTGTGGCGTTCCTTTCACGGATATGAGTATTAGTCACGCAAACAATCTTCATCTCATTCAGAATTCTTGTATTCGATACATTTACAACTTAAGAAAATTTGACCACATTTCGGGCTTCTATTTCTCAAATAAGATTTTACCATCACACAGTAGGCGTAAATTACACAGTCTTGTATTGCTTTACCAAGTAGTATATACGAACAGTCCTTCATACTTACTTGAGCGTTTTAAATTTTTAAACTCTTTACGCCTTCAGGAGTCAAAACTTCTTTGAATACCCAAACATAAGCAAGGTTTTTACAATAACTCTTTTACCGTATGAGTAGCTAGGATGTGGAATTTTCTCCCTATTACTACCAGGAATAGTTCTTCAATACTCTCTTTTAAGAAACAGGTTCTTACCATATGTCTCTCGGAATCTCTCTAAAAGTAGTTGGCTTGTCCAGGCAAAGATTAAGATAGAAATTCAATAAAACTCTCGTGATAAAATAGGTATAATGTATTGTCATTTTTTTAAATAATAGAAAGTAATGATTTTTTCTTCTGTAGTTTACATTATTTTGAATGTGCCTTTAATAAAAAATTTATCTTATTATTTAACCATAATATGATTTAAAAACTACTAAATATGTATTAAACAATATAATTTATTTGGTTAGTCCTAATATTAAACTGCAATTCAATATAAATAAAAAAGTTTTATATGTTACCATTAATACTGTACAATAATAAATTTAGATATGTTTAATGTTATTAAGAAGAATTATGAAAATAATATTCGATTATTTATGATAAACATATTATGAAGCCCTCCCAGGGAACACCACCTAAACGAAGCACTGTCCGTGCGGGTGGCGAAGGTTTGCGCGTACCAGCGAAGCTGAGAGCTATGCCGGCGGTAGTGTAACTACCAGCAGGGCCTCCCAAGCCGGACAGGTCTCAGCTGAGGTACCAGACGAAGTGTGTTTCACAACGACCTATCTTCCCCAACGAATCCCGCTTCCTTACCACCTGATGCCTTGTAGGAGGGGGAGGGATTCCCAAAGGCTAATGGAAGGATACCCCGACAGAAAACCGCGTTTTACCGGGAAACGTTGAGGGCCGTAGCCCATCCGACACTATGACGTAGGGTTAATCACCCACTCACGGGTTACATTAGATTCAGAGCCAAATATTTAGCCTCGGAAATCAATCAACAACTGAAAGACAACCGCGCATTCGAAATGGTACGAGAATAGGTTTATGGAACATAACATCTTTAACAGACAAAGAAGTAGAAATAGTGGAAGAGATGGAAAAATACAAATTGAAGATATTGGGTGTCAGCGGAACAAAAAAGAAAGGAAATGGGGAAGTAAAATTAGATAAGGGATATGTACTGAGATTTTCAGGAGTTGGAGAGAAAACAAGTGCGAAAGAGGGAGTAGGAAAAATAGTTGACCCAGATATAAATGCTAGAGTGCTGTCTTGGGAACCCGGAAACTCGAGAATTATAAAACTGGATATACAACTTAAAGAAAGAGTGACTTTAATTAATATATATGCCCCACCTGATGACAAGGAAATCCTAGAAAAAGAAGCATTCTATACACAGTTACAGAGAACCATAAACATTAGTAGAGAGAATAACAACTACATTATCATCATGGGGGATTGGAATGCCAGGATAGGCAACGATAGAAGAGTGGGGAAAGGAATTATGGGAGGGCATGGAGCAGAAAGAATCAGAAACGAGAATGGAACACGCATGATAGAGATGTGTGTGGATAACCAGCTATTGATAGGCACCACTTGGTTTCCACACAAGTCAATACATAAATTTACATTCAAAACAGTAAAAAATAATGTAGAATACAAAAATTTGATAGATTACTTCACATACACCAGAGCATTTATATATGCAGTACAAGACATTAGAGCCTATAGGAGTGCGGAGCTTAGCACTGAACACAAGTTGGTAGTAATGAAAGTTAACATCAAGATCCAGAAATATGTAAAGACTAAAAAGTTTTCAAAAATAAAGATCGAGGAACTACGGGGAACAGAGAAAAGAAAGGTATATCAAGAAAAAGTACGTATCAAGTTACTTAAGTACGGCAATATAGAGGAGTGGGTTCTGGAAAGAAAATAAAGTACCTTCAAAACAGCTATAATTGAACGCAACGGAGGTATGCGCTTCAAAACAGTAAATACGAGATTCAAAAGAACTAAATGGTGGAATGAAAGGGTTGAAGAACTGGTTAAAATCAAAAAGAAGACTTATCTTAAATATCTACAGACCAAAAGACATGAGGACTGGGAACAATACAGGGAAGCTAGAAACAATGCGAAAAGAGCGGTCAAACAGTCGAAACAGCAGATCTGGGAAGAATTCGGAAATGAAGTCGAAAATAATTATAGAGCAAACAAGAGTCTGTACTGGCGAACCATTAATGGACTGAGAAGAAAATATAAAAAGCCAGTGAGAAATGTAATAAACAGTGATGGTGAGATGGAATCACATCCCGCGAGAATATTAGAAGTTTGGAGGAAGTATTACGCAGATCTTTTCGGAGAGGAGACAGAAAGAGTGTCGGTGGAAGTGTGTGAGAGGCACGAACGAAGACGCCCAGAAGTGGAAAGTTCTGTGGAAGGCTCTGTGGAGGCATTTGGGAAGGAGAGGGAAATGTGTGAGAGGCATGGACCCAGCGAGGCGGACGAGGAAGGAATAGTCTTTAGGGATGTTGAAGAAGCTCTACTAAAACTGAACATAGGAAAGGCAGCAGGCCCTGACGGCATCGCACCAGAGATGCTTAAATATGGTGGTGATAAGTCTACAGATTGGCTTGTAGCTATTTTCAAAAATATATGGGAAAAGGAAGAAATACCAAAAGAGTGGGAAAACAATATAATTATACCCATCCATAAAAGAGGTAGCACATGGAGATGTGAAAACTACGGAGCCATATCTCTGGCTTCCTGTGTGAGCAAAGTCTTCTCCAGAATAATTGAAAACAAAGTAAGAAGATTTGTTGAACAGGAATTTGAGGAAGAACAAGCCGCATTCCGACCATTTAAACAGACCCAAGACCATATCCACATAATCAGAACGCTCATAGATAAAGCGCTAAGTAGAGGAAAGGATATGTATATTGCATACATAGACCTCAAATCAGCCGTTGACATGGTTCCAAAAAAGGAACTATGGAAAGCTTTATAAAAGATGCCAGTGCCAAAGAAACTCATTAGAGTTATAAAATGTATGTATAAAGATGTATACGGACAGGTTAGATTAGATGGACAGAATAGTGGCCAATTTAAAATGGAAAAGGGAATTAAACAGGGAGATTCCTGAAGCCAACTACTGTTTATAGTTTTCATGGACCAAATCATAAAACAAACAAAAAGGAGAACTAAGAAATATAAAGTTGGAAATTGGAGGATGCAACCGGTTTGGATACAGTCCTTGGTATATGCAGATGATATAGTTTTAATCGCTGGTAATGAAGAGGTGATGAATGTAGCAATACAGAAATGGGGAAGTGCATTACAGGATATAGGAATGAAGATTAACACCAACAAAAGTAAAGTTGTGCACATAGATAGGGCCAGAAAAGAAATAAATGTTTCCTGGGAGGGAAGGATATTAGAACAAGTAGCGACATATGAATATCTAGGTA
>NNCF01131140.1:10443-29181 GCA_002313205.1 Laupala kohalensis | reverse complement strand
TATTGTGAAATGACATAGACACTGTTTTGTCAGTGTTCACAATGAGACGATTTGCATGGAACCAAGTCGAAAGGTTAGACAAAACTTTTTGAGCGTTGGCGTGCTTACACAGTAAATTAGTGTCATCAGCAAAAATAACCATTTTGTAATCTGATGTGGATGATGACATGTCGTTCACATACAATAAAAAGAGTATAGGACCGAGAATTAATCCTTGGTGTACTCCACAAGTAAGTGGCTTTGTTTCTGAAAGACAACGCTCAAGTATTTTATTTTTAGTATAGGATATTTCTACCTGTTGATATCTATCTTTTAAATAAGAAGTTAGCCATTGATGTGGAAGTCCACGAATGCCTAAAGAATGCAACTACTGAAGTAATACTTGGATTGAGTGCAATTGACGAGATGCAATTGTTAGAATTCCTAGCATTCTTACTGCCGAAGAGTGAGCTTTCTATCGGTATTCTTTTTTTATGATTTTGTGTATTTACTAGTTTAGCTATGGCAAATAAAAGTAACACTGAAGCAGGTATTATAAAAAAAATTACAGCAATATTCATTACGATTTCAGTTATTGGAAAAAATTACGGGACAAATATTGTCATGCACAGGAAAAAACTTACAATATTTTATGTTTTTACAGTGGTTCTTTTTTCATCCCACGTTTTAATTTTGCTAGATGATTTTGAAGGGGAATATATATATTTATAGTATTAATTTGACTTTGTTTCGTGCTTTTGAAAAGTTAAAAATTGAAATGTATTAAAATCTGATATTTTTTCCTTCTGTCGAACAACAGTACATTTTGTTGACTCGGAAAATTGGCTATGGAGACATTGGTCATAATATTGGCAAGATTTCGTGAGTGAATGCCTATCAACGTTAGTAGGGCTTTTGAGAACAACCTCGAAACAATAGCGAAGTGCCAAATATCACACAGGAACATTTCTGCCCTAAAACAGGTTCAAATAAGCAGTAGCGTACGTAGGCGTGGTGGAGGGGGCGGTCCGTCCCGGGCTACTTCACTTTTTAATTCATACGCCTCCTAATGAGCCACCAAATAACATTTAAATAAATTTGAACATTAATATCTGACATATATTAAAAACCGTATAATAAATGATAGTAGAGCTAATTAAAAAATAAAACTCAAATTTCAATTTCAATTCTGTTTAANACATCTAGATGTGTATAAGAGACAGGGATACATATTAGAAGATGTAAACTCTTTCATGTACGCGGGGCCTCCAAGAGCTCTAATGTGGGGAGCGGACCTCATGAGGTGTAGGCACGCCTCTGCAAATGAGCAGATCGAAATGTCATAGCCATGCGCATTGTCTTTGGGTGTTTTTTATATGGAATTGGGGAGAAAACTGAAGTGAAGGTTCAACAGAGTGAGGCTAGTCATTGCCGCCAATTGCAAGCTGCATCGTAACAATGCACCAAACCACTCCTGATCCTGGTCCTTACCTGGTCCGTATCGGAATCGCAACACTTCTCCAGCACCTCTCCAGTCCCAATGTGGCCCTGCAGGGTTTTTTTCTGTTCCCTGAATTGAAGACAGCCTCAAAAAACACCACCCTAGGACCGTGGCAGAAATCAAAGAGGCTTCGATGCGTTGCTGGCAGGGCATTTCGGAAAAGTTCCAGGCTGCGTTCCGAGAGTGGAAAAATCATTGGAAGAAGTGTGTCGACACCCAAGGTTCCTATTTTGACTTCTTATAATGGTTTGAAATATCTTCAATAACTTTTTTCTCGAATTTAGTCTCGTTACTTGTTATACAAACATTGTATTCTCCATTATTAAAACTAGTCAAAAATTTCCATTTGGCAGTGCAGTAACACCAGTTTCTTTTTTTCAAACACTGTTATTGGTTATATACCATATTGTATTTCCTGAGTAACATTTCAAATACAAACTTGCTTACGAGTGAAACTACTGAAGAAAAATTGGAAAAAAATAATTATGATATTCTATTGAAAACTCGAATATTTTGTATTAACAGTTTTGCCTGTCTTGTTTGGCAATGTCTACAATGCCTAGGTAATGTGCACAATTCCTAGGCAAAGTGGGAAATGCAGTGAATATTTCCTACTTAGCCAAATTGTTTCAGGTGTTGTTCATATCGTGGCCATTGTTCACAACGTCTGAATTTCTCACATTGCCGGTTACATGTATATGCTAAAAATTGGGCAAAAATGAGCCGAGGGCTGGGTCTGATGGAGAGTTTTGGGTATCCCAGCCTGATATATTTGTTCTCTTTCCCCTAAATGAATTATACTTTATAAATCTTGCCGCCACCCACAAATCTGCCCCGACGACGTCATTGCCGAGTTCTACATCTGGTGTAACACTCTTGATTCCCGATTTACTGTTGATACTAATCTTACTGAATTTATGTTGAGTCAGACACCGTTTAATGATTGAATTTCGGTCTTCAGCCTTTCAGATCTTATGTAAATGTACTATGCTGTGCTTAGTCCAGTCGACGAAAGACTGCTTGTTGGGAATCTGCGAGACTTTGCGCAACACCCACTGGTAGCATTCCATTCAATTCAGTAATAATACTTCCTGGATTGAAAATTTAGTGGATTGAATTTTTATTCCAAAGGTATCGCGACAATATTATGCTAATAAAAACTTCACGAAATGAAAATAGTGTTGCTGTCATATTCGTTTAATGTTACGAAATACTTTTGCTTTGGAATATTGGGCATAACTCAGTCGAATTAATACTAAGTGTTTTAAAAATTACTCTTCTTCTTCTTCAATATGAAGGTGTTCGACATTATGAAATTAGCAAATTTTTAATAAGAAATACAAAATCTGACAATTGTAATTTAATCTCATTTGAAAAACTTTAAAACTAACAATATATTCACAAAATCATTAAGTACACTGCCATTGATATTCATAACAGTAATTAGCAATAGCAATCCAGAGTATTAATAGGATACTCAATTATAATTAAAACTAAATGAAGTGATTTACAGTTAATAAATTAAACTTTTAGTGTTATGCGTATGAATATTTAATTATTATGCTTCTTGCGTCTCAGCTTATTAACAACAAGGGTGCTGATGATAATGGCAGCGACCTGTAAAAAACAATACCGAGTGTTACATCTGATGTAATAAACATGAATAGTAATTATGTTATGTTGAATGAAAATCGGAGACGGGACCGAGATTCGAACTCGGGACCTTGAGCTTGACGCGCTCGTGCCATCCATGAATAGTAAGAAATCAGATTTTAAAAATAAGGATTTAAATTTTAGGGTAGCAAGTATTGCAAACAGAGATAATATTTAGATAGAAGTAGAATGGACAGGGTTTCCAATATCTTATTAATAAATAATTTAAGACTTACGACCTTATTATGGTTGCTAATAGTAGTAGAGTGAAAGCAATCTTACTCCAATGTGTCATTTGACTTGTGCGAATAAAAACTTTCAGAGTTTTTCTTAATATCACGGGAATAAATAGAATAGAGGTGAGATGTGGTGCGAGAACCATTACAGAAGTATTGTAACGATTATAGAATATATACTACATGTTTAGGCATGTAATATATGTATAATACATGTGTATACAATGTTTGAATATCTCATAAAATATTGTAAACGTGTATGTATTTCATTCAGAACGCAAATATTGAAAAAAAAAAATCAAATCAACCTTCAAGTCGTCTAACTATGTTACATAACGTTTAGGTCCAGTTGCAATAGTTTAAAATTCTCTCTTAATCTGCATGTTTGAGTCTCAATTTAGACAATTTTTTCTTGTTATTCCGTTAGAATCTCATCCATTACCCCCGTTCTTATACACCTCTGCAGCCCCATGAAAATACCGCTAAGCATTATTGCACAAGTTTACGTATTGGCTTGTTCTATTCTAGAGTATCAAATCTTCATTTATACAATATCGAGACTACTCATTGCTCGCTCAAGTATCCCTTTTCATTTTTTATTACGCTAGCAGTATATTCTGAAACAACATTCCATTTGTTTAAACCATGTTTGGCATAATACTTTCTACAGACACAATTGGAAAATGATTCGACTTCCATCTGTAAATAAAGGCAGTGTAAGGATTAAAATTTACTTCTATTTTTGCATTGGTGTAATTCCAAACTTACCTTGAAATATGCACCAAATATCTCTTGAGAAATTGCCCTCCTGTCCAGTTCATGTTCAATTAATTGCTATTATCTCGTTAAGGCATTTCGTGAAAAAGAGTTATTTCCGTTTCCGAAATATTTCCAATATCTTATTAATTAAATAATGATAGACTGACGACCTTTTTATGGACGAATATATATTTTGTGAAAAGAGCTCACAACGTTTCGACTACGTCGTCAGGTGATCAAATAATAATAAATTATGACAAGAAACATAAAACAAATAGTGAACATGATATTGATTATGAAATTAAAATTTTTTGTTAACTTATTTTGTGTTTATATTTATGCTTAATATGTTCAATTGTTTTGTTATGTTTCTTGTTGTTATTTGGTGACCTGACGACGACTTAAAACGAAGTCGAAACGATGTTGTTAGCTCTTTCCACAAAATATATATTCGTCCATAAAAGGTCGTCAGTCTATCATTATTTAATTAGATTATATAATGGACGTTAATTGTAGAAGAATTAAATATTTAGTGGTTCCGTCCGTTTTTATTCCGCGTGTGTGAGACAATTTTACTCAATTTCTCCGTATAAATATTCATCAAATAGTATAGACTTGTACAGTGGACATCCACAATAAAGATTCATATTATATCACCAC
Source organism: Laupala kohalensis (assembly GCA_002313205.1). Taxonomy (NCBI): domain Eukaryota; kingdom Metazoa; phylum Arthropoda; class Insecta; order Orthoptera; family Trigonidiidae; genus Laupala; species Laupala kohalensis. Next base: position 24,393 of record NNCF01131140.1, on the reverse strand, counting down.
TTTTCATTAATGATTATTTGCATATTAGATCTCCACATTCCCTTAATGAGTTCGTGTTCATCGCGAAATTGTTATGCTGCTGTTATTGGTTCTAATTCAATAAATTTTATGTGATTGTTTTTTAATTTTCTTGTACTTTAAAGAAACGCTAAAAAATACACAGCTGTTTTTTTAATACTACAAATGTACAAAACTCTTTCAAAAAATACAAAGTTGTAAATCACTAATAGTGACAATATCTTAGCAAAAGCTAAATTTAATGTCGAAATAGTAATCCCATGTGACAATTAATCTTATGACGTTTTCCATTTGGAGCTCTGAGTGTGCACTGGTGCACCCTGGGTGCAGAAATGTTGTTCCACTTGACAGAGAAATTGCACAAGTGAGGGGATATGGTTGTTCCATTCGTCTATCGAGATGCACTCTCCTCACACTGAGAGCAACCGGGCTTGCTCTGACAATTCTCTCACTGGAGGGACTGCATTGTTGAGGTTACGTTAGTTTGTGGACAACGCACCCATGACGGATGCTACGAACTTACTGCAAATGTTTTCATCTGAAAGCTCCTCAAGATGAGAAAGAGTGTACGTCGAATTACTTTCCAAAAGAAGAAACATTATTAAAATTATAGAATTGTTTATATTCAGTTATTATTGTTTCGTCAACATATGCGACTAACAATGACCACGTTGAATCGTGTACCCTGCGTACAGCAAATATGTTCCATTTACTTGCTATACTCTCCCGGCGGAGGGGGAACTCGCGCGGAGCAATGACGTATTTGTCCGGTGCAAGTGGACACAGTAAATTGAAAACGCTATTAGTGAAAGTCGCTCTTCCATATCTATATCCGATTGAGATACATTAGAAACGAACTTTCTTACAGAATCACACTGCATGTGCCACAAGTAAAATAATGTTTTATAATTGAAGTACATCAACTCGTGTTTCTATATATCAGAAAAATGCAAGAAATATATTATTATGTTCTTACTTCGAGTATAATAGTGCTGAGAGTTATTCCCCCGAGAATACTTCCTTGAGTTTCCAAGTAGTGTTTCAGGGCCTGTCTGCAGCCTCTGGTGTGAGGAACAGCATTATGTTTTCCACGACGATCCTCTGAACAACTGTAAGGGATATTCGATCGGTAATCCCAGGGACCGTAAAAGCCACAGCACTCCAACTGGAAAGAGTTTTGAGTTGATTAATCGAATATAGATTTCAGAAATTATTCCCACTCAAAAAAGTATCTCACATTTTTTTGGAGTACGTTCATGGGATCAAAATTGCTCCCACGATGATAAACAAATTTCTTGATTGAATCAAAATAAATGTTTTTCAGATCGTATCTACCCATGTAAGAAAGAACGAACGCCACCAGTTGAACACATAAAACACCTATTAAAAGCCTTATATACTAAAAAACATAAGAAAACATGATTAATCATGAAACAAACTCTCCTTATTTAGCATTAATAAAAGCAAGGATTCTGTACCGCTGTCAGGAGTGAATGGTTTTCCTGAATAACACCGAAGAATCCCAGAAATACGATGACAATTAGTATTAGCATCGCAGAAATAACTATAAGAATTGGTGAAACATACACTTTTCCATCGAGGAAAAATCCATATGAGTAAAGTTGTTGTCCCAGGAGAAATCCAACAACAAGTGAGTTGATTCCAGAGAGCTTGGAAATAAAATGTTTTAAATTATCATATAATACATGGATATATTTTTCTTTAATCATATATTGCGCCTATACCATTTGAAGTGCAGAGCGTTAATTTTCATCTTGATTCACAAAAATGTAGTACTTATAAGCCACAAAAGTTTCGAATATAGAAAGTTTTAGAAGCAAATGTGAAAGAAGAAACTTAATTTTTCGATAAGGTTAAATTTAAATTTACTAGATTAATGTTGACTCTCATAATGGGATAGGATCAATTAATTAAGGTTTTCAGAGAATTTAGATCCTTAACATAAAACGCCACTAAAGGAGTTTTTAATATGATATTTAGTAGAAGTGAATTCTTTTTATCGAGTTTTTAAAATAAGTTTCATTTACGAGAATAAATTATATTTACACAACTAATTCAATTATTGAACGTAAATTAAATAACGTATTATAAGTTTTCCTTCTTTTACCTTTACATTCAATTGATTCATGAAAATGCGATGCATATGCTCGTATAAATAACTTAAATACTTACTAGGACTGTCAAGTTAGTGGAGACCAAAAGAAAGCGCAGTATCCACCAAGAATAGTTCTTCATATTTCATCAAGTTTAGAATATACTTTAAAATTCTAAATCACTGATCAGACAATATTAAAGGAATCGATGTTACGTATGTTTATGGAATAGTATTCACAGGAATCATTTCCATAAATTGGTTATTTTTCGTAGCAGGAATTTCTTCTAACACTCTAAAGTTTCCAACTCCACTTCGACTGTTACGAAAGACTGAGTCCGTGATACTATTCGTATAGCTTTCACATTCTCTCATGGCATTAACAAAACACAACTATGTAACTCCAAATCTTGTTGCCAAGGTAGCGTTCATGCCTTATTCGTTTCATTATCCTGGACTCTGTAAAATCATCGGAGATGAATTACGGACATGAATCATCGGAGATAAAAAGTGTCAAATACATGGATGAAACATCCATACTAATTTATAAATGCGTAACGCGATAGCTTGTCTGTTTGCCACCTGATAACAAATAAACCGAACATGATAAAATTTGGCAATGAGACAATTTACATGTCCACGATGAACATAGGCTAACTTCTATTTTTTTAATGCGTGAAAAGAAAGGTTTATGACAATAAATGTCGAAAATAAAAGATTTATATTCGATTAAGCTGCCTAAACGGTCAGAGATAGGTGACAACTATGAATGGCAATATTGTTTGTCTCAAAGAGTTCTACAAAAAATCTCCTGACAGTATATGTCTATCTACAAATATTAACCTAAATTATCAATAGAACGTTATTGAAAATAGAATTGTTAAAATAGTTCAATTTAAGAAGGAAAAAATCGATTATCATCAAATACATTGCATTATTTGTTTTGAGTATTTAACAAAGATTAAAAATGTTTTTAAATCGTAAAATTTCGACAAATATTGTAGATTTTACCAGAATGTTAATGAAATGGTGCAGTAGCATTATGCCTGGGAAGCGAAAATTCGACCGGCGCGGCTCCCGAGAAATCGAGTAGAGTATACAGTCAAGTTTTGAATTATTATGTATTTGTAAAATTAGAATACTGTACATGTTTTTGAAAAACAATAAGTAAAAGTATTTTGATCTTACAATATTTTAAGATATTATATTTTCCTGAGTAAATGATTAGTCTAAGAAACATCCCGAGATACGCCAAGAAATCAGCTAGTATTTTCATAAATAGTTTCTGGTCATAACATGTACCAAAATGAGACTAGGCTTTATACTTTTCGAATTAACTTTTAAATATTCAGGAAATTAAATGTTCCCCAGTACATGGAATGTTTGATCTCGCTCATCCTGTTATAGGACAATTCGGAATTATTATTATTATTATTGTTGTATTTGTAAATGGGAAATGTAGCGTGCTATTGAAGCATATCTACATGGAGCGATAGGAGTTAGGAGTTGGGTGAAAGGCCATTGTTAGTAGGGGGCCGGTTAGCTGGGATTGCCAATTCAATTCAATAGGGCATTTTATTTACAATATTTACATTTTAATTAGGCTTTAGCCCCTTTGCCGTCTTAAGCCCTTTAATGCCATGGGATGTGCGTTAAATGTCCTGGTTATCGCTCTCAATGAATTGTTCACTTACGTCTACATTTTTGATATTTTTATTTCTTGCTGTCGCAATATTAAATTTAGTTATGCATGGTTAGGAAATTAATTATGATTATATTATAAACTTTTGGCATACTGTAATAGTTTCTTAAATCTGAAATAGGTGCAACTGACTAATTCATTGAGCACCGCTGGGAACCACGAAAAACCAACGGTTAGGACACAAAGACTGTACATGGAAAATATATTTACAAGAGACAATATTTACAAAATACATTTACAAAAGTTTTTACATAAGACAAGAGTCTATAGGGATTATTACAAAATTAGTATTTACAAATAGAGTCTATAAGAAGAAGTATTTACAAAATAATCTTTCTTCACCCGTACGTAGGAAGAAATTTCGTAACCTGTAACATAGAAAGCAAAAAAGCCGGCAGTATCAAATTGCATTTTGCCCAACCATTATAATCTCCTTCATTTTTTTCTCCCTTTTTCTCTTACGTAGCTTAGAAATTGTCCCAAAGATTCCACTACGGACATTTTGTTGTCACGCATTATATTAATTGCCAAGTTAATATTTCTGTTTTCGTTCATAAAACCCCAATCTTGCAAAACTTTTTGATATTTTTCTGTGTGTGTACAATCTAACGGGATGTGAATCCAATCTTCTTCCTGCTCAACACATATTGGACAAATCGAATCTAGATTATTTCTTAATATTCGTAATTTCCATCCCCCTAATCGAAACCACCCGTAACCTGACCGCGTCCTCGATTTCAGTGAGTTTATGTATGGTTTGCGTCCCCAGAGGCCTGTTACAACTGTTTGAACTATGAGTGACCTTTTTTCTAACCTGCTCATTTCTATTTCTAGCCTGAACGCTTCATATAATTTATTTTGAATTGCCTTGCTATCACTACTCTCAGGTGTGGCCTGCCATAAGTATTCCAGCCTTAAATTACAGATAATTTCCCTAACTTGCCTACTCCGTTTACTATTTCCGTTATTATGATACAATTCTTGACAATAGCGTTTTTTGTTCCCGCCCTAATCAATAGCCAGTATTTTATTTATCTGAATTTCAGTGTAAGTTCAACCGGCACCTGGCCAAATTCCCAGAGAATACAAATCCCACTGTTAGCATTGCCTTTTGCAAGGCTAATTACATTTTTGAGATATGTTTTTTGAAGAGAATTAAACATTCTATCTGAAAGATTTGGCGCTATTTCCGGTACCGTTGCTTTACTTCGCATGATGCTACTTAATATGTATAAGCCTTTGCGTTTTTCTTTTTCTTTGTGTCTGGTCCACGATACATTCATAGTTATAGTTATTCCTAAATATGTGTATTCTTTCACATTTTCCAGCGTTTCTCCCCCATAAGACCACTTTTCATTTAATCTGATCACCCAGCCATTTTTGAAAATCATAGTTTTTGTCTTCTTAATGTTTACTTTAAGCTGTATTGCGGCACAGAATATTTCAAGCGTGTTTAGACTATTTTGTAATCCTATTTGAGTTTTTTAAAGATAACTAGATTGTCAGCGAACAATAATCCTGGTATTGGTCTAAAGTTTTCTCCTATTGTAGGAGCATCCGAATTAATATTACGTAGCTTATCAATGAGTCCATCTATGAATAATACGAAAAGAAATGGAGAAAACACACAACACTGCTTGACCCCTTGATTTACTGAGAAAATATTTGTGACGGTGCGATCATAAAGACGGACACATGCACTCTCAGTACTGTATATGGAGTTTAACATAGGGTTAAATTTAATCGTTACGCCCTTTTCTTCTATTTACCGAATACAGTACCGTCCAAAGTATATTCCTATTTACCGTGTCAAAAGCTTTTTTGAAATCAACATAAGCGCAATATAGTTTTCCTCTTTTAACGGCTGTTGCTCGTTCCGCGAGAGAGGTAAGAATAAAAATATTGTCTATTGTTCTACTATTTGTTCTAAATCCTGCTTGTAAAATCGATAGTCTTTCTTCATTCTCAACTCATCTTTTCAGCCTACTACACAGTATTTTACAAAAAACTTTTACCACAACACTAATGAGTGAAATTCCTCTATAGTTAGTGGTGTCATTTACATTGCCTTTGTTTTTGTATATTGGAAAAATAATCGTTGTGTCCCAGATTACAGGTACTACGCCCATTGTATATATGTAGTTAAAGATATTACAAAGTACGGAAGCAATTTCTTGGTTTAATACTTTTAAAAAATCGGGTAGAAGGTCGTATCCCGCTGCCTTGCTGTTTTTTAGTTCCTGTATCGCCAACATTTCATCTATCCCTATATTTTTATCTAATTAAGCTACTTCAAATTCCATTTCAATTGTTGTAGTAACTACTATATTTTGAGTATTGAGGATCTCGTAGAAGTGGGTTTCCCAACTTAACCCGTCTATATGATAAATAATGTACGATTTCCGAGTTAATTTCATTATAGTTGTCTAGATATCGCTAGTATTGTTTGTATTAATTATATTTTGTATTCTAATTGATTCCGCCTCTTGCCATGCTAATTTAGTCTCTAATACGGTCTTTTTATACTGTTTCCGTAACTTCATGTATTTTTGATGCAAGAATTCCCCCACCCCATGCCAAATATAGAATTTTAGTGCGTTTTCAGCTTCAATTTTAAATTTTTTTCACAATTAGCGTTGTACGTGCCATCCTGCCTCCCTCTCTTATACCTGCTTTATAAAGACCGTTCTGTAGTACTTCATCTGCTGCATTATAATTTCCTATGGCTAGGTGAGAGCGAATAACTGAGTAGGAACCTTCGAATCTCCTGCAAAAATTCTCGATCAGTTCATCTTTCATACTTTCAATCCATTTAAACAGCATAGGTTTTCTAAGTGTGATATAATTTGGAACTATTTTTTCCGGGATATTTAATTTTAATCTAATGTATAATGGCTTTAAATGTGATTCTACCCTACATTCAACCCAGAAATCGTCTAGCCAGTGCAATATTTTCTCTCACGATGAGGCATAATCGATCACGCCACTTTCTTTTGTACTAAGATATGTGAAGTTACCCATAAGGTCTTGCCAAGTATTTCGGATAAGGATTTCTAAATGAAGAGTACAGCATAAATTAAAGAGATTCTTCCCATAAGTCTTAAATTCTTTATCCTTACTTTACCTACCTTTTACATTTGCATCAATGTCATCCAGTATTAGTCCAATAATTAGGTGACGAAAAGAAGTATGTCAAGAAGAAAAAAAAGTATGTCCCTTTCCATATTGTTTCAGTTTTTCGCATATAACTATAAAACTACGCATTTTTGGAACAAAATATTCTTGAACAGAAAAAATGTACATTAAATTTCTAACAAATTACATTCTGTACTGTCACCAGACGAACGGAAAATGCTAAAGAGCGTGATTAAATTGACAAAAATTGTACAATGGATTTAATTGAATTATAACTTGAGAACTACAAAATTTAGAGAAAGTGTTATCATACGAAAATGACATACATTAAACGTCCCATGAAACGCGTAATCCTTTATTTCTCTTCTTCTGACAATCTGTTTATCCTCTTCTGTGCGAGTATGTTTTCTACACATGTTACGGTATCTATTTATTTGTATTTATTCAACATCAATTTTATTATTTTTTTAATTTATTTGTACGTAGTCATGATTATTTTTCTTTGTGTCCTCGTGGTGGAGCCTAGCGCCACGAAGATGCAGAGAACGGATAATTCACTTCCGTTGAAAATAACTATCAGGATTGCAGAGGCGTGGGAGTTCATTACATAGATTATATAGTGTTTAGTTGCTATTTTTAGGAAACCTGATCCTGGTTTGATTTCACATCCCAACCGATCCGTCCTCTTGTAAATGTGGATGATACGCCAGAAGCCAGCGAGTAGCTCCATAGAGTTGAAAATAAGAAATATTTTGTCAGGTCGAACCCTTAAACCTGAGTCAATTAGAGGAGCCAAAATCTTTGATAGAGCTGACGCTAGGTCTCCGGGAAAGGAGGCATGTATCACACGTCTATGTCGAAGAGTCGATACGTATTATTCAATTGTTCCAAATAGGGTAGTTCTGATCTTTTCATACGTTGTAAATGATCAAGTCCTGATGATGAATCGAAATTTTCGACCTCGACCGCAGTACCAGAAATAAACAACAAAAAAACAAGTAAAATTCCAACATTTCTCAGTTTGCATGGATTTTATCTTTGAAGCAATGGGTTTTAAAAACAAAATGCTATGTCATTGTTTTTCACTTCTGTGAATTTACAAGAGTGAAAGACCAGAATCGCGAACCGTATTTGGACCAAAGACACAATGCAGGGAAAAAAGTACACGTTGACTCTACCACATAGATGTGTACTTAAGTTCAATGCGCACAAGCTGATAAACAGATCGTCAGAAAAAAATACCTTGAAAAACTCATTTTGTTGGACGTTCAATAAATTTCATTTTCGTATAAGGACGTTTTCTCTAAAAGCAAGTAGTTCTCAAGTTATAAACAAAATACGAGAAAAATAAGTTTTTTGATCTATTGTACAATTTTTGTCAAATTACATCGCGCTCTTAAGCTATATCCGTTCGTCTGACGACAAAATGACGCAGGACATAATATGTTGGACATTTAATATGACATTATTTAGGTTCAGTGGTGTTTCGTTTTAAAAATGTGTTTTCAAGTTATAAGCGGAAAACTGAAGAAAGAGCATTTTACAAAATCTTAGTAATTTATTTTTGTTTGAGTTTATTGTTGAAATCTGAGCCAGCAGCTTCGTTCTTTCCCCTCCTTGCCTGTATTCCTGGCAATTCTTTTAAATTAAAAAATATCGGGCTGCTCCTAAATAGAATGAGGTTTATTTGAACATGAATGAACCCTTCATAATGTTAGAGAAGCATCTGATATATTTTATACAAAATCGCTGATAAAATAAAATATAAAACTTACTAGGATATTTTCTCTCTAAGAAACGTACAGTGACTGAATTTGGAAACTTATGTCTATTATTCAGAGAATTGCTTGAGAATTCTAGAATTCCAAGTTTTCAAAAATGATGTAGAATTTTTTTATACAACAATTTTTTTATTCTACAATGGTGTAGAATTCTTTTTATCCAACTTGCTTTTATATTTTATTCTTATATTATATACATTTTCTTCTTATATTTCTTAATTTTATGTGTCACTTCCGAAAACAAGTGAGCAGTGGCGCTCTTGTAGTCAACACCCGCACATACATTACTAACAACAGAAATTCAACAATAAATGAGCAATTCACGAGAAAACACCGTAATCATGAGCAATTCATGAGGATAAAAGAAGAACTTTTTTTATTGAAAAAAATAATTTGACTAAAAGTCGAAATTAAATCTAAGTTTTCTTAGCGGCTACCCCTTTTATTTTTGACATTGAGACAAATAACCAAACCTGCTGTTGCAAAGATCTGTCTTATTGTTTCATTCGTATCATATATTGCATAAAATGCTCATTTCATGATTTAGAGGGAAATAAATATTGTGTCAGAAATAAAAGCGGAGCCAAAAAGTTCTCCAAAACCTAAATGTTTGGTTCTAAAATCCGAAGTGCCGAAAGTGGTGCACTATATACAACCAACGCATTTACTCTAGTACGATGAACAAAATAGTTTTCCTTTCAATCATATGTTCCATGAAAGCGTCAAGAAAATTATAATTGAAATTCTACGCAAAATTATAATTGTTCTGAGAATCAGAGGCTCCCAAAACTGATATATTCGTCAAAATTTCGCGACCGAATATTTTTCACGAGTACAATAGTTTTTATACACTATGTTAACAGAAGCTTAAAATTCAGGAATGTCATAAATACGTATTGTTTGGGTTCATTTTTATTGGAATTATGTGTAGAATTCAAAAACTTTAAGACAATGGAAATAAAATAAAGATTTAATTAATTGCACTTTAAATAACTTTCCAGTAAGTGATTCTTGAAGTCCATTAGCGGCAGGTCGGTTGGATGGCAGGAGGGGGCGCGGCGGGAGGCAAGTCAATAGAGGAAGTAGAATCTGTCGAGTTTGATGGTACCCAAAATTTTTAATCCCTTGTCCGACTTTACGACCATCAGGAAGTGTCGAGTTTAAGAACCTCGGAGGGGTTAATAGTAGTAGTTAGTAATAGTTAGAGTTATTGATGCTAAGAGGACCTGGATAGAGGAAGGAAGGTTTGCTCAGTAGTTACAGCAACGAAGGTATCTGGCCCCATCGTGAATCGAACCCGGGATTTTAGTGATGAGCGACTTCACTACCACCTGAGCCACCCGTGGGGCGCAAAAAAATGGTGGAGCATCTGTAGCTTATGTAAAAGATAATTTGAAGTCTGTTCTGTTCGTTTCTGTTGCCAGTCATAAATTTCCGCGGTTTCAAATAAACGGTATCTATTGGCCAAAAAGTGCATGATTTAAGGACATTGATTAACTAACCAAAATCAAAACATGAGGCAAGTTTTTTAATATAAAATAAGAGCACCTAATCTTAAGATTAATAAACATGTTTAATTTGACTTAAATTACTATATATTGTATATGTCTGGATTTTCCCCGCGGTCCATCCTAGCATATAAAATGTCTAGCTCACATCGTTGCTGTGGCTCCATAACACTGCACTTTGCTTTTACACTGATTACACTTGTCACACAAGCTCGAATGGTTTAGTTCTTTTGAGCCGTCGCACTATGTATTGTCTAACATTTGTAGCACTTCTATGTTAGTTTGTTTATGGAGTCTTTCTCCTTGCTTCTTGGCAACTTCTTAACTTCTTCCTTCACTGTCCTCACCTGGTGCTACCGATAAAGATCAGCATTTCGAATGTACCAAGGAGCATTGACAATGTTCCACAGCACTCGGTTCTGGAACACTTGATACTTTTAATGTTGCATTCTTTTGTACAGTCCCACAACTAAAGACTGTAAGTCCAGGCTGGTTTCAGAACTTGCTGGTATACCAATAACTTGTTTCTTATAGACAAATGGGAGTTCCTCCCCACCAGCCAGTACATACTTTTATATTTTTGCTTTAGTTCTTTTGTTTTCTTTTTGACATGCTTTTCCCATTTAAGGTTGGCGTGTAGATTTAGACCCAAGTATTTGGCTGTTTTTCTATTTGGAATTGGGATGTTATTAAATATTATAGGATAGTAATGATTTTTTTGTTCGTGAAATTAACATGGAAAGATTTACTTTCATTCAATTTTTTACGCCAGCGTTTGGTCCATGCATATATGCGGTCTATTGCACCTTGGAGATTGACAGTTGTTTTTTCGATGGTCTTTCCTACCGCTAATAAATAAATAAATAAATAAATTTATTGTCAAAAAACAGTACAAACTGCGTATGACCACGTGGAGGAAAAAAAACTAATTTACTCTCCGGAAGCAAGCAAGGGACCATCCCATCAATTCCGATCAAGGGCCCTAAGGCAGAGGCGGATTCAAAAAATTCAGCAAAAATTCCTAGATAAGATAAAAAGTTAGCTGCGAGTTATAATACTAATAGAATGTCAATATGTTTGTAATTTTGAGCAAAAAATTACATGTAAGTTATTATCGAACTATAGATTATTCTGAGTATAGTGCTTAAAAATCAAAAGAATTAAAATAACACTAAAATCACGATTTATTGTTACAATAGATACTGCCGTGTCATCAGCAAATGTCGCTTGTTTTGTGTTCTCTGCGACTGGTATGTCACATGTATACAACAAATAAAGCACCGGTCCAAGCACACTGCCTTGGGGTACTCCTGCATTTACTGTTTTTGGTTTAGAATATTCATTTTTCTGCGTAGCTCTGAAGGTGCGCTGTGATATGTAAAATTTTAAGAGCTGCACATACTATACAGGTAAGCATTTTCTTAATTTCATGATAATGAAATTATGCCAGACTTAATCGAAAGCTTGGGACACATCCAGAAATATGGCGGAACATATTTTCTTTTCCTCCAGACGTTTTTCAATTATATCAGTTATTCGATGTACTTGATCGACTGTAGCTTGTTTGTTTCTGAATCCAAACTGGTGGTCAGGAACATGTATCTTCTCTAATATTTCCTTGATTCTCCTCAATTTATCAAATAATATCGATACTAAAGAGAATAGATATATGGGTCTACATGACTTTATTTTGTTTACAGGTTTGCCTGGTTTGTGAATCAAGATTACTTCTGCAGTTTTCCAAAGAATGGGGACATGCTTTAATCTAAAAGTGGCATTTATCAACTGCGTAAGTTTAGAAATACCTTTTCTCTGGAGTCTCTTTAGCATTTCTGCTTTGATGAGAACGAATCCCGGGGTTTTCTTAGGATTTAAGTTTTCTTTTATTTCTTTGTCTTCTTCTTATAATGTAACAAAATTTATTTCTTGAACGTCTTGTTCTATTTCTGGTTGATTCAGTATTTCTAGTTCTTCGTTGGGTTGGAAGATATTTTCTAGATGCCTTGCCTTCTGTTTATTATCTCTTGCCCAAGTACAATTTTCTTCTCTTATGGGTGGGATTTGTTTGATTGGTCTATTGAGTCTTTTAGTGACTTTTCAAAGCGAGTACTCTGTGATTTTCTCATCAGTTAACTCACTTAGATAGTCAGTCATTGATTCATCTTTAAGTTTCTGAATTTCCCTTTTGAATTGTTGGGACAGATTATTTAGCTTATTTTTATTTTATCTTGTTCTGGACTTTTTCCGTTGTTTTCTGGTTTTTCTCCTTTCTTTTACCATACCACGTGTTTCTTTGTGATAATTAAATCCAGTTTTTTTTCTTAGTATTTCCAGTGTATTATTCCATGCTGATTGTTGTATATCTAACATGATTCCAACTCTAGTTGTTCTGTTGTTTTGATAGGAACGTTCAGCTCTATCCTTCCGTTGAGTTCTATCTGGAAGCTTTCCAAATCAGCACCTTTATTAGTTAATTTCGGTTTGGTTGTTTAGATATAATAGTATTGTCGTGCAGTGTGGAAATATGATTGAATTAACAACCAAGTCTCCGCTTCCACGAGATAAATAACTTGGACAATTTCCGTTAAAATACTCGCTTAGCAGCGATTTATTGAATACAAGCAAAGTAATGGAAAAGTCACCGCTTGGTAACACATAAACCTTGACGTCGTCAGCTAAGCGTTTGTGGCAGCTGGTCCGTATTGGTTTCGTTCTTCCTTTGGAAATCCTGGGCGTTGCACGGCGATCGGCGAAGCCTCGTGATCGTGGAGATGCCCTTCTGGTGAGGAAGCCGGGTGCGGGTGACTTGTGGTCTTTCCAATCGGTGCTGAACTTCTTCAAGTTGAAGGATTTCGTGGCGGATTTAAATGTTCTAAATCTCGCAGGCTTGCATGGTAATTAAAGCTAGTCGCTTAAATATTCCAGAGTTGAAACTAAGTGAGTTTCGTTTGAATTGCAACTTTCATATAGGAGCTCGATTCGTACACGTCTGAGCTGTAAGTAGCGAGGCGGAGTAGTGAAGAAGACTGTTATCCGTATCTAAGGATTGTACTTTAAGAATGGAGATAATTGACAATCTTCATACTAATGGTGATTAGTTCGGTTCGACGTAGTAGTGTCGTCACAAGGCGTCACAAGGCGTCACAAGGCGGTCAGGTGTTAGCGTGCTAGCTTGGCGTGCTCGTTAGGAGGTAANCATATAGGAGCTCGATTCGTACACGTCTGAGCTGTAAGTAGCGAGGCGGAGTAGTGAAGAAGACTGTTATCCGTATCTAAGGATTGTACTTTAAGAATGGAGATAATTGACAATCTTCATACTAATGGTGATTAGTTCGGTTCGACGTAGTAGTGTCGTCACAAGGCGTCACAAGGCGTCATAAGGCGGTCAGGTGTTAGCGTGCTAGCTTGGCGTGCTCGTTAGGATGTAAGCATAGAACTTATGGCATAGAACTTATGGCATAGAACTTATGTCGAGTTCTATTCTCTGTCTGGGCCTTAGAATTTGGAGTGCCTTGGAATTCGGTGTGCCTTGGATATCTCATATTTCGGATGGGCCGTGCTGAAGTGTAAACAGAGTTCATTCTTTTCTTTTCAAGTGAATATTTGTGATGAAGTTATATTATGTTATATTTTCTTGCGGTAAATATTATAGTGAGCTGTATTTAGCTATCTCTGTAGGAAGCTGTGTTCCTA
>NNCF01131138.1:337090-381028 GCA_002313205.1 Laupala kohalensis | reverse complement strand
CGACCAAAGCAGGAGTCCCGGGTTCGATTCCCGGCTCGTCGCCATTTTCACCTGACTGAAAGTTGTCACACATCTTCTCCACGTGTAGGTACACAGAAAAAATATTTGCATAATCTTTGTTCAGTGACAAAATTACTTGAAATTATTTTGGTTCTATGATTGCATGTAAATGTATTTTGGTAGATTCGGGATATATTGCAGAGGTGTCCTGTTGATAAATGTTGGTCGGTTAGTATTATAATTTTCTATGTATGTTTGTGTTGTTCAGTAGACCTATGTATCTATCAATTTTAACGTAGATGTTCATTATCACAGCCTCCACATTTGCAACAGTCTTCATACCGTCATTTATATTCCTCACAGGATCCAATCATTATATGATTGTTCGCATGCTGGACATCTGAATGAGATATTTCTTCGCCTTCAGAACTTTTACTTTGGAATTTTAATTTTGTCCTCAGTTTCATTCCAACTCAAAAGCTTAGTTGACATTTGTTTCCGCTACTTCGGGTCTTTCTTCTTTCGGTAACAAATTTTTAAATTGAGACGAAGTTGTTATATCAAATTGAGATTTGTTTCTTCTTGGCTTCTCGTTGTTTACATAGAGAAACTGGCATGATACAGAAGATACTGACAAACGTCTACTATGAAGCAGGTACGATTTCATTCCATCAGGTGTAATTGCAAATTAGTAGTCATAGAAAGATTGTAAAGGAATCACACTTATAACGCCATTGCTTTATGTTCCCTGAGTTTATATAATTTGCTAATCCAATTCTGTGAGTCTGTGCTATGAGCTTCTTAAAAAATCCCGAAACTAAGTTTCGTATCAATGTAGTCTCAAGTCTCCGTTGCACTGTTTTCATTGACAACAGCACCGTTCTTAACGCACCAATTTTACGTTATCACGTTGTTTAGCAGAGAACGACTCGTATATATAGATCATACTTAGATATCCAACCTTTCTTTATATTTTCTATCATTTTCCTCTTTATTTACAAAAAAGGAATTTTCCCACAAAAATCTCATGCTAAAATAACGATATCATATTCTAACTGACAAATCAAAGACAAGGATAAATATAATGAACTTAAAACACTTGTGTTGATATAATCCTAGCTTCTGCATGCTGTTAACACAAAAAACTCTTCTCTTTTACCCCTCATTATGCCAAATGGAAACTGACACTTACTCCAACTCTAGAATATTAATTAAAAATGTTTCATATCACGAGATTTATTTTTCAAAAAAGCTTTCGTGGAATTACTCACTCAACGATGACTGACCTGTATTTCAAATACTCAAAATCGTTCATATACTTGTATAATTAGCCCCTCATGAATGTCTCAGTTCATGTAGCAGTGAACTACTGAAAAGCAAACCCTTCTTCCTCTATCTACCTCCTCCAAGTATCCATAACTATTTCTAGCTACGTCTACTAACCTCTCCACGTTGGTCAAGTTGTTGGTGAACACATCTAAGCGGTCAACCTACTAACAATAACCTACCACCCAACTAACCCCTATCGCTCCATATAGATAAGCTTCAATAGCACGCTACATTTCCCATTTTAGAAATACTACAATAGTATTGTCACGACTACTCATAGTTCTCCTCTCCCACAATCGATGTCGGAATATCGATAAAGATTTTTACTTCTTTAACAGTTATCCGGTCAAAGAAAAATATAATCTTTCGCTTCAATCGCCTGGGAAGTAAAATAGATCTCTCGTTCTCATTCCCGTGGCTTTGTGCAGCGCTGTGGCTGCCGCAGAGGCCGTCGGGGAGATGCTACAGAACGACGTGACGTTCGGGAAGCTTCTGGAAGCGAGAGGCGTGACTGTACGCGAGGCTCAGCGAGCATGTACAATCATCCAGGTAATTATTTTAGAACTAATTCTCATCGTGTACTTCTAATACGCAAATTTCCCAGAAATGTTTCGTTCCCTTTCTGCGTAACCGGGCGGAGCAAATCACACGAATGAAGGACCGAAGTGTAGAGCAATAAAAGATATTTCGGTGATATCGATATTTTCATCTTTCTGAGATAACATCGTTTGAAAAGTACATTGATGAAAGAATCTACCTGATTCATTTATTTCTTAAGGATGTTATTTGACTGATAATTGACCGCTGTGACGCGTCTGATCATGCTTTTATAAACAATAATCGTGGGGAATTGTACGTGAGTTATGTGATGCTCCACTGTGCATTATCGTATACTATTCATAACTGTTCTCGTGTCCTTTTTGCATTAATGCCAAATATGGAACCAATTGAAACTACTACAAACAGCGGGGAAGTGGTATCTGGCATATAATCCACGTAAGTAAAATGGATTCGCCAAATAAAGGTAGCCGGTCTTATACAGGTTTCATTCCACTTCCTAAGAAATATGGATAAAAATTTAACACATTAATGGTGTACTGATTTTTTTATAATCAATTGAATTTACAACATAATACATTTATATGATAACTTTCGGTCGGGTGAAATTGGCGACGAGCCGGAAATAGAACCCGGGACTTTCACCTGACCGAAAGTTATCACATATCTTCTCCACATGTAGGGTACAGGGAAGAAATATGTACAGAATACATTTATGTTTCTACTAATAGCGTCGATTTTAAATGTAGATAGTTAAAGATATCATACAATCTTATTTGGAGAGTTCGCAAAATTTATTGTGATTTTTTCTCATCAACGATCCTTGAGAAGAGCCTACATCAGGTGGTGGTACAATTTGTTCCACCTGATGAATGAATGTATCAAATTTTGAAACATTCTCTCAAAATTTCCGCTATTCCCCGTGTTTATTAGCAATCAACAAACTGAATTTCTCCATAAGTAAAGTAATACAATATTTACTTTTGAAAATTTCTAGTTTTACCTGATCTACAAATTTTAAAACAAAATAATTAATGAAATATCTTGTTCATCCATAACTTAATAAGGAGCACTCATATTTTAAAAAAAATAAATCTGTGGTTAATAGATATCGGTTTGTCATACGCATGCACATGTATTGGGTATACACATGATATTGGGTAATTTATATTGTATATGTATATAAGCTTACGTAGTTTCAGGAGTATAAACGTTTGAAGTTATAGCAATATAAGATTTTGTACTTATAGTAATATAAGCTTTTGTGTCTATAGCAATATAATCTTCAGTACTTATAGCAATATAAGCTTCCTAAATTAACTAGAATAATATTTAGGTAAGCAGAATATATATTCAAAACCAACCTTGTAAGTTCATTTCACAGTGTATTTTATCATGCTACTGATACTAGGTAGAGCGATATTCATGTAATAGTGATGGGTCAAAGTTCAACCTGGTTGCTCGGGCAAGTATAAAATATAATACCAACTTCAACAATATAAACCTCAAGACAAAATTATACGATATGAACTTCAAGCCATCGTCGCTAAATTTGAAAATAGGCTCATCTAGAGGCAATTCGAGGTCTCGAAAAGTTGCTTTTCGACGATTACAATACTTCCCTTATACATTCTGTATAATTGCAAAGTAAGGACAATAAAAACCTTGATTTTCTTGTAGGTCTTTGATGTTTTTCATACTAAAATTTTTCAAAGCGCGTAAGTCTAATATCGTAATCAGTATCTTGAAATATATAAAAGAGAAAAGTTTCAGATTTTTTCCACACGTTCAGACCAAAATTTCCAAAATGTTGGACTGTAAATTCGACGACCTCTATCAGGTCTGTAATTAATCTAAGAAAAAAAGAACGGATACTAGTTGTATCGGATACCGTTCACTAACAATTAAATATTTTCTTCGTATAGCGCACAGTTTTCATATTAACAATAAAAAACAAAAAAAGTGCGATTTTTTTGAACTTTTGAAACTTTTTCATATACCCCGAACTTTCTCGAGGGGCAAAGTTGAAATTCGTAATCAGCGCTCTTAAAACCATGTAGGAGCAATAAGTCTCTACTTCCCCATAACTTACCGGGCAGAAACACGTAATGACTGGACTAAGCTGGTATCACAAGAAGTTCCAATAGGTATGGTAGCAACGCTGTGTACCACTTGAATACTTCATGGGATCCACTACAAATCCAGCAAGTGATTAAAAAATACTCTATGCTTCCCCCATCACGTTTTTGTTCGTTAGGGTGACCTATGGCTTCTCTCTTTTACATGAATTTTAGTATATACAACCTCTCCATATCGCTTTCGAACTCGTGCCGAGTTTTGAGGACATCATTAGCCGTATGGTGAGAAATTGGATTATTTTAGAGTTTGTCATCTCAATGTTGGTGCAAAAAAGCACGAGTCGTCCTTATCCGTTCTGAGATACCAGAATCAAACTCGCCAGCAACGTGGTTCGGTTTCCAACCATCCTCACTGGAAGTGCGCCACAGGCTTCCTCAAATTGTGGTCTATTTTCTTGCAATTCTCTGCGATATGTGGAGGTCGTATGATCAAGTAGGTTGTGATTAATTTATAACTTAAAATTGAAAACAAGCAATGAACAAATTTGGATCACACTATAGTTTTGCTATCTATTCGTGTGCTCAGGCGGCTTTTCGTGGCTTCTGCACTCGTCGTGATCTGCGTGGAGAAGCGGCTTATCTAATGGCGGACCCTGTAGCAAGACGCTATGGAGTGAGTCGCGACGTGGCCGATCGCGCAGTGGCGCGCATCCAAGCCGCCTTCCGAGGCTACATGGTGCGCAAGATCCTTCGTCATCAGCAAGCCGGTATCAGCGGCTGGGTCTTCGAGGACTTCCCGCGTTCCAAGATCATCCAGTATCTGCTGCGCAGCGTGAGTCCCGATATCGCAAACAAAGCGGCCACCAAGATCCAGTCGGTGTTCAGAGGTTACAGCGTTCGGCAAGCCATGAAAGAATGCATCTACCAAGAGGTCAAAAAAGAACTATGGTCGAAGCGGAGCGACAAGCCACCTCCTCCACCGGTACAGGCTCCGTCTTATCAGCCAGTTCAGGACTACAGTATTGTGGATGGAGCGGATATCATCGATATGTCCTCAGACGATGAAGAATTCGTCCCGAAGAAGCATGGGAAGAGAAAGAGCAAAGCCCATCGCCATTTTGATTCAACTGGGGGATCGGTGCATAGATCAGGACCTTCCATCGAAACAGAAGATACAATGAGTGGATCTAAAGGTCAACAAAGTGTATCCCCATCTGAGTCACGATCGACTTCTCTGAGGCAACGTGAAATGGAAGAAGAGCATAAGGACGAAGAGGAAGAAGATGAAGACGAGGAGATGAAACCTGGATACAATGCCCCAATAGAAGAGGAGGAGGAAGAAGACGAAGTTGGTGGGCCGGAAGTTCAGGGGAGGCCCACAAAGCTAAATGAATTGGAAGCACGTATCTCCGTTGAGGAAACTGACAAACCACTCCTGGACGAAGATGATGAAGGAGGAATGGAAGAAGTAGGGAAAGAAGGAGAAGAAGAGGAAGAAGGAGATGAAGAAGAGGAAAAGGTGGAAAAAGAAGGAAAAGGAAATAAAGATGATGATGAAGAAGAAGACGGATAAAACCTTCTCACAACTTCACTATATTTAAAGTATATGTAAAAGAATTCAATGTCTTTTTGTTTACATAAAAGCAGATTAATAATTACTGAGAGAAACTTATTAACTACACCATAACTTACCTGAGGAAACGTGTTAGTTTACCAATTTTGTAATAAGACATTGACTTTTAGCAGTAATTTTTCGGAATAACAGATGGTTGGAAAATTTTGACAACCAATCCACTAGGTACATGCCATGAAATGTTAGCTACAGATTACATCCGCATTATTCTCGTATAACGCCAAAGAAACACCCGTCTCTCACATCCATCAGAAAAATAACGAATGGCTCTGAAATAAGCTCGAAATATAAAGGTATACAGACGTTTTGGTCTTTACAAGAAAATAGTAATTTTGAGGTTTAGACAAACTAATACAAAATATACTTAAAACAATACAAATTTCTATGAAACACTGTCATGCATATTTTAATCTGTTATAAAAATAACCAGTTTAGAAAAAGTTGCGGTGATAAAACATTTAAAAAGTCTTTTTTTCCTAGCAGCAAGTGTTTTGTATTTTACTATCATGCAATATCCACTAATTGGAAACGATACGACGAATTATGTAAATTATGAAAATAAATTACCTGTCTCATCGATAGTGTTTGAATGAACATTTAAAAAAATATTAAAACAGAAAATAATATAATACTAATTAGTTTGCTTCAAATGAATAATTCATTCATCTACGGTTAATAGTTCATAAAATTGTTCTTTAAAACATAGGGTTCTTTTAAGAACGTTTGACACCAACACAATGCCATATAATGAGCAAGTTCATGGGAGCTTATCAGTTCTTTCACCTTCAACATAATGCATAGAGAAAATATATAAAAATATGGTTAACATTTGCAAATCGTTTTTTTTCCTTTGTGGAAAATAAGACAATTTTCATATTGTATCATATGAGGGTGAAAATCATGTACTGACATTTATTTGTAAAAGGAGGGTATATATTTTTCCTTCGAGAGTTGGTTTACATGACATCTTTCTCGGATTTATCCACCTTATAATATTCCAACATTAAAATTAATCACTATGGTGAAGTAACACTTTCAAAATAAAATATTTGAGTAGATTGAAGTTCTCGCAAACGCCACTGAGAATGGCATTGAGCGTAGCAAGTTCTATAAAGGAATTTTACTAAATTAAAGGTATATAAAATAATGTACGGTGAGACACAAAAATCTGAATACAACATTTATTACAAAATGTCAACGGTTAAACTCGGAGAAAGAAAAACAGATCTCACGGAACAAAATATTTTTCATTAAGTGAAATGAATTATTATCTTGAAATTAATTGGGCATTAATTGCTCCCTTCAATCATGCGTTTATAGATGGATTCATTTTAATTTCCAAAACAAATTCTTAGCAGGAACACTTAAAGAAGTTGTGCTACAATACCCTGGATAGCAGTATAATTTTAAATCACAGTAAATACTTCAGTGAATACTTCTTTCGGTAACTCACTTTTGAGAAATATTGACTCAGGTTGTTTTTAAAGTCACTAGTACGAGCTGCCATTGTTTTTTGTGTCTTTATACACCTTTCATCCTCATACAATAAATATAACTCTAATAGCAAGTGACACACACTCCTTTATTCTTTATTTTCTATTTTACGAATTTATCCTATACTTTGTGGCTAAAGACTTTTGTGTTTGGAATAAATATTTTAAAAGATTTAATTTTGTCGTAATATTCAAAATAAATTAAGAAAATTCCATTATTTGTTTAATAAATGGAAGCTCACAAAAATTTACTTTACTTTAGATGTATTGTTCTGAAAAATATTTTCCTAACAGACTACACATGTACTTATTAAAAGCGCATATTTCTCGGGAATTAATTCTAAGGAGGTGGATGAATAAAAAGATTTGTTAGTTTCCAACATTTTATTAGAAAATACAACAAGAACGTAAAACACAACAAGAGGATGACACCATGATGACTGTACAAAAAGGGATGAGTGCGAATCGCATGAAGGGTATGTCGGCGCATTGAACGGGGTTGGAACGGGCAGGGCCGGCGCGGGGAGAAATCTCACGAGCGGCTAAGGCACACCACGCAGGGCGGCCACTCCACTCTTCGCGAGGATTCTCACATCCCCCCCTCCCGCCGCCAAACCCAGAAAACCCCAGCTGGCAGCGGGGACGTGTTCTACCATTTGCCGTGACCGTGTCCACCGCTGGACTTGACATAGTGGTGAATGGTCTTGACAACGGGCACCTTCACTGGGTATGGTTTGTGTACGGGCACTGGCACGGGCTTCTCAACCGGCACGGGTATGTGCTTCTCCACCGGGTACGGGATGATCTTCTCCACGTGGATGGGCACGTGTTTCTCCACGGGCACTTGCACCGTCTTCACCACGGGTATCTCGATCCGCTCGGCGACGCGGATGTGAACCGGGTACGGCTGAGGCACAGGCACCGGGTGGGGCACCGGAACGGGGATGGGCACGGCCTGAGGAACTTTGATGTACACCACCTTGGTGTGGTGGTCGTCGTGGCCGTCGTCGTGGCCGTCGTAGTCGTCGCCGCCGTGACCGTAGTCGCCGTGGCCGTAGTCCTCAGAGACGCCGCGCTTCACCACCACGCGCTCCACCGCCGTCCAGTCAGGCTCCCCCGCCTCCACCGCCATCGCCGCCCTCGTCGTCGCCGCCAGCAGCGCCACCATCGCTGACAGGATCTGCACAGGCGTCCACAGTCGCTACGTTTGCGTCGGCAACATGCATGCGGTTTATTTATAAACATTTGTGTCGCCTCATTTTAGAATTGCTTTTCTAACCAAGAAAACGAATCATAAATAACATTTAGGCAACACATTTACAGTTCGCTTAGTATTCCATGCAGTATTCGGTTAAAATTATCAGTAGAAGTTCATTAAATTAAACAAAAATTATAGAAATATCAATAATATTTGCAAAATACAAGATTCTTTAAGATCATTTTGGCTTTTAAAAAACGCTTTATTGAATGTGTTCTTATTGGCTCAAAGAATCATTGCGAAAGGAAGGAACAAGTAAAAATCAAAAAATTAACTTTTATCATACTACTAATATGGCCTCTTCAAATGTGGAAATTTCAAAACTATTTTCCGAATCAAAAAAATTACTCGTCCACTGTCATCATAAAAAATATGTGCAAAGAACAAATATATAATTAATAAAACAAATATTAAAATTATGAGCAAAATTTTATAATACCTTCGTTCTCCAAAACAATGAGTTCATTTTGATTATTTTCATATAAAACGATTAAAATTAAAACATCAGATTTAAATTGGAAATTTTTACGACCATTTGAGGCATTTGACAAGATGATAATAATTGTCGTAACTAGCTCTACAACGGATGGAAGCTGTTGAAAAGCATTTTGCTGCCTCCGGGGCAAAAACATTTGCTTCAAGTTAACTCTGAGCAGAATTATTACGAATCACAGTTCCATCGCAACTAACAACAACCAACCACTTACCACGAACTTCATGTCGACGGAAATCGGAGTGCGAGCGCGGAGTGAACGGTGTCGTTCGCCGCAGCAGAGTGCTCAATGCGCAGATCGCAGCACCTCTTATAGCAGATGCATCCCAGAGCTTTCACTCCTCCTCTCCACTGCGTCTCTACGCCACACCGACGGGCTCCAGTCACTCGAGAGACGTTCACCAAGGAAACCCCGTCCTCCCACCTCCTTCCCCATCCCCCAACACTCTCTCCCACTTCGCGAGGAATATGCATGGACGTTGATTCCACGCACACACTTCACTATACTCCTAAACTACCGTTTCCTCCATCCATCCATCCATCCACCCACCCATTCGGAAAATCCCGTTACCACCTCATCCAAATCACAGGTCACCAGCCGGGGTTTGCGAGGTCTGGGCTTTCACTGTACTTTTAGATCTTCTATACAAGAAATGTAATTTAAGGGTATTAATATCTTCGAATAATTTTTTAGAAACACGAAACAATGAATATTTAAAATATTTCTTACGCCATTCAGTTAATTAACAAGAACCTCTAACATTTTGTTGCATCAATTGAATATATGTTTGATTAAATAAGTATGTACAATTTTGTTGTAATTAAGATGCATTTTAGTATTTTGTACTTAAAAAGTCAATTTCGTATTATAAAAAATGAAATATTTGTGACTGTTAGTTGACAATATCATTGACCTGTTTAAAATAATCACTTAGTGACCCTGGGAATTCAAAAGTAAGTCAACGATATCCAGAAAGTTGACGAAAGCTGTTGCAAACCTTTCCTTTACTGTTTTTGTCCCCACGGCTTCCCAAACATCTCTCCACCCACGATTCCACTCCCCGCTCGTACCTCCGATCCGAAACATCTCTCGCCTCACACCGCCGCCGCCGCTGCCCGCGGGACGAGCCATGCCATCCGAGCACAATGCCCTCCTCGTGTTGGAGGGTCTCGCGTATTTCCTCACCGTCAGCGTCCGTTGCCCCAGGTGGACGTTTCCGGATCTCCTCGCGGTTGGGATGTTAGGCGTCGCGATTTCCGTACGTAGCTGGTTCTTCCCTACTTTGATTAGTGAGAGTTAATATTTATGACACTGCGCATTTAGTTCAAAGTAACAAGATCCAGAGCATGAACTTAAGGAGAGAGAGAAAAGTAAAGTGACGTGCTACTTAACTTGCTCTCCGAAACAGAAACGATTTATTTATATTAAAGGGAATGCGCGGTAAATTACTTTTGACAAGAAATATTCTTTTTGACACTTCCTAAAATCAAAGCCCAGATTCTAAAAACAATCAAAAATTCTATTGAAACATTTTGTTTACATTTTATTCTGGTAAAATATTTCTTATTTACTATGAAAAATGTATAAATATACGGACTTTAGTGTAAATATAATTATTGTCTTTGTTGAACAAACTAATCCACCGAAACTGTCTCTTCATTCGTAAACTTTCCAACACAAGATCGTAAGGAAACGATATAATAGTAGTGAGTGAATAGCTAAGTATTTTGTTGACTTCTCTTCTGTGTGTACTTTCTATAAATTTTCTCACTAATACATGACAATAACTGACAATAACAAAGAGAAAGCTAAGAAGAAATTTTGGTTTCTTCCACTAACATATTATAAGAATCCCAACACAACACGAAGTAAATGTAAAGTAATAATAATAATTTTACTGTTGAGAGAGATTGTATGAATTTCAGTTTGGAAGTAGACTCAGCATATCCAGATAATTTATTAGTTGGTAAAGTGATGTTTAATTACATCTGAATGAAAGAAAGTGCTTCATGTCTCTGATGGTATTGCAAATGTTTGAGTAAATTACTGTATCAAGTTCATAGTGACATTACTAGCGTAGTGTCCGCTGTATTTTTGAACTAATAATCGTTCTTAAGGTCTCATTCATAAGTTTAAAAAAATTTGTTCATTGAACTCCAGCTACGGATGGATGTGAAATTTCTTTCCACTCACAGGATAGACGTTTACATCGAATAGTGTGTGTGTGTATATATATATATATATATATATATATATATATATATAAGAAGACTGCGAATGATATCTCCCTTCTTTAGGTGTATTTTCAAAATAGGTAAATTCATAGAGTGGTAGCTACATTTGGATTTGTTTTCATACCGTTTAACATAAGATTCTAAAGAATACTTTTGTACAGAAAATTCGAACTTTTGATTTAGAGACAAGATACTGCGAACTCTTGGATACGTTTCTTCTAGAGCATTCTATGTAAAAGTGTTCAAAATTAGAATCTAACTGTATTGAAATGTTGTCTTTAATTTTTAAGTATGGTTCTTAGATAATATTTTTAAAGTATATAAATGGATTGACGTCCTTGCTTGTGAACGCAGTCATTGCAAGGTTCCATACGATTCTTTCGCTCTCTTACTTCTTGTCCACGCCTCTCAGCCGTTCATCTCCTCTCGTTTCTGTCCCTGGTCCAGAGGGTCAGTGGCAATATCTTCTTGTATTATCTTTTCTTCATATATCCTTTCAGTTCTTCATATATTTTTCCTTTAAAACATTTCGAATTTCTATCACTCTCGCCACATATTCTTTATACAACTAGTAAACTTTCTTGTCCGATATGTAATTGTACAACTTTCTTCCCCTATTTATTCTTTCGAGTAAGTTACCTTTGTTGTGGCACTTCTCCACAAGATAGTTGTGAAAATTTTATACTTCCTCACGTACGAGCCTTGTAAAGAAAAGAAAGTATACAGATAAAAAAATCAAGCTATGTTCACTCATATTCCATTACTATCATCCTCACAAAGCACTTCATACGCGTATGTTAAAACAAAACATTTTTCTGCTAGTCGTTTGTGGTCAGCCACTGTATGCTGCGTCCATCGTACTGGGGCAGCAGTAAATAAAGTTGTTTCGTGGTTGCCTAAAACTGCTTCGCGTTGTCTTTTTACGTCGAGGATTTAAATAAGAATCAAGGTTTTAAAGCTGGCTTGTATGAGTATTATTCGTTGGTAAAGTTCTAATAACCCACCGCAAATTGCTAATCGAACAGCGTTGAAGAATCGACGTTTACGGCACGAATAATCACAAATTTATTCTTAATGTAATTCAAAACTATCGTAAATATAAAAGACGTTTCAATAAACATTTTGTGATATCAGAGAGAAAGAAAGATGTGAAAAATCTGTATCCTTCTCATATAAAAAAATAGAATGGTAGGGTCGAGATTTGAAATATTTTTTCATGTCGAAACGTATTAATTGGTTAATTGGTAATTGTATTAATTGGTTTTAATGTTTATCTACGAGATAAGATCAATAGATAAATCGGTAATTTGTATGATTTCATATGTAGGTTTCCTATATTGTAATTTCTCGGTCAGATTTTATTTTATCAACTTACTCTTGCAAAACGTGAAGTATAAAACAGAAAAAGTAGATTTCTAATAAATTTGTCTCTTATACTGTTTTATACTTTTTACTTAATATGTGGTTCACAAAAAATGATATAAAATTTAATTTGTGTATTCCTATTATTTATTATTAAATTATTCAGTTATCCTATTAATGTAATTAGGCTTATATTTTGGTGTTGTCAGGCGTGAATGTTATTTTCACATCATGAATGAAACAAATGCATAAAAGAACGACAGATGAGAAACTAGAATGTAAATGTAGCTAAGGAATATTTATTCCACTAGTAGAAGAGATATTTTTTGCATGTTTTAACTGCTGGGCATTACACGACAAAAGGACAAATGTTGAATTGGAAAAAACATTTAGCTCGCACTAAACGTCTGACAAACCCAATCAAAAAGTTTTTTGCGTAACTATATTGTTCATTATATTGAAAAATTCTGACAGATCATATGTAAAATCCTTGATAAAAACAGATGCTTCAGTAAAATGTACATTAGATGCAATACTTTAGTCACTCGATACATTTGATTTATATAACATTGTAGCGTTTTGTCTTGTACACAAAAATCGAATTTATAAATACTTTTTTGCATCGGAAGTGGATGATCGCAAATATTTTTGCTCGGTTCGTAATTTGCGAAATATAATAATATGATAATAATTAATATATGTTACAACTATTCAAGTTATGTGAAAATGCGACCAAGAACACTTGAACTTACACATCAAATAATTCGCTTTCGAAAATAGATCAAGTGTGTTTACAATATTAGAATGAAGACAAGCGATGAATATAAGACTTGGAGTATCAATGTTTTCATGTAATACCAGTATTACATGAAAAATGTCTTTGTTCTCCTTTTATGCATTGAAGTTTTCATACTATTGACAATAGCTTTTGTATTTGAACGGACGACGGACACCAAATTTTGAAATCAGGTCAAAATTCGACGATGTTTCTTTCTATTAGTATAATACAATATTTTTAGGAAATAAACACAAACTATTACGTATTGGCGTCAACGTGGGTTGGAAACCAATTCACGTTAGAGTTATTAACTCCAAAATTGTAAGCATTTAACCCGTTTACAAACTTTAACAATAAATACAATTTCATGCAAATTACGTCATTCATACCTGTACATGAAGTATCAAGGTTCATGGGCATTAGCCACTGTAAAGCAAAAATAAAAGAGATGGCTCGTTTAATTAGTGAAAGAGGTATTCGGCCTCATATAACTTAGAGATAAAGTATGGATACTGTCCAATTATATTTTTCTGTTTCCAACCTCTTCTCCCAATTTAGACTGCGGAGTTCGGTACTCGTGAAACAGTAGTACTATCTTTTACAATATGATATCAAATGCGACTTTTCTAGAAAACTCAAGACCCGCATCGCTGTAAGAAAACAGTAAAAAAAAACGCTTCTACGAAAGTACCCATAAACGTCTCGGAATAAAGCTCTCCTAGCAATAAACCTCTTCAACTGTAGGGAATGAAGGAAATGCACAGGTTAACACTAATCCTTAATGAATTACCTCTGAAATAAAAGGAACAAAGTTGCGTTATTCTTGAGTGTTCTTGTTGGATTCGCTCACAATTACACGAGTTAAAGACAATTATGAACACCTCAAGAGAAGTTATGTTCTAATTCGAAAGTACTGAAACATGTTCAAAATATCAGATAACCTCCAAATATCTATGCCTAATAGTCGAACAAGCTACATGAGTATATTTCGTAACTTTGAGAATTATTTAAATATTAAAATTAAAATTTTCATACCATATGTATAGATCGTTCGCAGACATTTGCAAAGTTATGGTAAACTCTCATGGGAATGACGAAAAACATTTGATTTTATTGTTTGGTCAACAAATGATCACGTAAATACACTTGCAATAGTAGATCGTTGACAACGTGTCTTAGATTTATACCTCAAAAATTATTTCTTGGTTGGTTTCCAACCCTCGTTGATTACAAGAATTGAAATGTACCCAATAGGTGTAGAAAAAATGTACTTAATTCAAGAAATGCTACTTATCTATTCTAAATCGAATTACCTTCGATTTCTATGTCTAATATATCTCGGAACAACTACATTAGAAAAAAATTGTAAATACTTATCTCTACTTATTAATCAATTCTACATCGTGTCTGCTATTTCTAACTCTACATCACTACCAATAATTTCTGAAATAGTAATACCTTTCGAAACTTCTCGTGAGCTGGAATAAACTCATTCCGTGCTGTTAAAAAACACATTTAAATCAAAACTAACGATCAAAATAACCATTGTTTATCTGTCAACTCGTGTCAAATGTGTCATTCAAATACGTAGTTTTTATTAAAAGTAGAGATGTATTATTGTCTACTCTTACAATCACATTTTACACTCTTTGGAAAATTAAACGGCAAGGTTATGGAGGTTGTTATTTAAAATATGTTGATATATGTCACAGCAAAAGTTATTAAAAAAGCATTGCTTACACAAACGGCTGCGTATTATTAATATTAAGCGAAGAAATATAACTATGTTTATATTATGTTAATTAACTCGTCACTAAATTTTGCGAAATTCTTCTCATTAGGAAAATTTATATTGTATGTTTATTCATTTGTTTTCTGAAAATGTTTAACAGAAATATGTGTCGGTATTTACTCCAACGGATGAATGTCGCTAAACTTGAATTTTAATGAAATGGTGCAGTCATGTCATGCCTCCAAAGCGAAGTTTGACCGACACGGTTACCGCAAGATTGTATAATGTCTACCAAGAGGAGTAAAATTTGAAAGATGGGGTCAATACCAATACTTCCTTGTTAATCGTCCGGTTTGTTCTTGTAACTATCACTCAGTGCTGGCATAGAATATAGTCAACTTTACATAATGAAATTGAAACGTTCTATGTTACGATATGCATTGGAGAGGTTCCCATACAGTTGGCATGATTTTGTTGATTGCTGCATGGACGTAGTGAAGGAAATTTATAAATTTATTGTCAAAAAACAGCACAAACTGCGTATGACCGCGTGGAGGACAATAAACTAATTTACTCTCCGGAAGTAAGCAAGGGACCATCCCATCAATTCCGGTCAAGGGCCCTAAAGGCACAGGCGGATTCAAAAATTTCAGCAAAAGTTCCTAGATAAGATANAGTTATAATACATATATAATGTCAATATGTTTGTAATTTAACGCAAATATGTTTGTAAATTTACATGTACAAGTTATTATCGAACTATAGATTATTCTGAGTATAGTGTTTAAATATCATAAGAGTTGAAAAAACACTAAATTCACGATTTATTGTTACAATAAACATGTCCATAGACAAAGCCTAGAGAACCTGTATAAGAAATCCGCCTCTATCCGAAGGAAAACCGGAGAAAAACCCGGTTTGCCAGGATGGAGACCTCGTGCANATTTATAGTTACCTTTGCTTCGTGCAAAGTGTGTTGAACCATGAGTTCACGCGTGGAATGCGCTTATGCTGGTTGTAAACACCGCTTTAATTTTCGCCAGAATTTGTGTTTTATTTTCATATGACCAAAGTATAAGCAAATGTTATTAATTCAGGTCAATGACAAAAGATGTAACTAGTTAGAACATATGTACAGTTTTGTGTGTAGTTCAGCTAATAGTGCAGAGTAAATTAAAAATTGATCTCGTTGATAAATATGTAAGCTGTTATGAGATGTAATTTTTTACTAAATCATCTGAAGACTACTTGTCAATAAATATTTATGTAATTAATCTTTTAAATCTGTTTTTATTTATATACAACCATTTCCCTTTTTACCGATTCTGAAAAAAATCAAGGTCTTGAAAAATGTTATTCCTTAATAAAGAAAAACAATCGACGAAGTTCACTACAATTAACGTTCAATGAGTAGCAATTTAAATTTACGAATATTTCAATTTCAATAGGGCGCTTTATTTACAAATGTTATTTATGTACAAATGTGTGGCGAGGCTTTTTGTTGCCTGAACGCCTGTAAAATTCCCCTTAAGTAGAGCCGTGGGCTGTGCATACAATGCCCTGGTATTCACTCTCATTGAACGAATATTGGCCTGTTACGAATATATTTGAATGACCGCTCTTTGACATGCAGCGCCACGCGGGGGTTACACGAACCACCGACGAGTGACGTCACATATTTCACGTTTTTTCCGCTAATGAGTCCTTCTTGTATACTACTCTAAATGTGTACAGTCAAGTTTCCTATTAAATTTGTATTGTTATGAATTTGAAAGTTAGGATTCTGTACATGTTTTTAAAAATCAGTAAATAAAATTATTCTGGTCTTACAATAATAATAATAATAATAATAAATTTATTGTAAATATAGATTTCATTTTTTTCCTGAGTAAAAGATTATTAGTCTAAGAAGAACCCCAGCGGGTAATCAGCTAGTATTAAATAAAGGTTATGTAGAACATTGTTTTAAAGCACTTAACCTCAAAAGTTAAATGAAAAAAAACAGGTCTTAACTATGATTTTGTTTATCAAGTGTTCAGTGTAAAATGTATTTTCCTTCGGTCTGGATTTAAAAATAATTCGTAATTGCGTACATATTAACAAACAACACTGAAAACTGTGAGTATTTTGGTAAGTTTTCATCGTGAAATTTACTTTTTGAAATAAACAAAACGGAATTCTTTATCATGAAAGTAAAAAAATATATAATATCCTAAAATCATGTTTCAATAAACACCTCGGGCAACGCCGAGAAAACATGAGGTAGTGTTTTATATATCAAGACACTTCATATATACATTAGAATGTGTTTCTCAAATATCGTAAAGCTTAGTCGTGTAATAAAAGACAAGAATACCGCATCTTTTAGCAGTAATTTACGGATCATTGTAATATTAAAATTAAGACAAAGAAAATAATATCGAACTATTTGTGAGAGTCCTGGACAAATTACAAATAAAAGATCTTTTGGGTTTGCATGTGTAATTACTACACATGTATACTATAAATGTACATACCTAAAATATCACTAACTAAAGTAAACATTTACAACAATATTTATATTTATATCCTTATAATACTTAGCAATGAATAGACAGATACGCTTATCATTCTTAATACACTTGAAATAAATAGTTAACTATGAATATAATTTAAACATTTAATAGTGATATGTCACATCGTTGAGGATTTTTAATTAAAATAAGCTGCCAATTTGAAAAAGGTTTCATTATACACGAATATGTGCGTAGAAGCTCATATACGTTTTAAGAGAAATAAACGGATCTTTTTCAGCAATGTTAAAAGATAAAGTCGACCGTTCAGTTGCTACAAAGTCAACAGTCCTTGTAGATTAAGAATAAATTACCTTTCGTTGTGAAATCACAACAATTGTATTCTTCTTTGCTTATCCGAGGTAAAAAAAAAGAAATGAATGCAGCTGAAAATGGTTGGTTTCAAACATATACAGAAGTCGTTTGTATTGAAAACTTCACAAATTAAAGTTAATCACAACTTATGGACGTAGAACGGGTTAAATATGGGAGAGTATTTTGTATGCACGTATTGAATTATTTAAATGAGTAATGAAATACGTGTGATCAATACTGAAGCCAAGTCACAAATTAATTCCATATATTTCGTTACTAATATGCAAGAAATATTCATTCCCAGATTTAGAAACCATAACATTCTCCGTGAAATGGATATCACAGATTTAAGTAGTTTTCATTCGCTGTAATGCATTAACTCATTGTATTGTGTCTTGCTGTTCTCATGAAAATGACGAATTTCAATTATTTTAATTGCATCGCTATTTCAATTTGTGACGTTTTAACTACGTAAAAGAGTGAAACCTGCCTTACGATAGGATTAAAGATGTGATCATATCTGAAAAGTATTTAAAATAATTATTGGAGGGACCTTATCTTCTTGACATCCCTCGTTGCAATACTTTTATTTCAATAAAAGTTATAAATACTAGAGTTTGCGC
Organism: Laupala kohalensis; assembly: GCA_002313205.1. Classification (NCBI taxonomy): domain Eukaryota; kingdom Metazoa; phylum Arthropoda; class Insecta; order Orthoptera; family Trigonidiidae; genus Laupala; species Laupala kohalensis. The sequence continues at coordinate 362,589 of NNCF01131138.1, read as the reverse complement.
TTAAAAGCACAGAAAAAATGACGCGGAAAATTCATATGAAAGCTACTAAATTTATTTTGCGTAAAACAATGTATAGCTCTTTTAATTTTGCATAACTTATAAGAAACAGATAATGATCATAGATGGCTAGTTATGTATTGTAAAAATCTTTTGACTTTTCTCAGGAAATAGCATATTTTTAAAGTAAATGAAGTGAGAAAAAGAGAACTATCGACATGCTGTATCCAAATTTGAACATTTTGTTAACAATTTTCTCGCGAACATATTTTTAAATTTTTAATGTTCTTGTCAGTAAATAGGAGTTATAGTAAAATGTTATGACCTATAGTTCTCTTGTTGGTGGGTGGTCGCAACAAATCAAAATTTATCTTATTGGAAAGCCCTCATCCAAATAGTTATTCGGATGCTCTCTCAGCCTAAAAGTGTTACATTTTATACACTTCTTAGCACAAAATAATTTTATACAACGAGAAGCTGAATTTACTAAGATTTACATTTAATACTGCGTCCAACGTTCGTAATTACAAAATTAAAATATAAATCTGTACAAAACACCCTCCGCTTAAAAAATAAAAAATATATATAAATATACCTGACAGACTCATAAGACAATTTTTGCTTTTTATCGGTCAACTGAGAATAAAATAAGCTGATTTTTAGGTATCTACTCCAAAACTGCACGTGGGTCCTCTGTTCTTCTGGAACACTACGAATCCAAAGCTCTGATTTCTACAATTTTTATTCAGATAGTTTTCTTCCTTTGTGTTAATCATTCCTTCGGTTGTAAACGAAAGGATGGATTCAGGAGTATTTGATTTATCTTAAACTTCAGTGGATGAATTACTGGAAGTTTTGTGAAAAAAAAATTGATCATATTAAGTAATGAATAGGTGTTTAGGGGAGAATCATTCTCGTGAATTTATTGAGCTCTGAGGTTTTCATAAATGGCACAGTGTACAGCTTCATTGAAATTGCTTTCGAGATATGTGGTAGTCTATTAGTTTTTTAGGTACTCTAATTCGAAACTATAGTAGTATTAAAATATCAAAGCAGTAACTAATAAGGCATATTAAGATGGTAGCCAGCTTTGGGAAGGAAGAACTGCAAGAATTATACCAATTCGATTCGACACNCTCTAATTCGAAACTATAGTAGTATTAAAATATCAAAGCAGTAACTAATAAGGCATATTAAGATGGTAGCCAGCTTTGGGAAGGAAGACTGCAAGAATTATACCAATTCGATTCGACAGCATGCAGAAAAGATGATAATTAACTGGAATGGTACTATCTATCAAAGAATTTCAACACAGTTAGTGTAACGTCCCTTTTCCCACTTAAACTTGTCCTCATACGTCGATCTAGGGTTGGGGGTGCTAAGGGGGTCCACAGTCCCTCCGTACATCCCTTTACTGTACGGGTCCCACTCCCAAGCTTTCCAACCCCTGTATCTGGAAATAATGAAATTAATTGTGTCAGAAAAAAATTTGTAAACAAATTGGTATAAAATTTGCTTCTTCTTATTGCATTTCCTACCATTTTCATCGTTTATAAATTTATTTAAACTCACTATTGTTTTCTCATACCATCATTCTTTAGGAATGTAGGTCCTTGCATGGATATGGCCACTCAATATGACATGTCAAGAACAATATTGGCATCAATATGGTCAATAACTCTCACATATGTTCTCGCAGCAACATCAAAACTTTATTCTTTGTTTTCAGTGACAATTTCAACGTTCATACACAAAAACGCTGCCCTCCGTGGGGTCCCGTTCGTGATTATAGACCCCGGTCTCGCCCTGTTCGAAGGGAGAAAGGACATTGAGTGAAACGTCACCCTACCTTGAGCAGAAGCGTCGGCCTGTTCGTGCGCCAGCATCACCGCCAGGTTCATGTCGCACTCGTGTCGGCTGGCGAAGGCGAAGGGTGCGTCCCCAGGACACGCAGGAGCCTCGGAGCACTTGCAGCGATGACCCACCATGTTGCAACCGCGGAGAGTGACTGGATCCGCACAGCGCACGTCGCTACCAGGCGTCCCTGCACAAGCAAACAAGATTCTCCGTCTCCATCACGTTATCAAGCATCACACAGCAATACTCATATATCAATAAAGGCAAATAATTTAAGGAACTTTGTTCAAACGTGAAGATGAATTCATCCATGGCTCAGGTGGTAGCGATCTAGCTCCACCGAGTCATACCAGGTTCAATTCCCGCTGGGGCCAGAAAAAAATTGGAGCTTTTCACATTAATGTTCCAGATCATAAAACTGTGACTACTGGAAAGCCAACCTTCCTTCCTCTATCCACCTCCTCCTCGTATCAATAACTCTACCTATTACTAACTACTTCTACTAACTCCTCCACGTGAGCCAAGTTGTTGGTAAACCCAGCTAACCGACCCACCTATAAACAATACCCTTCCACCCAACTCCTACCTCCTATCGCTCCATGTAGATAAGCATCAATAGCACATTTCCCATTAACAAATACTATAATTTAAAAAAATTAAAAATGTGTACGTGAGTTATTGTTACCACTACTATATAAATGAATGGAAGTCCCTTGTTTTACCATTTATATCAGAACATGTTTTCGCCGACATGGCCGTCATCTCGCTGTTTTTCTCGATACTTTCAACATTTTAATGTCCGTAAACCTCCAGTTACTTTTATCATGTTAATTTTTATTTAATACTTATTATATTTTTATTCATCTTTTATTGCTTTTTAATGCTGTTTCAATGTGCACCTTTTATTATTCCTTTGTATTATAGGGATTCACTGATGATGAAAGAGACGTCGTCGAAAACACGTTCTGAGACTAACAAAAGTGTAACCATGGCAAAACGAGGAAGTTTCTTTTGTTCATTCGTCATTTGGTTCAAGATCAATATGAGACTATCCCACAACTTTGCTGCTCGTAACTCTTAGTACGTGAATCAATTGATGAATTTTTGCATCGAAATCTTAAAACTATAGAAAGTAAACCCTACCAACAAACGAGGAAAAAATAGATATATTTAAAATTCCTCGTTAATAAGAAGTTATCTGTTGTATTATGGTTCATAGACGATTATAACTAACATATTTGAGGAATATCATTAACTAAACACATCCTTTTTTAGTTTTGCATTTCATATTTTACGTTCCTAGATAATAAATTATAACAATAAGTCTATTACATATTTCCTATTCACGATCAGTATTTTCAGATGTTTTGAAATAAAATGTTAAGATACGATCACAATATCCTCAAAAAACATTTTGAGGAAAATGAGTCCTGAAAGGCGTCCTAAAAAAAGCTTAAGTTAATTCATCCTTTGAATCACAGAGGAGTGAATTATTTTATTTAGTAGTCTTTCTAGTACATACAGTATGTCCTCGCAGTGTCTACAGTCTTTCGAATTATTACTGTATATTAGTTAGTATATATTAATTATTATTTATATTATATTAGTTGGTATTAGTTAGTATACATAAATTAACTTTAACTGAATTAGTATAGTTCTTGACTATGTGTTCCTTGATTAATTCCTTTCATAATCAATAAACTGGTACGCCTATATCACAATGAATTATTATGGAGTTTACCGTATATTACCGACGAATTCGTATGACAATATTTTAAACACACACTACATAGATCAATATTAGGAGCAGTTACAGGTAGAAAACAATCATTTAAAATATTTGTAATTTAGTACTCAATGAATGAAATGGTTAGATCTGCTTCAGAATGCTTCTAATAATATGGTTGCTGCGAGATAAATTAGGTGAAAGCGATGTAATACTCAACTTATATTACGCTCTTATTTCATACGGAAGGCGAAAGTACAAAATGGCATAATTACAATTACTTGGTGTTTCGTTCCTCCTAAATTGCGCGATTACTGGTGTCTAGTAGAGTTCATTGTGAGTACGAACACCACTTCTAATTTCTTAGAACTTGACACAAACTACGTGCTCTCTCCGAGTTCATTTTCATTTACCAGGAATTTAATATGGCGTCATGGGGACTTTACGGCCTGGAGGGCTTATATTACAGAGTATATCGGGGTTCAGCCTGGTTGTGTTATCTTCACTTGCCCTCTTCTCTGCTTCTCCATCCAAGTTGACCCTTCTGGCTTCCGGTACCAATATTCGACACGGCCTACATCGTAGAAAGGAGAATTCCAGTACTCCATGGCAAGGAAACTGACGAGAAAATTGGAACATGATACTCGTCAATAAATAAACTTCATAGTTCCAGGGAATATTCCTAGAGAAGGTTTTTAATTCAAACGAAGATTTTAAAAATCATTATCAAAAAAGAACTGAATTGGACAATAAATATAAAATTTTAGTTTTATCGTGAAAAAACGCCCGATTTGACAATTGATAAGCAATTAGGATGACTATGAGGACGAGTTTATATATTACGTTTTCTCGTTCTCTGATTGTCTATGATAATATTAATTTATATTATTTAATATATGCAGATCATATTAAAGACAATCAAAATCACAGTTAAATCACTGGTTTATTTTCAGGTATCACATAATGAGAAATAATGCTTTTATATTTCAGTTGTCGAACAACATTGCAAGGCTACATCTCAATTTTTATGACACCTTGGAACAATGGAGATAATTCCAGGCATAACAATTCTTGAATTTTCCGACGAATTCATAAATTTAAGATTTTATCTGTTAACTGCAGAAAATATGTTTGATAATACAGACTTTAAAATATATTTTACGTATAAACTCTATTAATATTTATACTTCTGCGAAATTTCGTGCATATCGAAAATGTTTATGAAGACTTATTTCATCGATGAACATTTTCTTCCAATCGAAAGAGCATTAAAAACGCAATTGTTACCTTTCAAAAAATTCCAAAATTAGGGTTTCTTTATTCATAAAAAATTTACGAATGAATACTTGAATAAAATTATTGAAACTTACTTAAGTAAACTTTGCCATTCTTTAGATAAAATTATATTTGAAAGGAAATGCTCATCAGAACCTTAATTTAATCCCGGTATCTACCTTCAAAAAATCTATTTCAATTGGAAACTGCTCCGAGAGTTGTAATAGTCCGATTATTCCCTTCGAAACCCCTTCTGTTAATTGAATTTCAATCGATAACTGAATCTCCTTTTAAGAATTAATTTACCTCCGCGGGTTTTAATTGAATAAACCGTTAAGTGATCTTCAACCATTAGCGTATTTTAAGGTTGACATTTCAATTGAATAGCATGCTATCGGGAAATAATGCGAGATGAAAGATTGGCATGTTTCATTGATACGCTCATCACACTTTACCTTCCACGTCAATTCCGAGGAGAAAAGCCCACAATTTTGAGATATCATAAACTAACTTAATTATGTCCATTGGAAAGTCATGGGTAGATAGTCTTATCCACTACGTCTTTCAAACGATACAAAACACTTTTAAGCTCCAGAGATTTGTTATACTTCTGGAAAATATCATCCACGTTAATTGTACGACAATATCTTTCGTAAATTTCAAAATATAACGTATTTTTTAAATTGAGACATTCGTTTCTGTAATAACACTTCGTAAGACAGTGACAATCATGTACAACTTTTTTTCTTTTCTTCCAAATGTTTTAAAATCTTTCTTTTCTTCCATCGATATAAACAATATGGGGTGCGTAGCAGATGTAGAAGTTCACTGGCATAAAATAGTGGAGTGCAATTGAGGTTCAGAAGAAAGAATTTACATTATTGATTACGTATTATAAATATAATTTATCCATCGCTTGCGGATGACGGATTATCCAGGATTACACTTATTTCTTTTGTATAATATTCGTTTAAATACATTTCCATGTTTATATCTTTCAATATTCAACTAAAGAATTATTTTACGTACTTCCTTTTCTTACATAATTGCTATGTATATTTAACTTCAAAATTGTTTCTATTTATTCATTATTTAGCTATTTGTAAACTATTTTTTTTTCATTATTTGTAGAACCACTGAAGATGATAGCAATGGTGTCAAAAACTGTTTTGGACGAAATAAATGGTTTGGTTGTGACAACTCCATCTATTACTTCTTTTACGAAGTCAGTCAACAATTCACCAATTAAAGAATAATTTTATCCATCATGAACGGGTAAAATTAAATCTAACATGTATTGACCATCCATAAATAAGGTGTGTTAATAATACGTTTATTTTGAAAAACCTACGTTTCAAATTTATTACAGATCTATCATTAGCAATCTGCTGGTAAAGCACTCTAAGCATGGTGAAGTATCCAGATCGCGACTAATTTTGTGAGCGAAGTCTTGAATCTAATGTCTATGGCTAGTTATGAAGACCGCAGTTGTCAAGCATTCCTGAATCACTTCAGATGAACTCTCACTGTCTCGTACTGACTTTCCCTTGTTTTACACACATTTCATTTTAATGGACGGGCAGAAGTAAATGTGACAGGCGTGAAATGATTTTTTTTTTTTTCGTTATTGCCTCTGTTTCAGCAGGATGTTTTATTATTTCAATCCTTGTGGATTCTTCTCTAAACGTTGATATGATAAATAGTTGAGTAATAATTATGAGCATCGTTAACAGCCAGGTGAAAATTGCGACGGACCGAGACTCGAACACGGGATCTGGGGAGGCGAGGTGGGTGGTGCAGAGGACAGCACACATGCAGCCAAAGCACGAATCTCGGGATCGAGTCCCGTCCGTCGCAATTTTCGCTCGGCCGTTGATGACGCAAATAATACTCCACGAGTCGGCACTCGAAACTTGTGAGTAAATAATTAAGAGGTTATTCCTTATATTTAAGAGAAACTCGTGGAGAATTCGTCTTCCGTCCCTCGATTTTAATATTCTTTACGAGTAAATATTTGATTATAAGAAATATGATAGAAAATTGTAAATCTTTTCTGATTGATAAATATTTTCTGCAGGTCAAAAATGGTCCGTTCTTAAAAGAAAATTTCTAAATGCGCCCTCAGTCCCTCCTAGTTTCAATTTTCAGGTGCGCATGGGGGATACAGATATATTTTCAATGATGTCTTACGACCTCACTACACGTAGCTGAAGGTAGTATGAGCGACCTGGAATGTTTTTGTATGTCCTGAATTTTTATTTTAACGAAGGAATAAACTATTATCTATCAACTCGTCAAATAAAATTTTGACCTTCGCAAGTTCATATTCGAATAAAACTGTCTTGAAGTCCTAGGGGCTCTTATGGATAAAGTCTCGGAAGGGAGAGTTTTTAAATAAAACTTCGTGTAATGTAGAAAAGAAAAGAATGAAATTTGCCTCGTCTTTCCACAGAACAAAACACTTGTTCAACTTTAGCCGCAAAAGAACCCTGGTGAAACTAGAGACCGTTTTACAAACACTTAAACGGTATAATTAATTCGCAGCTTATAATACACCACAATTCATGAATTGCAGTAACGAGGATTATTAATGAGGAGAACAGGCAATATTATTGAAAGTTTCATGAAAGTAGTTATGTGCTTTACTAGCTCATACATCCTTCAAGAAAATGAATGGTTTTATATAGTTCGTTCCAACGACGGGTGAGAGTCACAGCGTAATTTATCCTCCGAACGCTGCTCACCTTTCTTCATTACCTGAAGCGAGCGCAAGCGTCTGCCGTGAACGGACGGACGGACGCCTACCTTCACATCGCCGCGTGAGGCGTGTCCGTCGGCCGTGAAATGTGCCATCGCGGCGTTCGCATCACGGGTGACGAGAGACGCGGGGGGTGGAGACGACTCCCTAGATAGCTGCCGCCGCGTCGCCCCCGCGCTTCGCACAACGCGCCATGCATTAAAATTTCGGCGCGCCGCCTCAAGGTGCGAGGGATGGGACGTCCTCAACAAGGGACGTAAAAGAGCGAAGATGTTCGACGAGAGACTCTGAAAGTGGACGAAAGTAGAAACCTTAATTTACGAAACTACTGTTAGCCGTGTTCACAACTCTAGAGCACTTAATTTCTCATAATAGCCATATTGACTACGCGCAAATTCTCATACCCCCTTTGGCGCCAACCATCACTCGATGCTCAACACTGATTTGTGGAGTAGAGAGACACGACACAATCATGTGACGAACTACAACTGATTGACACCACTACGAGAAACTGAGTAGTATGTTTAGGAAATATTAGAAATTCCGCATCCTGACGGTTCTCTCTTTAATTCATGTCTCTATACCAAAGTTGCTGGAGATGTCCCTGCGTTCTAGCTGTTCTTCCCAGTCCTCGTGGTGGCGGCGGCGGAGGAGGAGGAGGAGGAGGTTGTTGGGACGTTAGATTATCCTCATCCCACGCGTCGCATTGATCTGCAGCACTTCACTGCCACTGCTTCGATTTGAATAAAGCGCAACGACGGGATGGCGTTCTGTTTTAAGTGCTAATAGCAGCACGGCGCCGTTCCATGCATATTGGATTGCTTCTATTACTTTCGCGGACTTCGTTTTAGGGTACTATCGGGTGTAAAATTGAGACTCGCTATCGGTTAAAGACGTAATTATTGAGTTGGTGTAAGTACACCTTTATTTGCATCTATGAATTAGTAAAACCGCGCATACAAGCGAGTTAACTCGTTGATATTTACTGTATGGTAATGTTTAGTAAATGAAGTACTCCTGCACAAAGTTGTGAAAAAGCGTATTCTATTTCTAAAACTTAAATATTCTATTAATAATTTAATCTTTATCATCCTCTACGGAAGTAAAATTGCCGTACCATAATTTCATACCCCAACCAATCCAGAAGATTGTTTATGGAAGGTTTTATTTGACACTTGTTGAAACCAACAGATATGGCATTATATTCACTATACAAAAATCATGGGTATGGTAGTAAAAAGGGTTAATTTATCGTGAGCATATTTTTGCATTGAAAGTAACCTTACATTTTGTTCACTAAAAGAACATTCATCCCTCTACTCCCTTACTCGTCAGAATTATGCTGTCATTACACAGATGTGTAATATGCACTTGTCTTCCATCTTCACCTTGCACAAGTGTATGTGCCATGCTCGTATTCCGCTTTCCACACGTTTGTCTTCTTTGCGGATATAATCCTTTTTTTCTTTCTTTCTTTTTTACTATTGTAAATAATTGAATTTTATTTTAATCTTTATTTCTATGGCAAAACGCATTGTATGCACAGCCACGGCTCTACTTAAGNTTCTTTCTTTTTTACTATTGTAAATAATTGAATTTTATTTTAATCTTTATTTCTATGGCAAAACTCATTGTATGCACAGCCACGGCTCTACTTAAGGGTCATTTGAAAGGTGTACAGGCAAAAATCTAGCCACACATTTGTACGTAATTAATATTTTATTTTTTTTGTAAATAAAGCGCCCTATTGAAAAAAAATTATTTCTTCTTCAGCCAATATCATAGTCGCAATTTTTAGAAGTTTATATCTACTGACATCACTCTTCACTCAACCTGTAAAGTGATTATCGACACTGTTGCATAAGTACAGTTTAGTTTAAGTATGTCCAACCGTTCCTCATTGTGATTTTTTCTTCCAAAATGAATGTTTTCTGCTTCGGGCATCCCATACATTCAACCCATATCTGAGGACAGGTCTTATTCCTCCTTTGCATAGCTCCACTAGATGGTGTATCATTTTTCATGTTGATGCATTATCCTTAAATTACCTTGCCCATCACGTAGTTTATCTTAAATATTTATGGTGGAAAAATACAACGTTACTAAAATATTTTTTTCTTTATGTTACCAAATACTGTCATCTTGTCTACAATCTAATGAAGACACTCCACTTTATTCTACGAAACAAAATCTTAAGCTGTTCTACTTCCATCGTAATTGTTTTCTAGATGGAATAACCCTTTAGCCTAATGAACTTTATACCCGCGATTTCAGTACATGAATGGATTTCATATGCAGGGGTAGTGGCAGTCTTCGCGATTCAATGTGAGACCATTTGTCGCCGATGCAGGATTCATGAAGTCGATGTCCGTGCTCCAATGCGATGACAGGATTCCTGCATCGATGTTCTGCGTCATTTATTTCCAACCAAATATTTAATCATGGTTTATTGGCGAAAAAAAAAATATGAAAGAAATCTGAGAAGGGACGGGAGACAGAAATATATTCAAGATGTATATTCAAGATTATCAACGTAAGAAAAAGTAATGGTACACACAATTTGGAACCGAATATGTAACGGGACATTATAATTTTAAGACATCTGGGAAAAATTTGGTAAGTTCGTAAAAGCAGAGTGCGATTGTAGTGAGGAAAATGTCACCAAAAACCATGTTCTGTGGAACTACTTATATGGAGAAGACTCCCATGACGCAAAAATATGGGTTACTTATAGACGGAAACAACTCAAAATAAAATGTAAAAAATGAACTGAATATGTGAATTATGTCCTAACATTCGATTTAGCAATAAATATTGTAAAATACAATATGACAAGCAGATAAAAATGATTAAAAGGAGAAAAATCACAAATAACGAAATTGAAATGAGATGGTGGAAAAAGGTTGAGATTAAAATAAGGACAAGAAGATAAACAACAGATGTACAAAAAAATTGAATTTAAAAATACCCAAGTGCTTCAATTGATGAGACCTATGGAGCTGTCTTAAAGAAGGAATAAAGTAAAGGATGCTAGACGAGAAAAATAAAATAAAACCTTTTAATAAAATTGTGTGTCTAGAAATCATGGCGAAATTAAGTTAAGAAAAATGAACAAAACACGCCAGAATTTGAAATATAGAAAGATATTTTCAAGAAAACGCTGCTAATGTGTGGTCTACTGGTAGTGTCATTGCTTCCACGATATCGTTGATCGATAGAGCGTGGGTTCAAGCCCGGCCTCGGACGAACAAGGTGAGATTTTCAGCTGGGGTTTCCCTCACCTTCTCCATACAAAATTTTGTTCGCTACAATGAATTCCCTAGCAATCCAACAATTCTCCTTCCCAATTCCCACACCCAAAACACAGTTAAAGGGAAGGAGAGGCCTCATGCTCTGAACTTCGTCAGTAGACATGAAATGGATATATAATACATAATGATGTGTATAATAAATATGTATAAATTTATTGGCATAAAAGCAGTACAAACTGCGTATGACCGTGTGAAGGACGATGAACTAATTTACTATTATCAAACCATGTGATGAACTACGCATATTTCTTTTTTTTCAATTTACTTTAATGTCTTATTTAGTATGTGGCAAGTATCAATCCATTAATCAGTACCTCTAGGCAGAAGGTCCTCATTTTTCAGACAGAATGTGGAAGAGCAAATCCACCATATTCCACCTCACCATATTCCCTTCAAAAAAAGAACAAGAGGTTACTCGACTAGAGATTCAACCTAGATATTTTTCTTAAGCAGCAAGGTAGGACAACAGAGATTCTCATCTACTCAGTTCTCCAGATCACTAGCTATGTGATCACGTGACGTCCCTAACACATCAAGTGAATTTGGTTATTGGCATTTCATTAGAGAGTCACTGTGTAAATTTTCTGGGATGGTAAAAGTATATGGGAGGATTAGATGCTCATCACCACACATCTATTTATTTATTTTATGTCTTATGGTGCGGTTCAGGCCATGAGGTCTGCTCTGTCTCCCAACAGTAACGTGAATGAAGAGATTGAAAAAGAGATGATGGGAACAGCGAAAATTATCGTTCTGAACACTGAACGGATACTTATCTGGACTAGATGAGGGAAACCCTCTCTGAAAACCTCAGTACGGCCGAGAAAAGTATGAACTCATGCTCTACCTCTCCGCAATGTGGTGAAGATGAACACGCTACCACTAGAGATCGGAACTAGACTACCGCTGACAACTTAAAGTTTAGTGTATCCACCGATTGTGAAAGAGTTCAATGTTGGATTATAGTGAGTCGATTCGATTTATTAGATAAACCTTTATGTACATCCTCTTGAGCAACAAATACTACCAAAGTTCGTACGCTATTCAGCGTACCTTGGGAACCCCGCGCATCCTTTCTAAACCATACTGAATAAGAGCTAACAAAACCCTGAAATAATGCGAAAAGACGTGAGCAGCGGAGCAGTAAATGCTACGACAGTGTGGAAAAGCACTAGTGGCTGTCTTTACGACGATGCAAGGGCGAGGTGTGGGGTTGGAGCAAGGGTTAATGGGTGCAGCATCGTCGAGAGACAATGAAGAGAAACGCTCTGACCCGCCAACTACCCCTGTCGGGCGAGTGCAGTCGTAAAGTCTCTTAAAACAGAGGAGTATCACAAGTAAGGAGTCAGCAGTCGGGAGGAGGCGCTCAACCACACAAACAGAATTTACAGCGCTCGGGATTCCCCAGGTTATACGGTGGAATAATTCTTAATACAATACATCTGTAAAAATTCGAAAGATTTTGTTTGAGTCAACTGGTCACTCCGAGAATCAAGTATTACTGCAGAAGAATATTTTTGAGTAAAATTAGGCGTCGAGGAAAACATGGTAAAAAGCAAATACTTTTTGCGAGTGACTCTGACCTGAAAAACAAACAGTTTATGAACTATAATCCTAAGGCATTATCGTAAAGAAAATGAACTCCCCTTACAAAATATGGACATCTGGAATTCATTCAGTTAGATTAAGTGAAATGAGTAAAGTTTTAAATTATCTCTCAGGTTAGTTTTAATTTTCCCATAAAATGACACTTCATGTCGCAAGTTTTTCCAATTTTCTTCTTTAGCAGATACTACTATTCATCATCGAATATTTTGGACTGAAGTAGTTCTAGCCAACCTGTAAACGAAAAAGGTCTATTTGGCTTCTCACAGCACCTGAACACAAGTTTGTTTAAATGAAATTCGCGTCCAAGATAGTTGCCGACAAGCCAAGCAGTCGTTCTCGGGAGATTACATGCCCGTAGCCCATACATTATCTCATCAGCACCCGCTAGTGACTAAATTTGAAAGCATGTAAGGGTAGCATTCAATTCCTCCAGAGGATGAGAGCGCCACCATCAGAAGAAATAGGGCTCCCTAAATTCGCCAGGAACATCAACACTTCGCTCATTTCGTCCATAATCATAGTCACAGGTTTCGCCTATCCTTGGGGTAAGGGGCATCTGCACACGACCGTTCCCTGCGATTTTCTATAGCTAACAGTATCCGGTCTCAATGTTACGTCATGAACACAAACAAAATATAGCCAGGTGGATGTTATGCACGGGCTCCAGGAAATGATGCGGGTGTACAGTGGACAGCCCTCCTGCGGCCATAGCAAGAGGTCCCGGGTTAGAGACACGGTCCGTCTCAATTTTCACCTGCCCGTAGACAATGCAAACTTCCCTCCCCGACTAGGTACTCGGAATTTCTGAGTTAAAAATCAAATATGGTTTACCAAAAATGCTGGTCCAGGAACGACGGTCGGCAGAGTCTATCGCTTCACAGCGTCGCATTTGCGTTCCTGACAGGGAAGAAACGACGGAAAATTTGACGGATCTCTGGAGAAATAACAGAGTGGTCTATAAAAGAAAGATAATAGGAAACTTATAACTATAGGTGGGGATGAACCTCACAACTAAATAACATCAAATAAATAAATAAATTTATTTCCAAACAAAACAGTACAAACTGCGTATGACCACGTGGAAGACAATAAACTAATTTACTCTCCGGAAGCAAGCAAGGGACCATCCCATCAATTCCGATCAAGGGCCCTAAGGCAGAGGCGGATTCAAAAAATTCAGCAAAAATTCCTAGATAAGATAAAAAGTTAGCTGCGAGTTATAATACTAATAGAATGTCAATATGTTTGTAATTTTAAGCAAAAAATTACATGTACAAGTTATTATCGAACTATAGATTATTCTGAGTATAGTGTTTAAAAATCATAAGAATTGAAATAACACTAAATTCAAGATTTATTGTTACAATAAACACGCCCCTAGACAAAGCCTAGAGAACCTGTATAATAAATCCACCTCTACCCAAAGAAAAAACGAAGAAAAAACCCCGGCCAGTATGGGACTACAGAATTAATGTACACAACCGTGCCAAAGTTGAGTACACATAAAACTAAATTAATATGAGCCATAAGACAACACAATCATGCAATAAAATAGTTTTTGAAATTGTTATAACTTATTTAAAGAGTACTACAGCAATGGCGTGATAAACTAATCGTTAATCGTTTGATGAACTTGATGTTGCAAAAAAATCTTTGTTTCACAGGAAGGCGAGATGGGCATACCCACGAGACCGCGGCATCAACTCTTAAGTTACTCCACAATACTTCCCAGAACACACCATATATATTTTTTTAGAATATTTTATAAACTAGCTGATTACCTGGCAATTCCCGGTTTCTTTCTTAGGATAACCTTCTTTTACTCTTAAAGAAATAATATATATTGTTAGACAAAAATAATTTTACATACTGGTTTTAAAAACATGTACAGCATCCTAATTTTTCAAATACATAATAAAAAAGTTTAATACAAAATTTGATTGTATACACTACACCATCTCGCGAGAGACGAACCGGTTGAAATTTCGCTTCCAAGGCATCACGTGGCTGCACCATTTCATTAAAATTCTGTAAAATCTAACTATTCATCGAAAGTTTGTGATTTAAGGACATTTTTTATCTTTGTTAAACGAATAATCCATTAAATTTGATGATGATTGACTTTGTCCTTTTCAAATTACTCTCTTAAATTGAATTATTTAACAGTTCTATTTTTAATTACGTTTTATCGATAATTTAGGTAAATTTTTGTAGATAGACATATATACGCGAACGTTTTTCTATAACTCTTTGTGGCAAACAATATTGCCATGTCTCTAACCGTTTAGGCAGCGTAAGCAAATAAAACTCTTTTCTCGATTTTATCGACATTTATTGTCAAAAACCATTTATATCTTTATCACACATTTGAAAAATAAAAGTCAGTCTATGTTCATCCTGAGTATATATACTATCTCCTCGCCAAATTTCATCACAATCAGTTCAGTGGTTTAGTCGCGATCAGGTAGCAAACAGACACACACATTCGCGTTACACATTTATTCATTAGTAAGGATTATAAATTATAGTTAGGTAGACAGACAGACAAATAAGATAGAAAGGAGCGTTCCTGTAACCGTTACATGTTTTTTTCCAGGAGAGAGTCCGGTTTTTTTACCGTGAAACATCTTAGGGTGGGAGAGGGAGGCATTGTCGGGCCATGGGTCTCGCCTGCTAGACCAGTTCGCTCGCGCAGGTGAGGTCTCCGGTGAGCAGTGCTGTCATGGCAAGGCTCCAGCAATCAGCTCATTAGTAAGTATTAGAGCAGATAGGAAATATGGGCAACTATGTGGCGTAAAGGGTCTTACCCTGCCAAGATTATTGTAAAATTGTAGGTACTGTACGTATATTTTTGGTAATAAATGCCTTTTGATCTTGAATTTGACAGAAACAAGATTACGGTCTTCATTCAATGTCTAGATATCTAGCATACGTTATTTTGTTAGAAGGATAATAATTATCTTTTGTTTGTTAATGTGTTATTAAATGTAATTAACAGAATTCTGAAATTTAAAATCCATATAATGTAATTTAACAGCTCGGCATAGGTATTAACGTATACAAAATCAAATTATATTTCAGATACTAGCAACGATATCTCTGCGTCACATCAAGAAGTAGTCTCGCAACCGAAAACAGGATTGTGTGGACGGGAACACTTTTCTCCCAAGGGTCTGGACATGTGACCACCAATCCTTTGTTTATTTAGGAACCAAGCCGTGTTTCATTCTATTCCTTGGGCGTACATAATGCATGACGCACATCGCTCACGAGTCCACTGCTAGTCTCGTCAACGGAGAGATCTCAATCGCAGAAGTCTCTTCCCACTCCCATTTCGATTTCTTGGGACACAAGTGAAGGAATTCATTGATGATTTTGTCTCGATACAACGTGTATAGAGTCATAAATTGTCAGATAATGAATTATGGATACAAATACTACGTTGAAGACTCTTCTTTGTGATCCAGTATCTTGAAAACAATTCTATTCTTCGATATACAGTTTATTCTGACATTCATATGGCCCGGGTTTTTCTCTGGTTTTCCCTTGGGTAGAGGCAGATTCTTAATACAGACTTGCTAGGCTCTTGCCTAGGGGCGACATATATTGAAAAAATAAATCTCTAATTCAGTGTTATTTAATAGTTACGATTCATAAACAATATTTTCCGAATAATCTATAGTTCAATAATAATACGTATTTGTGAACTAAATTTGAGTTTTATTAAATACAAAGTTGAGGGTTCTGTTGATATTATAACACGTTGCTATAATACCTTAGGCACCTTGATCGGAATTGATGGGAAGGTCCCTTGCTTGCTACCAGAGAGTAAATTAGGTTATTGTCCTCCACGAGATCATACTCAGTTTGAAATTGCTTTTATTGACAAATTTATTATTATTTATTGTCCTTTACACAACAAAAAGTAAATAACGTGTACTATTATGTGTGCAAGACTCCATAGTATGTGCTAATATATTGGTTTAATGTTGATGAATCGGAAAGAACATATTCATCCAACTCGTCCAAATTAGGTTGAATAAAACACATCACCAACGTCAGAATTCTTTCCTTAGTTCAGAGGGAAGACTAACGATGCCCAGCAAACTAAATTATAGTTTATCAAACGTAGTAATAAAGTGCTTTTATCCAAGTACTTTCGTCATGTTTTAAACAGTATTTAAATTGAACTAAATAAACATTTTATCATTTTAAACAAACATTTCTTATCATTTTTCATGTATGTTAGAACCAGAACGAACCGTGAATTGTGTAAATATAGATGGGACACCTTTTTATTAAGAGTACGGTCTGTATACTAAGTCCTCCTAAAATATTTTTTAAACTTTTTCTCAGACTATCAAATATTTTTGAAAGACCCTACCCGTTTCTTGGTCAGTAAAAATAATTTGTAATTCAGTGATAATTTTATTTACGAAACAATGAAAATCTGCATTAAAAATTACATTAACATAAAGAATAGAATTTTACGAAATATGTAGCGCCGTAATAACATCAGTGACTGAAAAAATTAATGATCAAAATTTATATTGTAACATTTCCATGTGAAATCCTAACATTCTTTTTATTTTCAGATTTTATTTATCTTGAAATATTTGTTCTAAAGTGAATAAACAATTTTGATGTACATAAGCATTTTATAACTTCTAACTAGGTAATAATTATTTCGTCAATCGGAATTGGAATTATTATTCATACGTAGCAATTGGTATCCCTCAGCGATCAATAGCGCAGTTTTGAGGTGTAAAATGTTCATTGACTTTCTATTTAGGTAGAGGTATAAAATGTTAATTGCTACGAACAAATATGTTTTCCATTATTTGAAATTGTAATACCAGGGGCGTAATGAAATAAAAATGAGATTAGCAAAATATCATTTATTCGCGAGTATTTGGAATACTACGCGGAATCATAAATAAATCATTATCGCATTATTTTCTCATTGCCAAACCTCAACAAATTGTATTTTCGAAAGATGCAACATGCATTACTCCTTAATTTTTGGAGTAAATATTTTTTATATTATTGGTACGTGCGTTTTATATTATAATGATGGTAAATGTTTATTGCGTAAAATGCCTCTCGAACACGAATCGATTCCGCATTACGAATGTTTTGTCACTAATCACTGAAAAAGTGGTGTTAAAACATTAAATATTATAACAAATACAAACTACTTATACTGAATCCTCATGTAAAAGATATTTCAACAATATTTCCATTATACTTCACGGGCGAGACAACGTTTCACAGTAAATTTTCCTTTCATGTTGTTATTTATTTTCATATTTTCCAGAGAGGATATAGCTTCCTAACCTCCTTATTACTCTTTCTCTTTTTAATTATCTAAGAATTCAGTGAAAAATTAAGAACTCCAATTACGAACATTGTGGTAACCTGTGACATAATCATAGTGTGTTATTTTCATTTTAGGGTAAATGGTATGGGGGAGGACATAATAACCACTTTCATTATATACACTTCATTATACACAGTGAGATTAAATAAAGGAACATTTATGTACTCTGTAACACAAAAATGAAGTTCTCCCTTAAATGTTTTAACATTTAGGTGAAGGATCTGTCACTCATGTTACCGGGAGTTACCTCCAGAAAAACTTTTGTAAAAATTATCTTTAATTTTCACATCATTTTCATTCAGTCATTTCAACGACACACACAAAATGGATTTCGGATTTTACATTAGTTGACTTCGACTAATGTTTTGGTCTGTGTAATAATAGATTGTCTTCCTCTTACCACGGTTGTAGTGGAGCTGGAGCCCCTGGGAGCGACGTGTTCCCTCATTGCTTTAGTGTACGGATATTTTTCTTCCAAATTGTCTAATTACCTAATTTAGAGCTGTAACAACCTTAACACTCAACAAATTGCATTAAAAACTACACGATAACTGCCACAATAGGGAAAGTTGGTTATACCACACTTCTCACTTTTTATGAAAAATTTATATATTTGCTTCGGTTTACAGAACAAGTTTCAAGCGGTAGAGTTTCAAAAATTTAAACGCACAGGTACAACTTAAAACATTTCGTGAAATCTCGTCCGTTCTTTGACTGCTCTAACTTCAGCTAATTTTGCGGTCACTTTCAAACCTCGATCTCCCGACATTTTATGAGATTTCACCTAACACAAGATATTTTTTGCTTCTTTTACATACATATATTTCCGATAATGATTGAATGTAGCCTGGAAATTTTTAATTGAAGTATTAAAAAATTATTAAATGAACTATTTCTGGGGTAAATCAATTAATTGTCCGCATGTGGTCACTACCGATTAGTTGCCATGAATTATTTAATATTTGTGTGCTAAAGGTTACAAAAATTCCTTTTTCTATTTTCTACGTCTTGCGTTCGTCACTACTTCGCATTGTAATGTGA
This sequence comes from Laupala kohalensis, assembly GCA_002313205.1. Lineage (NCBI taxonomy): Eukaryota > Metazoa > Arthropoda > Insecta > Orthoptera > Trigonidiidae > Laupala > Laupala kohalensis. The sequence continues at coordinate 343,636 of NNCF01131138.1, read as the reverse complement.
TCACATTGCAAATTATTGTAAATGTAATCAATGGCGCAAACTGAGAATATCAGATAAGAAATGAAGGTTCTTTAGTAATTGAGAGCTAAGTTATGATTCCGAATTATCGTTTGTTGTACACGTAGATTCACTAAGGTGTAACAACGATCCACAACGTCACTTACAGAATTATCAAAATACGCATCCTTTTGATCAAGAAACAATATCATATGAGCATTAAGGATGAACACAAATATTGCGTAAAGGAGCACCTGACAATAAATCGAAATTTCGTTTATAGTATGTAATCAATTATTTAATTAGTAGTCAACGTAATACAGTTCATTCTCCCCCTAATCCTCGCAAATGGTTCATGGTAAAATACTATCCAAAAGATCTCGATTTGCAGAACGTATATATCCTCTCTGAATATTTCAAGTCATTTCAAAATTGATCAACACAAATCGAAAAGTCGAATTATGTGTCTTACAAAATTTAGAAGAAAGCAATAAATATTGTAATAACTTAATATTTTATGCATATTCGTCTTCTGTCAAATTTCTCTGTTTCTTTTATTCTTTCCCTTTCTTGGTCTTCCGAGTTTCGTTATCGACACCAGAGACCTCTGTTGGCATTTTAGGCACTCAGCCAGTGAAGAGGAAAGAGATATTGCATGGAATCCAAATCAGTTTTGCCATCCTCTCTCTTAACGTCAAATAAAATTTTCTTTTATCTGACGTGATTCCCTGTCAGGGAACCATCAGCTGGTAAATTCCCTTCGAAAGGTATTATAGGAGCTTTTATAGACATGGAGAGTAAAAACTAAAAAAACTTACTTTTACACCAAACTCGTGCAAACACGATTAACCAAACAAGTTTATAAAAAATAAAATACAGTATTGGAATGTGAAGAAATTAGCTTCACTCTCCAGGTGCAAAATAATAATAATAATACTATCAATTGAATGGAAGTACCCACGGAAAATAAGTTACGGAGAGCATTTCGAACACTGTGTATATTGCAGTAACAATTATGAGATTAATATTTCAGTTTTCTAAAAAGAATAATGGAAATACACACTATCATGCATTGGAAATAATATAATTAATATATCCCATTTTATAAATGTAAATAAAACCATTACTATGTGGAAACATAAAAGAAGATAATTATTGAGAATCAAACAGTTTCTAGGAGATGTTAAAGCAGAGAACGAAATAAAAATGTTGTACTAATTATTGTTAAAGGAGATAATTCTGAGAAGAAAAAATTATTCATTGTTACTGAAAAATTACTAGTAGAAATTTAAGAATAGAGATACTTTTACCTAGAAATGCATATATTTCTAACTTGTACTACTGCAGGGGAATAAGATATGTGATAACTTTCTGTCAGGTGAAAATGGCGGCGAGCCGAGAATCAACCACAGGACTCCCGCTTTGATCGCAAAGGTGTTGACCACTACATCACCCGTTTGCGTTCTACAACTGTTCACCAGATCTGGATGGAAGTGGTGTACAGTTGTGGACGGCGAAAGGGTGATGTAGTTGTTAACACCCCTGCGATCAAACCAAAAGTCCCGTGTTCGATTACCTGCTCGTCGCCATTTTTACCAGACTGAAAGTTATCATGAACCTACAAATGTTTGTTTCAGAGGTGCATAAAATAAATTTCTAACTTTTTCCATCTTACCTGTTTGTAGAATTTAACGTCATAGAACTTAACGATAATTGAAGTTAAGGTGAAAGTAATGAGGGAGGAACCTAAAGACCACCGAGGGGCCAATGCGAGATTTTTATTTTCGCTGTAGAAGCCGCTTCAAAGAACCGTTGTGATTGATATGCCAACTGTGACAGATAGAGGGGTTGATGATCTAATCTTTGGGCACAAGGATGCTGCCCGAAGTTAGCTTTCCCGCTGCTTGTAGCAGCCTTTGATCGCAACAGAGAGAGAATATCGCCTTTTAGAGGAATTTGGTAATAAGATTGGAGCGTTGAAAAGAGCATCGCGGTAAGTTGAAAATGGAAACCGTAGAGGATTGTAACGCAGCGGCTGTTGAACAATGTACCATCAACATTAAGTAACTAAGAAAGAGATACTGTATTGCGGAAGCTATAGAGACGCGGTCAACAAAATTGGGGTGGAAGCCTTTGTATGGGTGTCACGGCATGCCGTCTGAAATGGATCGAGTCACCCGTAGCAGTCATAACAACGACGCGCTTTCGCTCCTTTGGTTAGTTCTCTTTACTGTTCTATTGCCACGATGACGCAGTACTGAGGTTGTTTCTCATACGCGTACGTTTCGGCCCACTGCATGACGCGCGCCGTGCACTGGTGGCGAGTGCGCGAGGTTGTGGCCGCGGCAGCGCGGACGCGGCGAGCGACGCTGGGAGAGTTCAATGTAGGCGACGCGAGCGAGCGCGGCGCGCGGAGACCGACCTCTTCAATAATTCGGTGGCCGTCGCTTATCGTTAGCCGCAGTGACATGGCGCCTGGAGCTCCGCTTCCTTGCGTTGCTCAGCTTCTCTGCTTGCTTTCGCTAAACAACGGCTCTCAGAAGGAAATTTGAACAGCGCTCTGTTTTGATTCCGGTTTACAGTGCATTTGCTTTCTGTGTGAAGAAATTAAATTATCAAAAGTATTTTCGGTCTTAACATGTATTCTGCTTCCTCTTCCTTCATAGTAGCTCAGTAAGGAAAGCCACCTCACAATAAATAGAATTTTTATAAGATTTTATCCGAACCACCCCTGACAGCATTAGTTCAGATGTAGGAAATTCTACTGTTGAAGGGGGATAAGAAGGCGCAAGAGGAACATATAAACAGCAAAGGTAGTTTTCAACAAAAAAAATCGAGAACTATAAATACAAACAATGAATCAGGATGGTAAAATAATCAATAAACGTACAAGAAACTGAAGTTTGCTTGCCAGCGTTCTCCTCCCAAATGGCACATTGTTTATTCGTTAAGTTTCGGTGTACTGAAAAGTAAGCTTTAATCATTTTTTACATGTTCCTTCGCAACGATTCCCTGGAATTAATAAGCTTCGTGGAATGTTCGGAGGGTTAACAATTTCTTCTGAGGATAAAGGATATAGAACACAGATTATAGTTTTTAAAGCAATCAACTATTATTTGGACGTGTCATTTTGTTTAGTAACGATGAAGGACGCTCTTCTGTCGAAAGGGATAAGACAGCACAAGAGGAACATATAAACAGCAAACGTAGTTTTTAACAACAAAAAGCCTTTAATGTCGAAAAAAGAAATGCAGTACAAAATCTAAAATCCAAGGTTTTGTGTGAGATTTTGTCCGGTGAAAAGTGTGTTCCACAGTAATTTAGAAACATATTTTTGAAAGTAAAGTTAATCTTTAGTATTCGGGTCAATGTGAGATCTGCAATGAGAATGTTTACGTATAACTGTATTTGTGAAAAGAGTGTATAACTCCACGCGGATTTAATTCAGTTCTGATAAAAATGTGTTTGCGTGTATTCATAAGTATCTCGGCTATTCAAGGAAACTATTTTTCTCGCAGTTTCACTAACTCCTTCAACAAAGAACGTAAACGATACAATCTTTCAAAATCAATATCTTATAAATATTATGGCACTTCTACTCGTCGTTCTTATTCGTGAAAGTATAAATATAATATCAATAATACAATAAATGAACCATTTTTAACATGCATCTAGTGAAGGACTGTCTATAGTGTAGGAAACACTTTAATATAGTTAATTCAGGACTGTACAAATGGATTGCCGGTTAAGCGATCATAGAAATATCAAGCTTGCATGGTTTACCCTTTCTGATTGTTTACATTCATGTGCATTCAAATAAGGCGAGCAATTAAATTCAAACATCGATATGTCAGTGGGCGTGTCCTTTTACCGTTCAGTTGAGTGTTTATTCAATGCACGCAATTGATCAAATGGTTTTGATGGAGCTAGCGTTCGGTACATTTAGTTACTTAAAGCAGAAAAAAGTTTTAGAGAATACTCATTGAGAAAGCCCGCAATCCATTAAAACCCATTAGTTCATTAGTCTGTTAAACGAAAAACATCCGAATGGGGTAGTTCTTATTTCAGTTTTTGTTGTTTCTTATATTTACGGTTCTTCAGTTCTCATGATATTTACGTCTCATTTAATATTTGTTCGTTACCGCATTTACTTGTGTAAACAAAGACTTGCAAAGATAAATCATTTTCAAACAAAATAGCAATTTCATATATGTATACCATTCTTATTTTCGCCTGTGAGTGTAGGGTTTTCACACAGGTTCAGCATATAATATTAAATTGTCCATAAATAAGAAGGGACGTTGCTATATTTGATGCTCATCAACCCAAGAATATTACATTCCATGTTCTATGTTTTGAAATAAACTACACCTGCTGCAGGCAAAATTCGCTTTTGCGAATTGTTTAACTAGAAGATGTGCGTACTACCGACATTAATTGTGAAACGGAATGTCACTTTGAACTGCAAGTAGACGCATTTGTGATAGAATATTATAATTAACTTTTTTTAGTCATCCATTTTCGAAAAGTAATCCAGTTTTACAAGTACTATCTTTCTGAAAAAACGAGATATTATGATTCTTCAATTCATGTGTCGTATAAGCCTACAGTATGTAATGTACCGGAGAGTGAGGCAAACTCTTAGACAGATGGGTGGCAGTTCAAAAACCGGCTCAAAACGGGATTTCTATTCTCGCTGCAACATCCAGATTGATTTTCAGGCCCTAAATAAACTACCAAGTCTCAGCAGGAGATTCAAGTACCCGGAACGTGATATAAGCATACCATCTCTTCATTTGCAGGGGTCAAGAAGTACTGCGAAAGTCGTAACGCCTATGGTGGTAAAGCATTAGGGACTCTGGCGATGATAAAGGATTTCGATCAATTTAAATTATTCAAAATAGGGAAAATACAGCAATTACTATTCGTTCTCACATAGTTTCTTTGAATTAATTATTTAACAATTTTTTTTTTGTTTTTCCACTTGAGCCCAACAAATCGGACAGGAATTTGTCATTCCCAACATAAAGTTGCAATTTTGTTCGCCTAATAAGAATCAGGAAAAATTAAAAATTTAATCCAAATTATGCTTAACAAATCGCACTGACATGCTTAGGATTATTCAGAGAATATGAATCATGAAAATACGTCCGAACCTATTTACGAGTATAATGCACATACGTGTATGGCTTCATTTTATTGTAGCTTCTCTCATTTTGCATACTTTAATTCACACAAAATTTTAATAAAAAGAGTATTCAGCCCATACCACAGTCTTCTATTGACCCAATAAATTTGTGATCAAAAGCAGAGGGAAACAATCCAATGTTTAACATTTATTATTGACAGACGCATTGGCGTTAGGTTAAATCTTAAAGAAACAAGACAAAAATTTTAAATTCAGTAGCTACGTTTACAAGGAAATCAATATTGCACGCAAAAATAATCCATCAAAAATTGAAATGAAATTCCTCAAATAATATAGAATCTAAAACTATAATTTTTAAGACAAAAGTGTCTTTAAAATAATTTAATCGTCAAACAATTAAGAAAAACGTAAATTCACGTAACCATTACACGCGTTACTTGATTTTTATCAAATATGTGTAATAAACATAGCATATCAAATACAATAATAATGATAAACTTTTTGTTAGAAAAGAATTTACAAACTCCGTACGTCCACTTGGAGAACAATAAACTAATTAACTCTCCGGAAGCAAGCAAGGGACCAACCCATCAATTCCGATCAAGGGCCCTAAGGCAGAGGAGGATTTAATATGTTAGCTCACTCCTAAGAATAAAAATAGTTCGGAAAGTGTTATAATTTTAACAGAATAACAACAAATTTGTATTTAATAAAACAAAAAAGTAATTTCAGAAGAACGTATTATTGTCAAACTATAGATTATTCGAAAAATATTGTTTATAAATCGAAACTATTAAAACAACACTTAATTCGAGATTTATTATTTCAATAGGTGCCGTTTCTAGAACAAGGTATCATTTCAATAGAACACAAAATCATATAAATGATGCCACTATATACGCATCTATTGTCGCTCCTGAGTGCGTTTGAAGATTGATCACATTACGTACTGGAGGAACGCAAGCCCAATCCCCGAGAGGTACACGACCCATCACGTTCGGGACGTAAAATGAATCGAGACACTGACGCAAGGATCGCGAGCGCTCCATCCACTCCTCTCTCCGTAACATGAAGTGAGAATGCTCTAAACGGAAGTGGCTCCAGTGGTTATGGCAAACCATAACCTCTACTTGGGGAAGTTCGTTGCCCTGCGATGGGTCGTAAACCACTCTCTGCTGCAACATGCGAATATCTTTTCAAGCGCTTACCTCTTCCATTTTCAATGAACGGACGTGAAAATTGCAAATTGTGGAAAACAATGTTCTCCCGCTTTTTGATCCCGAATTTATTGGATCAACACAAGACGTTAGTGTGGGATGAATACTTTGTACTATGTGGCAAAATGCTTTCGCGCCTTTCGTATAACAACTCGGCACCAGAATTTTGGAAAATCAGTTTTT
>NNCF01131138.1:324007-335613 GCA_002313205.1 Laupala kohalensis | reverse complement strand
CGGGATGGCGCAGTCGGTAAGCGCATGAGCGCGTAGAGCTCAAGGTCCCGGGTTCGAATCCCGGTCCCGTCTACCATTTTCATTCGACGTAACATGATTAATCTGTTACCTGGCGGTGAGGTTCACCGCAATCTAAGAGATTTCTATGTTTATCAAACATTTCGTTTAAAACACATACTTGGTGCATAAACAGACAGCGGTGCTGTAATAGAGTCTTCACTACTGAGCAGAAGAGTGCGAGTTAAAATCCTGCTCGGCCGAACTATGTGAGATTTTCAACTGGGATTTCCCTCTCCCACTCCAGACAAATGTTGGTTCGGTACCACAAGTTATCCGGCAACCCTTAAATCTCTCCTCCACAAATTCCCAGGCCGAAGTCACTTTTAGGTAGAAGAGCAGGCCTCATGACGTGGACTTCGCAAAAATACATTATTTAAATAAAAAAAATCCTCAAAACATATCAAACAATTCCTTTAAAAGACTTATTCCAAGTGTCACCGTAAAAGTCTGACAGATGGGTCAATCCATTTTAAATGATTCAGAAAAAAAATAAAGTGTCGCCGCACCCCGCAGAAAATTTTTATCTTTTGTGTGTAGTTTCAAGTATTATTGGAGAATTGAAAAATATAATTCAAACAAATTTACCATCTCTAGTTTAAAAATGGCGGCCATTTTCATTCTTCCGCGTGCACCGTTCTTGACCTTTGTAAGCGTTTACGTAAGTTTTGATGTCTCGAGTTTGGTTTTGTCTCACACATAAAAATTACTGACATTAAGTATACTTAATTTATATAGCTACCTGCGTCTAATTGATTTCGCGTCTTGAATTGGACGTTTAAAAATGAATAATTTTGTGTTTTCGAAAGAAATTTTCTAAAGGAAGCGATAAAGTCTCCGACTTACATATTTGGTGCATACCCACACACGCGTATTCATAGATAATGTGTAGAGAATTTCATCCTTGAGACGTGTCTCCCTTCCAGGTTACGACTTTCCACAAATCAAATTTTTTAAATTTTTCGTTTTTTGAAGGTTTATAACTGTTGGGGACCTAATAAAAATATGATACTTGCAGGATTTAAAGATCTCTATGATTATAAACTACTGTAAAAACAACTTTGAAAATTAACTGGAAGCAAAGATATTATTTTCCAAATTTTACCAAACATTTTCGTTTCGGTACACGTAAATAGTCAACTTTAAAACCCTGGAATCGCAACAATACGCTCCTATAAAATATAAATAATAATTTAGCAACTAAGAATCAAATAAAATAAATAATTTTTTTATAAAAAATAAGCTTCATAATAGTTTATAATTTTATTGGCAATTTACAGGTATGCCAACAAGGTACTCACACTGTATCAGTGGTGCATATCCTAAAGAAATAACATTTTGGCAGAAAATGTTCATGAAATATATACATAAATATGTTTTATTTAATAAATTCCCGAAAAACTATGCTTTAGAATAATTTAAACCATATCGTCACATCTCATAATAAATTATGATAAGCGAATTAGAACTGTTAAGTATTGGCTAGCGGCAACGTCAGAAATGAAGTCCACTTCTGAAGAGAGAAAAAAGGGGTTATGTCTACAGACAAATCGAGGATTTTGTTGGTAAAATACCACGGATGTCTCATGTCTGTCATCGTAATTCATCATAAGTCATCAACTATATATAGCAGCGGGAAACGCTAATTCCTCCTGGCGTGTCAACACAAAAATGTTGATAATCCTAAACAACTGTAATTTTTTCTGAAGGCATGAAAATGTTTGATTATGTAGAACACTAGTATATGAAACCAAACAAAATATTGATGGAATTTCTCACAGGGCATGGTTATTTTAACAAATGTGTACAGGAACAGACAGCGGAGGTCTAGTTGTAACGTATTCGCTTGTACGATGCCGCTGAGTGGTAGAGTGTGGGTTCAAACCCTGCTCGACCGCATTAGGCGAGGTTTTCAGTTGGGGTATCCCACACCTCCAGACAAAAGTCGGTTCGGTACCGTGTGCTCCCCGGCAATCCAACATCTCTCCTTCCCTTACCCAATACTTATAAGACCAACGGTTTCGTGGAAGAGCTCGCTTCATGGTCTGAACCTCGCCAAAAGACATAAAATAAACAAAAAAATGGACGGAAAGGACTTTTTGCGTGGCAGGGGTGAAGATGAAATCCATGTACTCTGGAAATGTCATTTTTATGGCGAGGAGAGAGCAAAATTTATGTCAGATCATAAACGTTTGGACATTTTTCATGGCAAGTACAAGGAAAAATTAATAGAAAATAAGGCTTAATTTAATTAATTTTTATGGCTATAATTACTACGTAACAAAGATTGGAAACTTACACGATACTATGAAGAAAAAAAATTGGAGTGACTCATCAATAGATAAGAAATGAGTTCAGAAACTATAATGATTAAAAAACATTACCACATTGTTGAGGACTGAGTGATCTAGGACAGAAGTTCAAATTAAATAGAAAAAAAAGTATTTTAATAATATTGACAAGTTACGCCATATGAAAGATGAAAAGAGTATCATGCGATACGAATGATTGCTAAGTCAGGTTGGTGTTTATCAGCAATAAAGCTTCTAATTGAGGAGATTTTGAAAGGAAATATCTGATCCTCCATACACACTCATTCATGTTTGGGATATACCCTATGATAACGCCCTGTTGATCATCTCTTGTTTATGTTTGTCTAAATCCCTAGTAATCTCTATTATTCATTAAAAGCNGGGGGGGGGGGGGGGGGGGGGGTTGCATAATGGCTGTGTTGGACGGCGAATACTCCCCATCGTTCGCATACTTCAGTGGGTTTCTGAAGCGGATGCGAGAGCACAATGAATGAGATGAGTGGTAGGCGACACAGGGGAACCACGAGAAAATCTGTCGCCGACCCGCTTGACCATAACGGCAATTTCCACTCACGTTAACAGGGTTCGAATCGCCATCTCCAGAGGTGGTACGCGAGAGAGCACTAACCTTTACATTTCTGGTCATAATTTCTATATATAATATTCTTAGTTTTGTTTCTTGACCTTCTTCCTGAGTGTTGGTAGTTTATAACACTAAGGTCGAGTATACTTATATTTGTACGTGTGGATCAAACATTAGTGTGAATATAACCCACACAAATGGTAAGAGAAACATGTACGTCATGCATCGATCAGAGTAAGGTTCTGTGCTTCCTACAGGGTCAAAGTCGCAATGTTACCACCACACATTCAACAGGTAAACAAATTTGAACTTAAAAGGTGCAAGATGGCACTTTTCTCAATTGTTTTTTTCATAAGACGGAAAATTAGTGGAGCGACTATCTCGAACTTTTGCATGTTAATGCACCGAGCAATTTCCTATCTTATTCACGTAAAACATTTTCTCGCGGTCACTCAGGAATATGTTAAGCGCGACAGGGGTCAACACCCCTTCATTGGGGGTGGTTAGATGATAAGACAAACTTTTTATACAAATGTACTGCTTATGCCTAATAATACTAAATGCAAACATTTTCATCACGAATCAATCTATTTAAACGTGAGAAAACCCCATTTTTCCAAAAGGGGTGAAATGTTGAAAGGGGTGGCTCGCAGAGAGTTCCTTCCATTGATGAAAAAACACGTAAACCATGTTCCTTGGACGAGCACACACAATTCTGAGTAGTTTTGGAATATCTGAAACACATGTTTTCAGAGGGGGTAGGGATGGGACATCAGATGTGGGTGATTTTTAATCTCAGCTACTGGATTGCACATTATTGAGTCTGTGTGCGAGAAACTAGTTATCCCCCACATTTTGAAATGTGATATTTTTGCTCGATTGTCTGCTGGCACAGACGGGTCCCAATATGGGACTGCCTGGATAAAACACAGGAGCTTCCTCAACCCAAATTTCACTCTGATGCATTATCAACTTTAATTTTAATGATTTTAAAGCTTCCTTCTAGATTACTGTTTAAATAGAGAATAATGAAACATTTTTAAAGTGGTTATTTTAAAATATTTATTTTAACTAATATTGGAAGAAATAACAGAATATTTAATTCTCCCGGGTAGTAAATTTTCCCCATAAAACATGAGATCGTTTCAATTCCATCGAATTACAAATTTTACATTAAATGAATATTGATGTTTATCTTTCACATAACTTTTAAGTACCAATATCATAATACTTCGTGTGATACAAAACGTAGAGCATTGTAACACACATTAAGATCGGTTGTTTGACTGCTTGACAACTATACAAATTAATTGCTGACTAGTTAACAAGCTTGGTGAATTCATCTGAAATAAAATTATTTTGACGAGACGGTACCGATTTATTTATCCATCGCTACCGAACGGGAATGAACGTCTTTCGTAAAATCACTTCAGGGTAAATAGTTAATTGATTTCGGCGTCCCCAATATTAGATGGGGAAGTAGGTGGGCAGATTCTGAGGAGATTTCTTCACGGTGGGCAGAATAAAACTGGTCCTGAAAATAATAGTAATTCTGTCATGTAATAGTCCATAGTTAATGAACAGGAGAACTGTCCTTTAGAGAAACTAGTGACGTAGATGCAACTTCACATACCGCTTTGACACCCTTTCTTCAGTGCATGCGGTGTTCGGAGAGAAGAGGACATTCTGAACGGATAGTAAAATCTCGTTACCACCTCATTCCATGACAGAACTGTATCGACGTCGACGGTTGCCATTTCCAGCATTTTCTGTGATGGGCACTTCTGTTCATTTACAAGGCTCTATTCCATGATTTTTTTATATTTTCGGGGCCAGTTTTATTGTGCACATCCTGTATACATCAAACTGCATGAAATTACGTGAAGTGGCCGAGAAGAGAATTTAAACCCGCGTGCAATACCGGGTTCAGCTAGTAATTTCAAGAAGATAGGATTCAGATCGTGAACTAATGCAGCAGTTCATGCTGCTATGCTTTTTGGGTTGCATCACGTGAAGCAGCTCGGGCGTTCATATTCCAGGAGGGAGAGCGAAATGAAAGGATTAGCAGAAACATTCTTCAGATTGGAATGAAGGTTTGTTTGTTAATATCTATACTCTCCTGTCTCCCTTATTACAAAAGTCAAACTGTCCCACAACAGGGGACTAAAGTACCCAAGGAGTTAACGGATAAAAGCTCCTCAATTACTATTCCTCGGCACAAGGGGGAGGAGGTGGTTAGCATCTTGATCCAGTCAGTTTCATCCCAGGATATACCCGGTACTCATTTTACAGCCTGTTGGGTAGATCTGGGAATCAGTGAGGAGTTGAGGCATGATGAAAAATTTCCCCATCCCATCGGGGATAGATCCCCAGCCGTCAAGCCAACAGCTCTACTCATTCTCTCTAGTAATGACAGTTACATAAAATTTTTTATACAGTTTTCCATTCTACATTAATGTCACATATTTGATTTTGTGTTTCCCTACCCCCCTATCCGTAAATGCGGAACACCATCAGTCCACGTAATCAGAAACTAGACGTCAGTTGTGGCTACAATCTGCTACAGGGATCTGGAGATGAAATTAAGAGAATGCGAATGAAGAACAATTGGAAGAAGATCAGTACAGCTTTGGGCCAAATCGGCATACACAATATCACAGCTTCTTCGTTAGAAATGCTGTAGACAAGGTTCTTAGTGGAGATTATGTACCTGAAATAAGCATTTGATACGGTCTCAAGAGAAAAATAATGGAAAGGATTTAATAACGGTAACCTTTGATCATCCTCGAGGAGTCAAAAGTGTATACGGAAATGTAAAGGGAATGGTTCGACTGAAAGCCTCACAGAAAATTAGAATGAGAAAAGAAATAAAACAGGGAGACTCCCTCAACCCTCTTATTTTCATTAAATCTTTTAAAAAAAGTTCATAAAAGTGAAACAAAGCTGAAGAAGAGCACTTGAGATGAAAACAGAATATTGGAATATGCGTTGAAATACAATCATTACCAGTATATGCAGATGATGTAGTGCTGCCTGTAAAACGCCAAGAAAACTGCAGCTGTCATTAAACAAATGGGATGTAAAACCAGCAGATAGAGTAAATACCAAGAAAACCGAAGTAATTCATTTTGAAAAGGAGTACCTCTCCAAATGAACGTCATTTGGAACGAAGAAATACTGCAGCAAAGAGATAAGTATGTATATCTTGACACATTTGGAACAGCTTTTAAGGCAAATGGAAAGTTGGAGTTCAAAATCAATAAAAAGTCCATCAAGCAAAGGGGTTGTACATTAGTATTTGTACTTGATTATAAATAGATCAATAGTTGAAACGATGTTTGCTCATACTAACACTTACGAGCAAGTGTTGTCATATATCGACCTGTCATTTTATATGGAACAGAGTCTTAAATAATACAGAGTAAGATTGAGAACAGAAAAAACACCTAAAAACTCTTCTGAGGAACATCGTTCAGTATACGATGATATGTCATCCTAAAAAATCAATGAAACATTTACAGAAACAACGGAAGAAAGTTTCAGAAATCTGCTTCTCTGGCTGGAATGGGAGAAGACAGTAAACCTAAACAAGTATTCTACAGCAGACGAGACGAAAGAGAGGAGAAGGAAGAGGAAGTGAATGACCACAAAGAGAATCGAAGAAAGTGATGAAGAAAGAAAGTATATTGTTATTAAAAATTAGATCTTGGGACAGGAGAAATGTAGAGTGGGGTAAATTGAATAACAGATTTTACAAATAAAATATTCGTTGAAAACACAAAAATTTTATTATATCTATAACATCCGTGTGAGTTATTAGAATGAAACATATTTGATAATATTTAAGCAAAATATAAAAAATATTATTTGTTATAAAAATGAACAGTAAAATCGTTAGGTTCTTCTGGAAAGTTTCCAGAATTTTCGAAAGCAACAAATACGATGTCAATATATTTTTGTTTTGCTTCAATTGAAGTCAAACCCTCCTCAAAGAATGAATGGGTTGTAATCGCAGAAAGCAAGCTAGAAAAGTTCCTCCACGAGGCTACAAATACATCACGTTGGACTCGATAAGTACTACAAAAAGGAATTTGTATATAAAACATAATCCGCGATAATCAGAACATTGCGAGCGATTGATGAAAGTTTAGACTCGTACCAACAAACAGGGAAGAATTTTCTTCAGAAACTACGTAACTCAATTCCATTTGCAGTATTACGCGTTTTTATGAAGAGTGTTTCCATTTTTCGTATTTATTAAATGTATATTATAAGGTGTCTACAATGATTCTTTTTAATTGTCTGATAGGATTCAAAATTGCCTTGAAAAATGTTATATGTGGATGTGTTGAAATTGTGTTTAAAAATATTAAGTGTGAATATCCGTATCATTTATGTCACTTCAAAACTAATCGCGAACTATTCTTGTAATATCCTAGTAACATGTGTCACATTTCACCAGCATCACTTACGAACCATGTAGATGCAAGTTAATTTGAACTTAGAGACAGTTGACACTATTTCTCTTCAAATAAAAGTTTTAAATGAGAGCTATGGCAAAGGTAAGTGTTGCAGCAATGAATTAAGTCCAGAGCGGAATGATTCAAAAGTAACAGTAGGTGGTCCTTTTATTTTAAAACGAAAATGAAATGTTCCTGCCACTCACCCTTCAACAGTCGACATTATGACCGCCGAAACAAAACATCTTTACGAGGTTTAATGTTATTGAATTATTTTTACAACTAGATAGTTGACGAATATACACTAAATCAGGTTTTAATTCGATGGAGAATGAGAAACACAAAATATAAACCGGAAAACATTTAATGAGATAGTGATCGCCACGGGATCTTCGTTCGCGAAGTTTAGTCTCGGGTTTTATGACTTGCTCGACGCAGCTGGGTAACATTTTCAACAGAGTTTTCCTCCAGACAATTCCAGTTCAACGCCTTCAATCCCAACCTGCCTCCCCCTTAATCACCCTAAATTTCTAATGTGGTAACAGAGGCGTAACTATCCAAGTCGAGGTTCCCGGGAAAAATATAGCTCGGGAAATTCTTAGTAGACATAGTTTCAATGTTTTAATATAGTTGAATTTAGAAATATATTTTATGAATTTACAACATACTATCTTAGTAACTGTCTGGTATACTTAACTGGTAGTAACCTAATAACATTTACATCTAATATTTTTAAATGCGGTAATTGTGCAAAAAAATCCAAAGATACATTTATATTTTCATACGATATTCTTTCGTTTAAGCAAATGTTTCAACTATCTGCTTCTTAAATCATTCGTAACCTCATATTCTATGCAGAAAACACTTAAACCACACAATCTGACTTGATTTATGGAATTTGACGAGCTTCATCGAAAATCATTCGACCGTTCTACAGTCGCAACTGTATCTGGCATTGTTAAAATAGCATGACAATTGTACACACTTCCGAAAAACTGGCCGATAGCGTAAAATGAGTAAAAATTGAGCTTATGAAAAAAGTTGGTTGATTAATTAAGACTAGATTAGTAAAATAATATTTTTTAATAATCAAAATTTATTTGCTGAATAATAAATTTTCCTTCACAAAGGGATAAAAAACCGTGAAGGCCCTCTATTACTTCCAGAGGTGGGGGGCCACATGAGACTGCCACCCCCGGGCAATATCCTGTTGTACAGGATGCTAGTTACGCCACTGTGTGGTAAGGTGGCGGAATAGACCTCTGCGGCCACACAGCCCACACAAAATTAATCATCAAAAGTATCCAGATAAACATATTTAAAATGAACATAAGGTGTCTACGAATGGGGTGTTGTCGACCGTTCCATTGAAACAAAATGGGACGCCTAGTATCCAGAATTCGATGATAAAGATGATATATTTAAATGAAGTGTAAGTCTCTTTCTTAGTGTGTGCGTAAAGTATTACGTTTCATTCTACTTTAGTTCCTGAAATTAACGTGAAAATTTTCGCTAAGCCTGAAGTGACAACGAACAGACAATATAGCAAAATTTGTGTATTCTATTCCTGTCTCTATTAATTATACTTTCATACTTCAAAAGTTTTTAATATATGTTTTAATCCTTTTGCACCTCGTTAGGACTAGCTGCTCTTCATTTGTTTACATTATTTCATTCGTTTTGGGTTGCAATACAGAACTGATGCAATTATGTTTTGATAGGCAACAAACAACGTTTGCACAGAGAATTTTCCGCTGATCCGTTTATTAGTTTGACTGTAATCAACATTGGGTCCGAACTGTCATTTCGTATCAGCTCATTACTCAGGGACGAAACACCTTCCTATGAATTCCATATGTTATATCGTAAATTGACACCTCGCTTGTGATCAAATTTTGCCAACCTTTAAAAAGCGCGAATCCAAAAAAATGATACAAATTGGGCATAACACATCTGCTCACAAGGTGTGGATTACTAATGAAGGCTTGAAAAGTTCGTTCTTCTGCATACACTATTTACGATGACATCCACATTTCCATCGTAAATACTGTAATTAATTTTGGTTGTAGTGAATATAATTAACACCATGTTAACGAACGTGATACGAACAGAACAGGTGGCGTACAATTAATTTCTTTAAAATGAAATCGTATTGAACTTCCTGATATT
Source organism: Laupala kohalensis (assembly GCA_002313205.1). Classification (NCBI taxonomy): domain Eukaryota; kingdom Metazoa; phylum Arthropoda; class Insecta; order Orthoptera; family Trigonidiidae; genus Laupala; species Laupala kohalensis. The sequence continues at coordinate 326,032 of NNCF01131138.1, read as the reverse complement.
GTAAGAAGAAATTTTTGGCATATATGAAGCGCATTTTAATGCGAATTAAAAAAATGAAATTTAGGTAGTCTACCCAATAGTTGGAAACTTCTCCTATAGTAGATGAAAACAATACAGTATGTAATTTATTTGTCACCCTACGATGACTTTTCGAAGTAAAAAGAAAACAAATTGATTCATATATTACAAAAATTTAATGTTGTACGTCATTTTCCGCAAAGGAACCTCGTTTAGTAAATTGTTGTGATTTGTATTCACTAAAGCACTATATAAACAAAATGCAATTATCAAATGAACAAGTGCATAGAATTTATCAACATTTGAATACAAGAAATATCAGTTTTGTTGTTGTTGTTTTTCTGTAATTTTAGGATTACTAAAATCCACATTTTTCTTATTAAATGGATACCAAGTTTCAGCAATATATCACCGCACTCTGCGCATCCTGAAGCAACACGTACCTCTCGTATGGTGAGGTTATTCACGTAATAATATGTTGAAAATGCACGACTAGTATTGAACCTCTATAAATACGGCACAATGTACTACGAACTCATTGAATATACTTAATCTATCATATCATTTTCTTCTTACCTGTTTAAACTTCACATTAATACTCATTAGATGACTAAAGAAAGTTTTATATATACCCTGAACAAATCTTTGTAGGTTGTATCAAAATATTGAGGTACCACATATATTATTCGTCAGATCTTTTTTCATCTTACCGAATGTCTTCCAAGATTTTATAATCTATTTTACTTCACTAGTTTAATCCAGTGTTTATCCATATTGAATCCATTTTGTCTTTTTCCAACACATCCTTTCTTTTCAAAGCTCCAATTTCTATTATTTTAACTGTGTACTGTACTATACTGCGTGCGACTGTGGCACGTTCTATCTATATAATTCAATAAATGAATTTCCTGATATAAAAACAACTGTTATCTACATCTGCTAACCAAGAAGAATCTCCTTCATGGCTGAGACTTCAAGGAACAATTTTCATTGGCTGAGACTGTCCACTATACGCTCATTCTGAGCCTGCTACTAGAAGGGAAATTGCGTTCATCATAAATGTCAATATAACGTACAAAGCTGCTGAGATTCAACTCACACCACATCCTCCAATATCGTACGTTTACTGCATCATAAGATATAAACATGTCAAACGGCTTCATTCTGCATTCTATGGTATTACTAATTGCCTTGAACAGGTGGAACTCATTAAGTTCCTTCAGATAAAAATATTATGTGATCCTACATATCTTCAAAAATTCATTAAACTTAGTACTAATGGAAACAAATAAGGCATCTTATCTATGAAATAAATAAAAAAAAGATTTTAGCTCAAAAGATATGATCAGAATTAAAGATCTTGAGACAACGCGAAAGGGGGATTTCCTCCAAAAATAGTAATTATCTTCCAGCTTGGGCATGTTTATCATTCCCATCTGCTTGTTACAGTCTGATGCTTAGAACATGACAAACTATTCCACAGGTAACATGTTTATTTAAGGCTTACAGAACGTAACATTATAAAAGTTTAAAGCCTCTACAAAAACACGCTCTTTCGATTGTGATCGATTTAATGAACCATCATTAAATATATTATTTGTCACAAAAATATAATTCCTCATCGTCAAAACACTCGTCGTCTTCTCACTGAATCTAGAGCGAGAAAGTACTATATCTCTGAAATAGATATACAAAAATTTGACCACAAATTCTTAATTAGCTCTCTCCAATTCAAACGAAAAGTTTTTGATATTTTACTATTTCTTGATACTCAATGCGCCCGATTAATACTCACATTGCTAAAAAAATGAAATATTTTTAGAATTTGAATTTATCAAATTTGTCACAAAAACGATTAATTTTCAATGCTATAAGTGAGCAAACGTTTAATGATATCAATATGCTATACATAAAAGCAAACTAATACTGATATAAGTATGATGATAATGTTATTCATAAATGAGACGAGAATGAACATCAGCAGAACTCATTAATTCTCTTATAAAA
>NNCF01131138.1:306694-323396 GCA_002313205.1 Laupala kohalensis | reverse complement strand
GTTTTTTTTTGTTTTGTTGTTGTTGTTTTTCAATTTAGACACACTGGTACTAACTTTCCCCACGGTTTACGCCTGTCCTCAATTATCTCCCAATGTAAAAAAGCATACCTAACCATCTCTGATTACACGAGGTCAGGCAGAAAAGTAATGAGACTGGCAACACTACAAGCGATCTGGCAACGCTGCGCTGTTGTCCTTGATAGAGCATGTGTATCAGTACCAATCAGTACCCTTTCATACTTCAGTGCGCTTCAGTGCGAGTTTCAACTCCTTCCGTTAACTACGTGATTTTTGTGACTGCTATTAGTGACGTTGTGTTTTGGTTGTGCGTCAAGCAAAATAGAACTGAGGAATTTGGAGCAACGTTGTGCCATTAAATTTTGTGTTAAGTTTGGAGTATTGGCAAGTGTGATGTTTGAAAAGTTAAAACAGGCCTATGGGCGCCTATGGGGAACATTCTTTATCATGAGCTCAAGTTTTTCGCTGGCACAAATCATTTTTGGAAGGCAGAGAACACGTTGAAGATGAACACTGTTCAGGGAGGCCTTCAACTTCGATAACTGATGAAAACATCGAACGTATGAACACTCTTGTGAGATCAGACCGTCGTTTAACATTAAGAATGTTGAGTGAACAATTAAATTTGAACAGATTTACCGTTCATCAAATTTTGAGTGAACATTTGCACATGCGAAAGGTCTGTGCCAAAATGGTGCCGAAAAACCTCACAATTCAGCAGAAGGACAATCGAAAAAACAAGTGTCTTGATCTTCTTGACAGAATCGCTAATGAGCAAGATTTCTTTAGTCGTGTGATCACAGGTGATGAATCATGGATTTTTGAATACGACCAAGAGGCAAAGTGAGGAGTGGCACACTGCAATCTCTCCTCGACCAAAGAAAGCTCGATCGAATGATCAAATCGAAGATCAAAACAATGCTGATTTGTTTTTTGGACAGACGTCCTTGAAAGGCTTAGAAAAAGGGTCATTCGCGTGAGACCAGACATTGCAGACAAATGGATGCTCCATCATGACAACGCCCCATGTCTCACTGCCCTCTCCATAACAGAATTTTTGACCTCAAAAAGCATTCCTGTCGTTCCCCAGCCCCCCTATTTACCTGACCTCAATCCCTGTGACTTTTTCCTTTTTCCTAAACTGAAAAATATCCTCAAAGGTCGTCATTTCGGGACTGTAGAAAACATTCAAAAGAGTGTAACGGACATACTGAAGACAATACCGGTTGAAGACTTCCAGCACTGCTACCAACAGTGCGAACAACGTCTCCATCGGTGTGTAGCTGCCCAAGGGAACTACATTGAAGGGGATAACATTGATGTTTGAAAAAAATAAAAACTTTGGTAAACAAAAAATCAGTCTCATTACTTTTCTGCCTGACCTCGTATATGGTTCAACTATCAAAGATCTATTGAAAATATCGAATCAGTCTTTAGTTGATATTACTCGTATGTCATAAGTTACATATTGTCCAGTATTGTTGAAACAAATATCTGAAGACCAATTTCTGGAATGTTTGATATTTAAATTTTAAATTGGTGAAAATATTTGAATGACTTTCATTTAACGCAGAGAGAAAAATAAAAAATAGGAACTTGAAATTTTCGTAGTTTTCGCCCAGAATGTTTCGTGTGTATTGAAGAGGATCACTAAGATACAATTTATCGAATTTTTTTATTTTAAAGGGGTGAATTACAGAGAAATGTGCTTTGTCGATTTTTTTCACGAAATATCACAAACTATATTTCAAATTAATTTATTATATGTCAAATCTTTATCTGAAGACCATTTATGATCAGTATTCAACAAACAAAAGTATCGACCTTGCGCAATCCTCAGGCGACAATGAACATGAATCGTGACCAATAGTTACACAATACGAAACAAAAAGAAACAATGAACAAAAAAAAGACACAGGTATCAGAATATGATATTGTAAATACTTGATAAAATATCAGTGTCAAATTGTAGATTCAACGCTTCTGAATATATAAATGCGTGACGCGAAAGAGTGTCTGTCTGTTTGCTACCTGATCACGACTAAACCACGGAATCGATCAACGTGAAATTTGGCAAGGAGATAGTTTACATGTCCAGGATGAACACAGGCTACCTTTTATTTTTTTAATCTGTGATAAAAAAAATATAAAAATGATTTGTGTCAATAAATGTCGATGAAATCGGGGGAAAAAAGTTGTATTTGCTTACCCTACCTGAACGGTTAGGGATAGTTGACCACTATGCATGACAATATTGTTTGCTGCAAAGAGTTCTACAAAAAATTCCGGGACAGCATATGTCTACCTACAAAAATCAGCCTAAATAATCGATAAAACGTAATTGAAAGTACTTTAACTTAAGAGAGCAATTTAAGAAGGAATAAATCAATCATCAAATTTGATGGATTATTAGTTTTGCAAAAAAAAATCTTTAAAACGTAATGTTTCGACGAATAGTTTAGATTTTACAAGAATTTAAATGAAATGGTGCTGCCGCCTCATGTCTCGACCGGCGCGTCTCACGCAAGATGGTGTAGTTTATGAAGCAGTTTTGTATTTAATTTGTATTATTATGAATTTGAAAAATTAGGATTCTGTACATGTATTTAAAAACCAGTTAGTAAAAGTATTTTGATCTTACAATATAGATAGGTTTCAATTTTTGCTGAGTAAAAGAAGAATATTCTAAACAAATCTGGAGTGACGCTGGGTAATCAGCTAGTTTTAAATATACTGGTAGACGTTAATAACACAAATTAGATGTAAAATGAGGATTTTTGTATATACACGTGCTATTTTTGTATGTACTAAACTAAAAAGAAGTGTAAACCATAACTCAAAAACTAATACCGAACAGGGTCTGCTAGTCTGCACATAAGGATGGAATATAAGTGCTGAACTCTTAATCAATACACCCATTTAGTTTCATTTGTTCCAAAAACTTTTAACTCGAAACAGCAAACATACGACTCACCGCCAACTCCTTTAAATTTCTAATCCACCCAGTATCTGCAAACCTGTAATAATATCCTCCCAGAGGAGTCTGCCATTAGTCGTATTAAGTTCGATAGCGTAGCGAAAATTTGACATGTCGATACTTTGAGTTTACAAATAAATGCAACCGCTGTCGGAAGTACACAAAATGCTACTCTTATTTTCATTCCTTTTGTTATATACCAGATGACCAACATAATCATCTTTGTTTACAATGTATACAAACAAGTAGCGAAAAAAAAAGAAATTGGCGTTAATCAGCTAATTGTACCAATTTTGAAATTTGATTGTAAGGAATCATCCCTTTAATTTTTGAATAGAACCCCACCATTGCAAAAATTTGAAGAGAAACTTTTTTTCTTTTGACATACACTATATTTTTTAAATTCATTTACATCTTATTTGAAAGTTAAACGTACATATGTCAGTTTCAATAGAGGAAGAACTGCTTCCTGCATAACAATCTGTTCTATCTTCCTTAGTATATTTTCAATGTCAAATACTTCTCTTCGCGACCGTGACAGTATCCGAGTGACAGGACAGAGATCACGCCGGCTGATAAGGTCATATCCTGCAAGCTCTAGACACAAATGGAATAATATATTATTGAGAAAATCTTGGAAATCTGATTGCTGTAATAGGTTACTCTAAATGCTGTATGTCCACAAAAAGTCTTAGATAAAAAAATTTTGAAAAAGTACAATTTCTCTCTTAATGAATGAATGAAAAACAGGAAAAACGAAAAATAAATCCTCATTTAATAAATTTCATACTATTAAAAATATACTTATTTTCCGTAAATCAAAAATACTTCTTTCTCGGGTCATCGTTCATCAAATTTCTTTATTGAGTCATCGTTCGTCTAATCCAATGTTCGAACTTAATTGGGTCAATGATTTTATAACAATGGATAATATACTTCTCTTTGAGTTTACGAAAGAAAAAACATTCACTACTCTATGGTGGTGGGATAGTATTTCAGGTTTGCTGAACCCCTGAAAGAGATTAACAGCAACAACATGAATGAAATCAAAATTAAGGAATAGGTCGAGAGAAACTAATGTACGAGGTGTATAATTGTGTCTCGTTTTCTATTTAAGAAAAAAGTAAATAAATGCTGAAGTGTGAAATAAAGTGTAATACTTATTACTACAAATTATTACATAAATAAAAAAGGAATGGTTTTCTTGCATTTGGCCAAAAATTACAACACATATTTACATCATGCCGATATTTCGACCTTTATTGAGGTCATCATCAGGGTTAAAGTATCTTATTACAACACACCATCGCTCCACACGGCTCTCGCTCCTTACCCTTCACACCTTAGTGTACATGGCTAACTTACTAATCTCGAAATGGTCTCACTCTACTCAATTACATAAATCATTATGAATTATCCATATAACACAATAATCAATTGAAAATTTCCCCTCAAAGTAATTTACCTCTTATTTCAGTAATATCTCTCGCATTGGAAAACAAATACAATTTCAACTATTTTCTCGCTAGCGAGAAGTTCTGGAAGCGAAACATTCCAGCCAAGAACACATAAAATCCGCTTCTTTTCGAGAAACTCGATAAAGAGTAGTAAATCGATAAACGCCCTTCTCCATCCGATATGCCTTAGAGGCTTTCGCTTGACAAACTTATTTCCAAGAGCACTGAAACATCGAAACGAAATCAACAGAAAAAAATAAAATATTTTTTCAAGTTTATGAGCTGTTCTGAAATCCCGCCGACAAAGCATTACGAACGGTTTTGAAATTCTATTATGTTTCATCATTTTGTTTATATTTGTGAAACAAATTTAAATCATATAATTATATTAATATTGCAAACAAATTTAACTGCAGAAAAAGCATTTCCTTGAGAACGCTTTATTCCGAGATATTAACAATATATTTGTTGTTAATCAATACTAACTGATTAAGCAGAGCAATATCAGTGGTACTTCACGAATTGACCCATACGTGAATCTAGTGGAATAATATGGTATTTATATCGATGTAATGTTGTGAAAGTTTAGCTTCATAACCCATATTCTAGTTTCACCAATCACGAATTATTTTATAGACATTTACGTGACGATTATGTGACCACCAATACATTATACTAGTATACCTATCCAGATCAATATTCAAAACTAATATTAATGGTATTTGGTATTGCTTATCCGAGTGGAAGAAACACGAGGTGTCACGAATATACATTTCGGATTAACGTTATTTAAAAGGGTATCACGTTAACAGAAATGTCTTAAATTGGGGTGAACCTCACCACCAGGTAACATAATTAAGGGTATTATTTTGTTTCTTCTCTAACAAGTAAATTATGCTATTGAAAAACTGTTTATCTATTAGAAAGTGTAATACAATCAATGGTGGCTCTAAGGTTGTTATTGTATAAACAAGCAGGATTGACTTATTGCTGAACAATAAGTCGAAATTAAAATATCCTTGCGAGATCTAGGCCTCAAAATCTACAAGGTCTAATCACACACGAGGTCACCTAAAGACACTATTTTACAGTATTCATTAGAATATATTCGAATGTTCATCGATTTGAGAATTATTGAATACTGGGTGATTGCGGAGAGCTGTGCCACTCCACTATTTTCCGACGTTAGGGGAGATTATTTTTAAATAAACTAATGTAATTTTACAACTAAAATTCAATTTCATTGGAGGGATTTGTAATTTTAATTTGTCTGTTTTCATTGTTTGGTAATAATTTTTTACCCTCTGAAAAAACTTGAATTTTCAACGTAGAGCTCACATTGCATGAAGCACAGTGAAAGCGTGGCGGATTAGCTTAACCGTAAAGTGGCAAATTTGAATTACATTTCTAAAATAACAATTCTGAAAAAAAATATTCGAAAATAGCATCAAACAATTACGCGGGGAATATATTCGCGTTCACTTGTCATATTTCTGTTTTCCCAGTGAAATGCGAATGTAGTTGTTATACGAAGTAACATGCGGCGGATACAATTTTCCTCTTTACAAAATACACGCAAAACAATTTAGTAAAATGGTTTGAAAAATGTAGTAGTTTTTTCGTATTTAAGGAACTGCAAATCCGGAGTCCGTAAATAATTTGCAACGCATCATTGCCATGTTTTTCAAGGTTTAACCTACAATCCTAGAAATGTGTAAATCCAGTGCTGAGACATGTTGAATAGTAGCAGCTTAATTAACTTCAAATACCGAAATATTTTCTGGGTTGTGAAATAGAAAACTAAATACAGAGCGGAAGAACGCTGAATAAAGTTACGAGCNATATTTCGTCCATAAAAGGTCGTAAGTCTTCAATTATTTATTTAATTAGATTATATAATGGACGTTAATTGTAGTCGAACCCCAATTTAATTTAATTTTCTTATTTTAAGGTCATATATTTTATAAGATAATTTCCACTGACATGTTTCAAAACAGATGTTGAATGTATGGGAGTTATAATTATATTTACCTGTATGAAATTGATTAATATACTTATACGTCTGAAAACATAAATTATTAATAACTGTATTGAATTCCTCACATGAACTGCAGAAAACCATAGTTTCAAATAGTCCAAAGAAAAACACTCAACTTGATATAAATATGATTTTTATTTAATAAATTTTAAAATCATAGTTTTCGGATAATTGATATTCCCGTACATCATATGAAATTATATGAATATGAAATTATATGAATATGAAATTATATGAAATTAATCTTATATAACCTGTATGTGAGTTTAACATTTTATTTGTCATTGTATACATTTGTATAATTTTATCATGCGCGATGCTGTTTACAAATGAAATGTAAATGATGCATACGTATTAGAAAAAGCTAATAAATAAACATAATTAGTATAATGTTCTTTAATTGAATAAATGCACCATTGAAATATAAAATTAGTCATAAAAGTATCTTCTAATATGGCAGGAATTAATTTATATTGACATGGAGTAATTGGAAATCTAGATGAGCGTCCTTAAGTTTCAAAATGATTGATAAGTATTAGTCTTAGGAAATAATCTTACACGTCAAATCCAAAATTCTTTGCAATTTTACAAGAATGTTACGGTTTTATAATTTTGGTCATCATTCAAAAGAAAAAAACCCAGAGAAACCATATTATTAGAGCACATTTAAATGCAACTTCAAAATTGTAGCTCAAGTAACAGTGTGCAACGGTTTAACATTAACACGAGAGTAATCTCCAGCTAAGAGACAATGTACAAAGAAGTATCTTCTAGGTGATTAACTCTTAGTAAATAAAACATCCTTTACGAATCAGACTCTAAATTAATAACAATAGCAAAATAATCAAAGAAAAAGTCGGAAATGATTTTTTTCTGTATCATCAATAGAAAATAAATATTTAACTCCGAGTAATAATATTGTTTTCTATACTGGGAAGATTTGCAATGAACTATGTATTATACCCGCTGTCCGGAAAAAAGCCACATCTTAGCAGTTTTGGACTAACCACCAACTCCATTCAACTCGTAATGAATTCAGTCGCGATATATTGCTCTAATAAGTACGATATAACTTGAATCTATCTCTAAAGTAGGTGGTTTCCATTGTATCCTTGGTCTCTATTATATAGAAGATATAGCGTATTATATAGAAGATATAGCGTATTATATAGAAGATATAGCGTATTATATAGAAGATATAGCGTATTATATAGAAGATATAGCGTATTATATAGAAGATATAGCGTATTATATAGAAGATATAGCGTATTATATAGAAGATATAGCGTATTATATAGAAGATATAGCGTATTATATAGAAGATATAGCGTATTATATAGAAGATATAGCGTATTATATAGAAGATATAGCGTATTATATAGAAGATATAGCGTATTATATAGAAGATATAGCGTATTATATAGAAGATATAGCGTATTATATAGAAGATATAGCGTATTATATAGAAGATATAGCGTATTATATAGAAGATATAGCGTATTATATAGAAGATATAGCGTATTATATAGAAGATATAGCGTATTATATAGAAGATATAGCGTATTATATAGAAGATATAGCGTATTATATAGAAGATATAGCGTATTATATAGAAGATATAGCGTATTATATAGAAGATATAGCGTATTATATAGAAGATATAGCGTATTATATAGAAGATATAGCGTATTATATAGAAGATATAGCGTATTATATAGAAGATATAGCGTATTATATAGAAGATATAGCGTATTATATAGAAGATATAGCGTATTATATAGAAGATATAGCGTATTATATAGAAGATATAGCGTATTATATAGAAGATATAGCGTATTATATAGAAGATATAGCGTATTATATAGAAGATATAGCGTATTATATAGAAGATATAGCGTATTATATAGAAGATATAGCGTATTATATAGAAGATATAGCGTATTACATCCCCACCCTGGCCCGGGTTTTTCTCCGATTTTCCTTCGGATAGAGGTGGATTTTTATACACGATCTGTATCTTGCATAAGGGAGTCATGAAATAATAAATAAATAATTTAGTGTTATTTTAATAGTTATGATTTATAAACAATATTTTTCGAATAATCTGTAGCTTATAATAATATGTACTTCTGAAATAACTATTGTGTTTTATAAAAAAAATCACTATAACACGTACCGAACTACTTTTATTCTCGTCTTAGTTGAGCGCTGAAATGTTAAACCCGTTTCTACCTTAGGGGCCTTGATCGGAATTGATGGGATGGGCCCTTGCTTGCTTCCGGAGAGTAAATTAGTTTATTGTCCTCTACGTGGTCTTACGCAATTTGTAACTACTTGTTTGAAAATAAATTTATCATTATTATTATATTAGTACCCTCTATGTCACCCAACCAGGTTGAGATCCTTCCTTCATGGAAGAAAAGATCTCCCATCTCCAAGTTGCATGTAACTGTTGGTTAAAGAATGTTTTTCCTTGCTTGTTGACGCTGTAGAGAGCAACGAGGTACCAACAGGTGACGCACATAAACATCACAATCGTCCTCGTGTTCCTGTTGAAAACCATTCTGGTCACGCGAATGTCAGAGGTCAGCGTATAGGAAAACACATCCACAATAATTAACTACAGAACATGTGTTAAAATCGGACTGTACCTCCTCCCAAAAAATAACGTTTCTGAGATTGTGATGCAAGTAATGACGGAGTCATATTAACCCTCTTAGAATATAGGTCGTGTTTAGATCTTAAGTATCAATGACAATATAACGTGGAAATATGATGAATGTCTGTTGAAATGGAGCAATTTATACTTTTTACAAAATGTATTTCTTTCTCTCAGTTCATATTTGGAGATCAAAAATCACCTTCAATCCTCTTCAACGATACTTATTTTCTTGCTAAAATACACTCCGTTAATTGGGGTCCTGATAAAAGAAAGGTGAATATTGCACATATTTCCTTAAGTTTGGTTTTAATTTGAGTAGGAGAAACAAATGTGTATTTCCTTTGCCTAACGGTTGGTAGTAAAATATTTCATTTCTTTTAGCTAGGATTGTAAATGATTCAATTACTCTGTTTTCTGAAAAATTGTTGGAAGTAGCTCTGTTTGCACAGACACTCATAAAATGTGAGGCGTTATTCCATGTGATAAATAAATAATGATAAATAATTTTTCTGTCAAAAGAGTAGTAACAAAATGCGTATGAGACGTGAAGAATAATTTTACACTCGGGAAGAAAACAAGGAACCATCCCATCACTTCCGATCAAGGGCCCTAAGGCAGAGGCGGATTTAAAATTCAGCACACTCCTGATATAAGAATAAAAATAGTTAACTACGTGTTATATAAGCAACAAAATACCAAAAAATTTGTACTCAATTAAATACAAATACGTTATTTCACATGTACGTATTATTTTCAAACAATAGATTATTCGGAAAATATTGTTTATAAATCGTAACTAGAAATATAAATGTATATTCAAGATTAATTATTACAAGAGACCGCCGTTCCCAGGTAAGCGCCCAGGAAGTCTGTATATTCAGCCCGTCTCTAATCGAAGAAAAACCCGGGGTATGACGGGATGAGGCAGGATGGGTTGATTGGTGTCAGCAAAAAGCAACTCACGCATGCAGACGCCTTCGGAGTGGGCGACGAGGACCGGCTTCCCCGCTGCGACCACACACTCGAGACCGTGCGCACACGCTCCATAGAAGCCGTAGGGTCCTCCGCAAGGCTCGTTCTCCACGCGCGCGCACACGCGACAGCAGCCGCAAGGGTCCCACACGGTGCCTCCTCCGGGGCAGTCGGCGTCACTCAAAGGTTCGCACTCCGACGGCGAACAGACGCAGCTGAAGGCGCGGACGGCGGGGCACAGCGCGCCCACGCACGTCCATGCCACCAGCAGCAAGCCACTCAGCAACATGGAGGATGGCTGACGAGCGGAGGGTCCAGTTCCGGAAGGTCACTATGGGAACGGGCTGGCGTAAATTACGGTGACGCGAAATAACGAAAGGGGGAAATTTCAAGGAAGGGTTGTGGATTGTTCAAGTGACACGGATTTAAGTTTCAGCGATTGGCTCTGATAACGATTAAACAGTTCAAAGCGGTTGAGGGTTATGGCAGGAATTAAATTTGATGACTGCGGCAGTTCGGGGAGATGGGAACAGCAATTAGTAGGGGTGAAATATGGTCCTATGTGCACACTTTCCAATATACGCGTAATTTGATAATATGAGATTACGCAGTTTGCACCGGTGAAGATAATGGGGGGTACTAGTCTGGTTGAAATGTAACACACACAGAAATAGGAAGTCCTAAATTAGGCTCTGCTGAAGACGATGTATGTAACGCTGTTAAAAATTGGTGCCGATTGAAATTGCCTCCAGAGGAAAAATGTAGCTTCGTATGGTCTCTGTAGGTTCCAATCCGAGTGATGTCGATACTAAAACCAGAAGGTTCTCCAGTAGGGAACGATAAATCTGACACGTGGTGGCAATGCTAATATTACATCAATGCGATGATTAATGTAAACGAGAACTACACAAACATACGCAATACACTTAAGATATCAGATATGAATTGTGCACAACATTTTCTCATTTAGTTTGTTGGGGATTATAATGTTAACACCCATAATAGAGTTCCGCCGACGGCGGTCCACGCCGGCCGTCGGCACAAACGTCAGTTTCTGCAGGTGTTTCAAATCACAACAACGTCAAAATTACCACAAAATGTCAAAATATACACGCGCATACGTCGACGCCGCCCAACGACCTCGCAGTTAGGTCACACCGCGAAGGAAAATCGACGTGCGTGAAGCGGCGGCGGCGGCGGCGGCACGGGGACACAGTGACCCGCGAGCGATTGGTCGAGCGTACGACGGGCGACACCAGACGGCTACGGGCGACTGGCAGGTCGGGCGCGCGGGCTGATGGTGCACGAGCGCTCGCGAACCCGGCGAGCGCGCGACTGACGGCCCCGCGCCGACACCGCGACGCTTTTCTGCGACGACGCAACAGCGCCGGCACGGGTCACGTGGGGCCAGCAGCGCCACTGCTACCCCTCTGAAACAACCCTCCCTCCATCCCTCCACGAGGGTGACTGCGAAGGCGAAGAGAGCAATACCTTACGGGATCTGCGAGATTTTTCAATTCGAGGGATCAAGAGCCGGGTGGAAACGTACCTTTTAATAGATATTTGTTTTCAAGTCCGAATTTAACACTGAGGTCCCAAGCCACATAAGGGAATTTTCTCATCGTATACACAAACTAAATGTAGCTATTTTGAATTCTTGTCATATATCATCAATTGTCTAAACTGAGTGAATTATTATTACTTAAATACTATTGTCTGCCTTTCTGGAGGATCGTAATTATTTACGATGAAGTCAACAGTGTTTTCTGTTGCGCCATAGAAAATAGTTAGAGGTAGCAACATTTTATGACAATAAGAACTTAATAGTACATATGTAGGGGTAGTGTACTATGTAGCCCAGTGTTCTCGCAGAGACAACGTCCATTCGCTAGAGCAGGGATAACAGCAGCTCCCCGTCGTCCCAGGCATTTGACCGTGAGAGTGTGCAGGCAATCCAAGGTCAGTTTCGGCGAGTCAACTCGGAGAGTAAACGTTCGCAAAGTTGTGAGCGACAGATAGTTCTACTTATCGTTTTCTTTTTGCAGTGACAATGTAGATTGTTGATGTATATTTCAGAAAAGACCTAGAGTTTTACCCCACCCCCCATCCTCCTTCCACACTGCCCGCTGTTAGCAATAGCATTCGTCAGAGGGCAAATAGCTTCACACATCTGCTCTAGTGCTTGGTGCTTTCCGGATATTTAGGATTCTACTAAAGGGTTTTTGAGGCAAAATATATTTATCACAAGATGTGTTAAAGAAGATTGTGTACAAAATTTTCAAATTTAATATATTGCGTAAAAGTGATTACCTCAATTACATTTTCACTTATTCTTACTTTGTGGTACAACATTTTTTTTTCTTTACAACTCTTGTTCGAATAGGTTGTGTAGATTATTTCCCGTACTACATACTTTCACATACAATATCGTGTCCAACCTGCAATGTCGTATCATTTTTTTTANCTACATACTTTCACATACAATATCGTGTCCAACCTGCAATGTCGTATCATTTTTTTTTAACATTTTGCGTTGCATGATCCGTAACTTGGATCACTTATTTTCCTAGAGTTATTCTGAATGTAACCTTATTAGACGAAACAACTTTCCTACCAAGTTTTGCGGAAAAATTCGCTCGAGTCCAGTAATATTCCAAATGGTCCCGTGAAAAAAAAATATATCTGTCGCAACAAAGAATATTAAAACCTTTTTACTTTCAAATTCATCATGCAGGGGTTCCCAACCTTTTCAGCGTATGCCCGCGTATGACACTATTGATGAATGATATGCTCCCCTAATTCTTGTTCAATAAAAAATACTACCTGATTACCCGACGTTGCCCGGGATTTTTCTTAGACCAATGACATATCTATATTGTAAGATCAAAAAAACTTAAACTCACTTGTTTTTAAAAACATATGTACAGTATCTTAATTTTACAAATTCATAATAACACGAATGTAATACAAAACTTGATTGAGACACCATTTTGAGTTTCACTTGAGTTTATTCCAGCTGCAATAATAAATAAACCCTTGTGCGAGCAACGTGAAGTTGCCCTTGAGAGAAACAAATCAATAGAAACGTCAATCAATTAGTCTGGCATCCTTCTTCACCCTTGGGAGAGAATTTAACCCCCAAATGTGCTGAACTTGTACTAATAATGCATCATGTCACTGTTTATCTGAAATATCCCGAAATCTATGGATTAAATCCGTCTTTTCAATTAAATATCTTTTCATGACTCTCTCTTCCCACTGCACACATGCTGGGGCTGTTCCACCCCTAACCCCAATAGTGGCCCAACTCTGAAATATCATCGGAAGTGTGTCTATTCATCTTAGCATAACAGACGGAACGAACCGTCGGGAGCCGCGGCGGTCGAAGTTTCGCTTCCGAGGCAAGAAACAACTGCGACAGCGTGGCTACACCCTTTCATAAAGACACTTCTAAAACTTAAACTATTCGTCCAAATTTTACGATTTAAAGATGTTTTTATCTTTGTTAAATGCACAAAACAAGGAACCCATTAAATTTGACGGAGATGATATATTCCTTCTAAAATCACTTTCTTAAATTGAAGTACTGTAACACTTCCATTTTTATTAACGTTTTTTCGATACTTTAGGTTAACCTTAGTTTATAGAAATACGCTGAGACTCTTTGAGGCGAACAATATTGCCATTCATAGTTATCGCCTAACTCTAACCGTTTAGGCGGCGTAAGCCAATATATCTCTCTTTTCCCCCGGTTTCATCGACATTTATGGTCAAAATCATTTTCTATATTTATTTTCACTTATTTTAAAAATAAAAGTTAGCCTTTGTTCATCCTGGACATCTAAGCTAACTACTTGTCAAATTTCATCACGTTCTCTTCTGTGGTTTAGTCGTGATCAGGTAGCAAAGAGACAGACACTTTCGCATCTATATATTATTATGGAGTATTAATATGGATGTAATTCGGACTTCATTTATTTTATTTTTAGATAAAAATAATAATATTAAAACTCTTTGAATTTGTGTATTATTTGTTCTCAACCACTTTAACTGAGGGTTGTCAGCTTCTCTATCAATTTTATCAAAATCGTATCTTTCATTTCAGTTTTCCAAAACTATATTGCCAAAACGGTTTGGTACATCTTCACTGATAAATAATTTTCGTGCCTCCCGTAACAGACAACCAGTGTGGAAGTGCAGCAGAGAGAAATTATGTTTTACTGAAGGGTCATTCCACGTCTAGTCACCCACTATTACAGATTTCAATGAATTTTTAAATGGTTGTTTTATTTATGAATATTAGATGATTTTCAAAATTCCGTTCATTAGTTTCCGAGATATGAATTTTTAAAGTTACGCGAAATACAGCCGATTTTTCTCGGCTCGCGAAAAATTAAGCCAACATAGTTTTGCGTTTTTCGCTCTAAAATATTGAAGTTCCATTCGATTTCTGTGACATTTACGTAGCTTGTACAGAATGTTTTGCTGTTTCTAATTATACAATTAGTTTTTAGATGTTGGTTCATATTTAGGGCTAAAATTAGCGTTAAATTATTTTTTAATAAATGTTTTTAACAATTTAATAAAAACCTGACGCGGTTTTAGAAAAAGCGTTATACCTCATTTCTGTCACCATTCAATATGTGAAATTATACATCACTAGAAAGAGAACAATTAGAATTTTAAAATGGTGAGAAAAAAATAGTGGGCTTTTGATTGTATAGAAAGTAACAAAACATAAAACTAAGCAGATAAAATTATCAGTTTGACGACGTTCAACAACCACAGTTGCATACAAAAGAAAGAATAATATCAATTTATTTTCATTTTATTTACATTCTCTAGTTACAATGTTCCTGGAGTCAGCGTAGCTCAGAGCGCTGAGTTGCTGGCTGGATGACTGGGTTCTATCCCCGGTGAGGTAGGGATTTTTCATCACACCTCATCACATCCAGACTGACTCCCAGGCCTACTCAGCCTGCTGTAAAATGAGTACCATGTAAAGTTAGATGCTGACTACATCTCCTCCTTCTGGTGCCGAGGTCAAAGAAATTGTGGAGCTCTACCCTCTGCAAACCCCATGTGAACCTTCGAGGCCTGTTGTGGGAGACTGACATAACAATGTTCCTCTATTGGTATCAACAATGTGATGCTAATTGACCAATGTTACATAATTATCTTTGTATTATCATTATGTACATTATTGGGTCATTACATGTGAAATAGGACAGAATTGGATCTTCATTTCCCAGAATTATACATTTTTTAAAATATTAGTAGTACTATTGCTTTATATGAGAAAAATAGTAAAAAAATTAAGTACACTCTCTGTACAGAACATTAACAATACAAATTGGGGTCTTTGCAAAAAATTTTCCCAAATATTATTTCACCCTCTTATAATGAAAGAGCTTTGATGGAATTATAAAAGTTCAAGAGCACATGCATCGACGACAAACAGATTTAATAATAATTTATAAATTTATTGTCAAAAACAGTACAAAATGCGTATGACCACGTGGAGGACAATAAACTAATTTACTCTCCGGAAGCAAGCAAGGGACCATCCCATCAATTCCGATCAAGGACCCTAAGGCAGAGGCGGATTCAAATATTTCAGCATAAGTTCCTAGATAAGATAAAAAGTTAGCTGCGAGTTATAATACATATTGAAGCTTATCTACATGAAGGGATAGGTCATTGTTAGTAGGTGGGCAGTTAGCTGGATTTACCAACTTGGAGGAGTTAGTAAAAGTGGTTAGTAGTAAGAGCTGGATAGAGGAAGAAGGTGGGCTTTTCAGTAGTCACAGCTATAGGAACTGGGACATTAATGTGAAAAGCAACATATTTTCTGACCCCATCGGGAATCAAACCCGAAATGACATGGTGAGAAGCGACAACACCACCACCTGCGCCACCGGTGGGGTTAAATAGGTTGCAGTTTGGAGAGCTTATTACCGCGACAGAATCTTTACGAAAAAAACTACAGAAAGCGGGTTCACACATGCGAGTACGCGCACAGAAAAAACACAACACTCGAGAAGCGGTATGGTTCAACATAGATTGTAGACAGGCGAAAAAAGATGCTGAAAATGCATTAAAATTCTACATTTGGTGGGGAGGAGAAAGCTTACGACAAAAATACGTACACTTGAGAAAAAACTATAAAAGAATAATTAACACAGCTAAGCAACAATGGCAGAATTCGGAAGCGGAAAGAATTGAAAGCAATATTCACAGTAAAAATGTTGCAAATATTTGGGATACTATAAATAAATTACGATATAGATATAGTTGCATTAACAGTATAGAGGCGAAAAGTTGGGAAATGCACTTCGCTCAACTTCTTTCCCGGAATCAGTGTATACAACGGACGGGTCATTTTATCAAACGCCAAATAATAGTGACAGATTTAGACCGTGCAATAAATATTGATGAAATAAAAGATGTGGTACGGAATTTGAAGTCTGGCAAAGCAACAGGTTCTGATGGTATTCCAGTGGAATTTTTAAAGGAAATAAATTCTAGTATTGCCCCAATTCTCGTGGATTTGCTCAATTCTTTATACGACACTTCCA
>NNCF01131138.1:269385-281886 GCA_002313205.1 Laupala kohalensis | reverse complement strand
GGGGGGGGGGGGGGGGGGTTAAGGACCCCATAGATCCACCACTGGTGAGAATCAAAATATCCCATTATAAATAAATAAATAAATATAACACATTAGATTCCTAATATCCTTCGGGCAATATTTTGCAATACATGTAGTATAGAATATGATACAGACAAATAATGTAACTCATTTCTCAAAATAACAGACTCTTCTATAGGTAGTCATTCATGTGGCAGTCATTATGCTCGCCTGATTGATCAAAAGTGTGAGAGGAAATGGCCCGCGGGCTAAGATAAGTGGAACAGTGCTGTTGTATACTGTTATCTTCAGGACTTCACTTAGTGCCCATTGCACTCTGCCTTCCTTTGATTGATTAATCTGCTTTTATTTTTTCAGCGTCTTTTTTCAACGATTGAAATGTAATTAATTGTTTGATAGTCTCAATTTTTCTTTCTCCCTTTTCTTTTATTTTTTGTAGGCGAGAGTGCCGAGAACGAAGGGCACCACCAAGAATGTCCCGATAACACGGAGGGTCAATGTACCCCTGAATAACACCCATCTAGAGAGAGAGAGTGCAAAAAGAAATGCATTCTATGCATGTGGGTGTAGGGAAAGCTGGCTTGAAATGTTCACTAATCTGCAGAAACTGCAGCGGCCACTCTGGCAAAAATAAATTCTTAATGAGAACTCCCGACTAAAAACTACATTAGTTGAGAAAATAATCATGGTTTTTATAAACTGTTATAAATAAATCTTAAATTTTTCCTGCAAAAACAGAATTAAACATTATTTGTCCCCATAAAGTACAGGTGTTACCATCCCCCCCCCCTCATATTCACCACAGCATTTAACAATAAATATTTAAGAATTTTTTGTCCCATAAATATGATCCTTTACAATTAAAGAATTTCAACTAAAATAGAGCATCTGAATAAATTTATCTTCAAAATTAGTTTAGGGTTCGCCAATGCCTTGGTCATTATAGCAATCCAATTGAATTATCATTGTAAATAATATTATGCAAATGCAGACTATTCATGTTATAAATAATAAAAGTTTATAGTCAAAAAAGCAGTTACAAACTGCGTATGACCACGTGGAGGATAATACTACCAATAATAATTTTACTACAGATGATTTCTACTGTTGTAAAATTGCCTCTCCCACCCCCACCCCCCAACAAAAAAAAGGGTATAAGCTAATTTTGTCTGCAACGCATGATACTCATAATGTATCAAGGAATCATGAGTTAATGAACAGTCTAAGTGGCAAGTGGAAAGTGGCCATTCAATTTTTGTAAAATTTGGCACCCAACTACAAAGGACTAGAATAAGAAAATCTTTTTTATTTTTTCAATTTTAGGTATCTAACCCGGCATTTACATTTTTCAATTATTGGAGTATATTCTATGATTACATACAATATCTTTGTAAAGTTTCAGATGTACCCTTCTTATTCACGAAATATAGCAATTTTATTACTGCATATACCTTTAATTCAAAAATGTGTTTGGTATTACAAAGAAATATTACCAGAGCACATAATCTCTCAAAGAAATAAATGCTTTTTTTCCTTTGCATTTTTTTGGCAAGAGTCAAAATTGTTTGCTCTCTGTATACTATGTAGTCATAACTCCTGTGGGCAATAAAACTTGTAATCTATAATGCATTTCACTCTCTTTCTTATTTTTGATATCAGATAACACAAATGTTAACTTAAACTAAGAAAAAAAATTAATTGAATCATTATGGTCTGCACAAGATGCAAACAATTATTTTTATGAAAGGATTCTCACTTAGTTTCATAGAATCGTAAAACATAAGCCGAGGTAATTCTTTATTTTGTATGAATATATTTCCCATTTCGGTGAAGGACCTTAAGCAAGTATTACAACAGGTATTAAGCCGCAGAAGGTAATCATCACAGTTATATGAGCTGAGACATTGAATTGAAAAGCTACAAATTTTTCTGGCCTCGACAGTAATTGAACCCGGGATATCTGTGGCAAGCCAGCATGCTAGCCCTGAGCTATCAAGGGTTCTATATTATAATATAATTTTTCAATGAAATATTATAATATTTATCCTTTCTTTGTAAAGTAAAGATTAACTGTTTCATTCTAAATGGGAAAAAACAGTACAATAAAAATGCTGTCCCTTTGTGTTAAATTTGTGAACTCCTCTGTAATTTTTAAACAAAGTCACATAGCTGGTTTGGGTGATTATTAAGTAGTTCATCTGACACAATCATAATAAATACATAAATAACATCACATCTAAGCTATCAGTGAAGATAACCAAGGAAGTCAAAATGTTGCAGGTACAAGGTGTAAAGAGCAACTAAATAATTCAAACTTTATAATACAATGGAATTTTATTAGATACAACAATGTATAATATATATATATATATTATTTACAATTCTGTAATATGCACAGATAAATCTATTTCATGGAGCAGAAGTACTGACCATTTTCAATCACCCTGTGAAAGAATAAAACTGAAAAAATACATCAACACGTCTGCCCCTACCTATTTCTATACATATAAAATTTAATACAAACTGTTTTGAGTGCGTAGAAATGAGGAATAATTTAATTTGATCCCCTACAAAAATTAAATTATTAATAGTTAAAGAAAATAAAAACAATTCCCATTCATTATTTACCTTTTTCTAAAAATATGAATAAGAATTTAATTAAAATTTGAAAGCACTTATCAAAAAACACTGACAAATTTTCGGTGGAAGGTTAACAATAAGTTTCACAAACTTCTATACAATGTAGGACATAATTTTTAAATGAAAATTCCATAATGCTCCACCACAACTATACAAATCTCACAACTTCTCATGTTCCAAACAAAACATGATACATTACTCTTTCTACAGCATGAATCCAAGAGAGACATTCAAAACGATGTACTTAAAAATTCAATAGTGAAAATGATAATTAGCTACCCCGCGCAATTACATTTGATAATTGATATATGGGAATACTTAAGGTATCTGAGAATGAAAATTGGCGAGCTTCTTTGAAGAGCACTATTCGCTCAACATATGAATCAGATATTCACGATTTTCTGCACAACCCATATAGATATTAACAAAATATTTCTTCATTCATCACCATACTCAATTGAGATATAACAGCACATCCCTGTCAGCGGAATGATTCACAGGTTTATATTCTATATAATAAGGTTCACCTCACATGCCAGAAAAGAATATCCATACATTCACCCATCTCTTAAAAAGATTAATGAATAATTATAAAAAGAAATGTACAAGGGTTATGAAATGATTATGATATGAATTCATAATCTACTCCTAGCTGAGAAGATTGCGAATTTCTTTATGCATATGACACAAGAAGTCAACATAGGAGGCGGATCCATCAAATCCTCGGTCTTCCACAAGGAAATGCTTGAACACCATTTCAAGTTTATCTCTCTGACGAACAAGAGTGAGCTGAAAAAATATATTATAATTAATAACTTAATAATGAAATAAAATTATTTGAAAGTTGATTCAAATGATTTTTATACAGTGAAAAGAAGACACAATTTTCTTTGGGACAAAATACTGGAAGTTTTAAGAGTTATAGACAGTCAAAACTGTAATAAATAATTATAAATTGTTCAAAAATGGGTTTTACAAACCAATGAACAATTAGTAATGTTTAGTATTGTAAGCTAGTTAAGTGTTATTGTGTTCTTTTGCAATCATTTACGTGTTCCTTTTTTTTTCTTCTTTTTCTTAGTTTATAAGTAAAACATGTTATTTTGAATTTGTTTGTGCATTTGTGCTATAATAATATGAAACATTTTAAAAGATTTATTGTCTATAACTCCCATATCTAACTTGAACTTAAACTGCTTATAACTCCCATGGCAAAATAAATACTTCAAATACTTCTTAAGTACTCCACCAAGCTGGTTTTACGTTTTATGAAACCAGAGACTTGAAAGATACAAAAATCTAGAATCAACAACTTTCTAATTTCAAATATATGAAAACTGTAGTTCCTCTTATTCATTGTTTTAGGTCTTCACACATAAGGTTCACAAACATTAAGACTGGTATTGGTTTAATAACATAGCAGGCTCAGAATCATTCAAACCACATAGAAATGAGGGAAAAATGTGTTCTTTCCCAAGTATAGTGTGAATATTTATGACAATTTGTTCAAAGAAAAATAGTTTTTTGGCAGTATTTCAGGATTTTTGACATTTAGGGATTTCTGTGACTCTAAAGGTACAGAATATTTTTGTAGAAAGTTTAGTAGAGAAGAAGTTACTCCTAAAGACATAGTAGTTCTAAAATTCATGCTTGTCATTTACAGATATTAGAAGAAACTTAAAAAATAAAAAAAAACTGTTGAGAAAATACCCAATTCCAAAATCTCCACCATATACAATGAATCTTATTACAAGTCTTCCAAAAAATTGTTATAGCATTATCTTGAATAAAAATACAGACAAGTAAATATGAAGTACCTGTCCTAATACTGTATTAGCCCAAATATGATACAACCCTGAATATAATGCAATCCCAAATATTTTGAAGAAAAACAGAAAGACGAATGAAATATATTTAATTTTCTCCTTACAAGTTACAACTTTCTTTTGATTATTTTCCCTTACACATCATTAAATAAGTGTGAAGCATTTGTGAAGTTATTTCTGGCAAGACTAAATTTTCAGAAAGTTACAACTACGTTGCATTGTATTATTCTAGTAATAACATGAATTCTAGATTCATTTACAATGTAATCATTATAAAAAAAGATAAAAGTGAAACGCAAAGCTGCACAATATGCAATCACGCATATGCGGATGTGTTTATACAAGCACTGAAGAAGTGTTTACTGCGAAAGTGTTTACATTTAGCTCCATTGGTGGCGCAGGTGGTAGTGTTGTTGCTCATCACCAAGTCATTCCGGGTTCGATTCCCAAAGGGGCCAGAAAATTTGTAGCTTTTCACAATGTCCCAGTTCATATAGCTGTGACTACTGAAAAGCAAACCTTCCTTCCTCTATCCAGCTCCTCCTAGTATCAATTGCTCTAACAATTACTAACTACTTCTACTAACCCCTCCATGTGGGCCAAGTTGTTGGTAAACCCAGCTAAACGGCCCACCTACTAACAATAGCCTACCACCCAACTCCTATCACTCCATGTAGATAAGCTTCAATAGCACGCTACATTTCCCATCTACAAACACAACAATAAAAAAAAGTGTTTATACATTCAAAGCTGGAAGTGTTTACATAAGTACGAAAACAACTTTTAAAAATCAATAAAGGGGAGGTGCCTCCATTTCTTACACTAACATGGTACTTTTTGTCAAGACTTTGCACACAAACACACTGTTCCAAAATTCAGAACTATGAAATACAATACTTACACGCATGGATCTATGTCGCTGTTGCCTAGCATTATATACCAAGGAACAAATTCTTTGAGAAAGAGGATTATCTAGCTCTGGCAGTGTTGTTCGATCTATATCTATCTGCGCAGCAGAATGCACACCAAATACACTTAGAACCCAGTCATTCCCCACATTTAGGCCAATCCAGAGAAACATATGTACACCATTTTCTGCAAAAAGAAAACAAAAAGAAGAAGCAAACTAACATGGTAGAGAGAGTTTAAAACATTAAAGTATGTATAATCACAAAATTTGTTTCTTACCTAACAAGTAAACTCCATCATCTCGAATCTTATCAGCAGTACATCTAACAGAAGGGGGAAGCTCATTGCTATCAACATCAATTTCATGTAAAGGAATCAACCTAGGGTAAAAGTAAACAACAGATGAAGGAAGATCCATGATGGACACAGCTTGCATCACAAATGATCGATCATCTATGGTCATATCTGAACCTGAAAAATGGACAATTAGACTATATCAAAAACCTTATCTTATTCAAATAAATAAAGAACAAACAATTGTCAAGTAAATTTCCTTCATTTTGTCTTAAGATATCATATGTGTTTTAAGATTCAGAAAAACCCAGCACAAATGTTCCCATAATATACATTTCTCAATTCCTCGCATATTTTTCCCTATCAATTTTCTTATACATATGTCATTATCACTATGGATTTACACTTTCTTTATTTTAAACTGCCAGCATTTTGCATTCCTAAGTACATTATAAGATCATTTTTAAAATGGCACTGGTTCTTGCTCTGTAATCTTTTCACACAGTTTCTGTTAAAACCAATCATTAACATCAATGAAAATCATTAATGCGCTTTTTCACTGTTTAATCAAGAATATGCTTGCATTTTTTTTGATATCCTAAAACTTGTCTTAAAAAGTGAAAAATGAGATACACTAATATACTTTACCTCCTGATACTGCATCACTTTTAAGAATACAATTGACATATAAAGGCAACAACTTCATACACTCTGGCAGAATCAACTGGCCAGCAGATGAAGGGCTAGCACAGTTCTTTCGATAACTCGCCAAAATTTGGGCACATCTATTAACTAACCCATCCTTAACTTGTTTAGGGGAAGAATCAAGAAGATGAAAAACAACTGAAAAGAAGCAAAACCCAAAATAAATCCAACCGTGCTCAATTGACTTTACACTGATATAAAACGTATTTGAAAAGAAACGATTCAAATAAGACAGATTGAGTAAAACGTAAGTCATCAGTGTTTACGTTACCTTGCTTTGAAAAAAAGTTCACAATAGTGTCCAAATCACAGCTTCGATACAAATCAGCCATTTGAGTACATGTTTTAAAAGCTAAATTCAATACTCTTAAACGTCTTTGACCTCCACATGAAGTGTACAAAAGTGCAACCTGTGCATACACTCCATCTTCTTCTGTTAATTTATCATCATGCTTTATTTCAACAGCAACAGCCTAATTAAAATTATTAAATAATTAACATTCTATGAAACTGTCACTATTTCATTACATATATTTATATATATCACAATAAAAGAGAGACTGAGTTTTTTCCTTAAGTACGTTTTACAATTAAAATTATTTACCTTCTATAACTACATTCAGACCTTCTAGTTTTCGTTTTTTCTAATAAGTTTCTATGTCCGAAATAATATTAAAATGAGACAAATTCAAATTATATACCTTATCACAATCAATGGAAGCCAATTCCATGTCAGTTGTATTGGACATGAAGAAATGGCCAAAAAAGTCTGTTGCCCTGACACCTGTAGATGTTCTAACTCGCATGATGGCATCAAATGCTATGGGACGACTAACATTTCTCTTTATATCTGATATAAGACGATCACCATCCAAATCAGCCTGTTAAGTGAGAAAAATAAAAAGATAGATAATAATGTAATAATAAACATTTGAAGGGAAAAAAGTTTCAAAATGCTCTGATATTAAAGGAAAAATTAGAAGACTTCTAACCTGAAAATAAGTATATTTGAAAATTTCACCACCAGTGAGTCGACAAACTTGACCAATAGTTGCCAAATCGATGTAAGAATTGTTTAAAACAAACAAATCCACACTGCACCCTACAGAAACACAATCTTGACCAAGATTGTTGTAAGTGTTCACCTGAGGAGCTGCAAAACAAACAAAACAAAAAATAATTAGTATTTTGAAGATAACATTTTTTGTTCTAAGCAAAAAGTTCATCATCAAAGGTTTCCACACTTTCACATCATTTAACAACACTAAAAATGCACCTGTTTATTAGTTATAGAGAGGTAATTTTACATTATCATGTAAAGAACTGATGTCATAACAAATAAATTTGTGAACTGTTTAACCCTAGATCTATTAGAGAATGACAAACGTATTGAAAGAAGAAAAAAAAACAGCGAGTCAAATAGACACTGGATCTTAAAGAAATATTTTTATAAATAAATTAACTTCAAATAAAACCTTTAACTTTCCTGCATGCTTTAAACAATTTTGGATCCCATCCTTCAAAGAAAATTATCATCAACCATTGCACACTATCTTCGACATCTTTATCATTTACAAAGTTCTTTCCAATACTTCTTTCAAGTGAGTTGGCAAAAAATTGTCACTGGGTGATAAATCTGGGCAGTAGGGTGGGTATTCAAGGGTTTTCCAATGAATTTCCTCCAATTTATTCTTCTTCAGAACACCTGTCTGCCCTAAGGCCACAAACTGTCATGAATCAGATTACATCTCTGATAGGGTTAGGTCTTTTGTTCCTGCAGGTATTTTTTGCAGGCTCTAACAACTGATAGTAGATAGTGGAAGTCATTGCACATCAAGTTTTCTTTATTCCAGAGATACAGAAATCTCTTAAATTGCAGTTAACCACACCGCCAGGTAACAGATTAATGATCTTATGTTGAATGAAAATTGGAGATAGGACCTGGATTCAAATTCAGATCTTCAGCTTGGCGCGCTGACGCACAACCAACTACACCATCCCATTGACTTCTGGGACCAGTCTACCATTGTCATTTCACTTGCGAGACCCACAAACTTAAGGGATTTCAGTATGTTTCGGAACTCCAGAATTGATAAATATTGACCCACAACAAAGTACTCCCTAAGGGAGTACTCAACGAGGATAATACCTCAAATGAGATCACCTCAGAGGTCAGTAGGTCTCGCAAGTGACAATGAATGACAATGGTAGACTGTGCCTGGAGGCAAACGGAATGGCATAGTATTGCATGTCAGCATGCTAAGCCGAAGGTCCCAAGTTCAAATTCCATTTTCACTCATAATATAATTAATTTATTCTAGAAGTTAATGATACACCAAAGTCTCATCACATGTCACAACGTGCTTCAAAAATCTCTCATCTTCGTGCTTGAATTCATCTCTCACTGATATGCAATCTCCCCTCATTTTACTATTCAGTCAACCACTTTGGAACTCATCCGCCATTGACTTCTCTGAAGCCAAGATGCTCTATGTTGATGGTATGGCAGATATTCTCCTCTAAAGCAATTTCTTCAACAGGGAGGTACAGATAACCAGTCATCTGTCAGACTTGACTATAGTGTCTTCATAACATACACTTCCTCATCCACTCTTAAACTTCTGTGAACACATGAGGTAATGGCTACACTTCCTCAGGAATGGCTATACTCGGGAGGGAAAAAGGAACAATCTGTCGAGCAGGTTCCCCGACTCATAACACATCATCCTAAAATGCTACCACACTGCCAAAATGCTTCAGATTACAAACAAAGGAAAAAAGTGTGGTTAATAGTTGACTTGCCCTCATATTAAAGACATTTATCAGTAATTTATTATTTGGTTACAATTCCAGGAAAGTATTTTCCTCAGTGTGTTTTTACTATTAAAATAACTTTAATAGTAAACTCACCTAACACAGTTTTTTCTTTTTCAGTTCCCAGAAGCTTCCTTTCATCACGATTCTTAAGTTTACCAGGCGCTTCAGCAATTGGCAATGATGAATGGAAAACAAGCAATTTTCCAGCACACTCAGAAGCCTAAAACACAGTATATTAAGATTTGAATAACTCCTTAAAATATACTAGCAGTTTTGCAAAACCCAACTTTATTGAATACCAGATTCTCTTAATTTTTTTTAAATTCTGGACAGTAAACTAACCTTCAGAGCTTCCAGACCAGCTTGAATAGCAGGAGCAAGTACTGTTTCTGTTTCTCTAGTGTCTGCAAACATCACAGGGATCTGTTCCATTAAACTATCTATAACAGCCTCTGATTCAATAGGATCACACAGGAAACCATCCAGCAATGGCATAAACATATCTTGCACATCACCCACAACCATCATCTGAGGTTGTGCAAGACAACCCTGGAAAAAGAGAGTGTAACCTCTTAAGTAATTTGAACATGAAATGGAATAATACAATGCAGTGTAAAAATAATAATAATAATAATAATAATAATAATAATAATAGAGTTTTATTTCTAATAAAACTCAAAAACGTATTTCTGAAATTCATATAAACCTATATTTAGGGTATTAAATATTCTCCGTGTGTGTGTGTGTGAGTGAGAGAGAGTGAGTGTGAGAGAGATTGTGTGTGAGAGAGTGAGAGTGTGTGTGAGAGAGTGAGAGAGAGAGTGTGTGTGAGGGTGTGTGAGAGTGAGAGTGTGTGTGAGGGTGTGTGAGAGTGAGAGAGTGTGTGTCAGAGAGAGTGAGAGTGTGTGTGAGGGTGTGTGAGAGTGAGAGAGTGTGTGTCAGAGAGAGAGAGAGAGAGAGAGTGTGTGTCAGAGAGAGTGAGAGAGAGTGCGTCAGAGAGAGTGAGAGAGAGTGCGAGAGTGTGTGTGTGAGAGAGAGTGTGTGAGAGTGAGTGTGTGATATATATATAAAGTAGTTGTGATTGTTAAGACAAAATTATTAAAATCCCACTCCTGCTTTAGATAAGGCACTTGTAATAAGGCAAATACTCATTTCCTGGCATGTCAACCACTCTTTGCAAAAAAAAAAAAAATGTAACATTCAGAAATAATTTCCTTACAAAAAATATAAAAGATTAATAAATTGAATCCCTTCATATTCGCAGTTAAAAGTTTTCTAATACTCTGCTGCTTCTATAATGTGAAATAATTTACAGATTTTAATAAAGGAAATAAATGAGATACAATTTCCTGATAAATATTGTTATCCATATGATTTCGGATGAAGCAAGTGATGTTATTAATTTCTCTTACACTTTGCCACTCCGCTGTCATAAGTACTCTAGATAATAATAATAATAAATTTATTGTCAAAAAAACAGTACAAACTGCGTATGACCACGTGGANTCTCCGGAAGCAAGCAAGGGACCATCCCATCAATTCCGATCAAGGGCCCTAAGGCAGAGGCGGATTCAAAAAAAATCAGCAAAAATTCCTAGATAAGATAAAAAGTTAGCTGCAAGTTATAATACTAATAGAATTTCAATTCCTTTTTTTCCTTTTTTTCATGCATGTTGCTTTTATCCTTCAGATATTTATAATAGTTTAAACTGTATGCAAACATTGGCACAGTTGTATACAATATGTCTGTTGCCCCATCCTAGCCCGCGTTTTTCTCCTGTCTTTCTCCAGGTAGTAGTGGATTTCCCATAGGCAGGGAAGTCATTTAATTCTTTTGTTATTATTAATCTCAAATTTTTACTGCACATTATATGTATGATTCTTTTTGGAATAATAAATTGATAACTGTCCGTATTTTATTTAAAAAAATATTTATATTTATATGCCTCACGTGGTCATATGCAGTTTGCAACAGCTTTTTATTTATTTATTTATTTATTTATTTATTTACTTCAAAAAACAAACGCCGTTTATATTATGTCCACTTCCGAAACTATGTTCACTTCCGAAACTATGTTCACTTTCGAAACAATTTTATGTTCACTTCCGAAACAATTCTATGTTCACTTCCGAAACAATTCTATGTTCACTTCCGAANTACCCAATTCTATGTTCACTTCCGAAACTAACGCCAGTGAAGTCATGAGAATCATCAGCTCATTAAAAAACAAATTTTCAACAGGCGTAGATGATATACCTGAGTTTATTGTTAAATTTTCGTCCCATGCTATATTAAATCCATTCATAAATATTTTTAATAATTCTTTATCGAAAGGGGTGTTTCCTAAAATATTTAAGAGAGCTAAAGTGAAATCTTTACACAAGAAAGGAAACAAACTTAATATTGGAAATTACCGACCAATATCTCTACTACCCACTTGCTCAAAAATCCTAGAAAAATTGTTCTATAAGCGTCTTCTAGATTTTTTTATCAAAAAATAACATTCTCTCTGACGATCAACAACGTTTTAGGAAATCCTTTTCCACTACAAGCGCCATATTTTCCTTCTTAAACGATGTTACCACATCTCTAGGCCGTGGAGAAAATCCTCAGGGTGTTTTTCTTAACTTATCCAAAGCATTCGATGTCATCGATCACTAAATTCTCCTTTCCAAATTGCATTCTTTAGGCATTCGTGGACTTCCACATCAATGGCTAACTTCTTATTTAAAAGATAGATATCAACAAGTAGAAATATCCTATACTAAAAATAAAATACTTGAGCGTTGTCTTTCAGAAACAAAGCCACTTACTTGCGGAGTACCCCAAGGATCAATTCTCGGCCCTATACTCTTTTTATTGTATGTGAACGACATGTCATCATCCACATCAGATTGCAAAATGGTTCTTTTTGCTGATGACACTAATTTACTATGTAAACACGCCAATGCTCAAAAAGTTTTGTCTAACCTTTCGACTTGGTTCCATGCAAATCGTCTCATTGTAAACACTGACAAAACAGTGTCTATGTCATTTCACAATAGTATCACAAAATCTTTACCCCAGGTTTCTCTTTCTTTAAACGGAACACAATTAAAAACTGTTACGAATACAAAATTCTTAGGTCTCCATATTCAAGACAGCCTCAAATGCAATTGTGACGTTGACAATCTTAATATCCAATTAAGCAAATTGTGTTATGCATTCCGAAACTTAGTTAACGCAGTTAGTCCACGTATTTCCCATTGCGTATATTTTGCAAACGTTTACTCCCATTTACGTTATCAC
>NNCF01131138.1:157830-268885 GCA_002313205.1 Laupala kohalensis | reverse complement strand
CACGCCATTGCTGTAGCACTTTTTAAATAACTTATAACAATTTCAAAAACTATTTTCTTGCATGATTGTGTTGCCGTATGGCTCATATTAATTTAGTTTTATATGTACTCAAATTTGGCACGGTTGTGTACATAAATTCTGTAGCCCCATCCTGACCCGGGTTTTTCTCCGTTTTTCCTTCGGGTAGAGGTGGATTTATCATACAGGTTCTCTAGTCTTTGTCTAGGGGCGTGTTTATTGTAACAATAAATCGTGAATTTAATGTTTTTTCACTTCTTATGATTTTTAAACACTATACTCAGAATAATCTATAGTTCGATAATAACTTGTACATGTAAATTTACAAACATATTTGCGTTAAATTACAAACATATTGACATTATATATGTATTATAACTCGCAGCTAACTTTTTATCTTATCTAGGAACTTTTGCTGAAATTTCTGAATCCACCTCTGCCTTAGGGCTCTTGATCGGAATTGATGGGATGGTCCCTTGCTTGCTTCCAGAGAGTAAATTAGTTTATTGTCCTCCACGTGGTCATACGGAGTTTGTACTGTTTTTTGACAATAAATTTATTATTATTATATAATGTACAGGTAGCAGTAATACATACTGAAAACATCCGAATCTTACAATCAACAATATTTATATTGTTATCTCTACAATACACCCAACAGTTTGGCAAAGTGTAAAATTATATATGTTGTTGACAAATTATATATGTATAGTTAGGCCACTACAGTGAGTAATGTATAAAGTGAATAGTAATATACAGTGAATAATATATGTAAACAGAAAATTTTATTCGGTGATCAAGTTCATTAGTGTTGACTTTCTGTTGTGCCTTGGATCTTAGCGTTGATTCAGTTGATCCAGGAGAGTTTTGAAGTTCATTAGGTTTGGGGCCGAGACAAGTGGTTCAGGCAGACTGTTCCACTGGCTGACGATACAAAATTCTCTTTCTGGAGACATTTAAGTCTGGTTTTAGTTAGTTTAAAGCTATGACCTTAGAGATGTAGGTTTGTGGAATGAGTACACATGGCCGTTAAGTTCAGAAGAGTTATATAGACCGTTTCTCTCATGTCCACCTGATTTCTCCTGTTTGCGAGAGGCGGTAGCTGGTGAACATTTCATCGTTGCTCATAGGACAGATGTTGTAGGTCAGCCAGTATCTTCGTGGACTTGCGTTGGACTGCCTTAAGAGTAAAGATGCCCTTAGTATACATGGGTTCCAAATACAGCACCCGAATTCAAGTATTGGCAAGATGTGCATCTTATTGATAGAGATCCATGAAATTCGAACGACGTGATAAAACGAATTTTTTATTCCGGATTTTTATTTTAGTGTTAAGCTTATAATAGACCTTTGTGATCTCAAATATGCAAATCGCAAGATAACACAAAATTGAAAATATAACACTAAATCCACCAAATAACGCGAAATATCACAATTTGTGCAGTTGACTTTAAAAAATTTAAGTGATTGGCATGTTCAGGTTGTAAGTGGAAAGAAGAAAGTGTGGCCGTGCAATGTTCAGGCCAAGTGTGATGGTATTTTCATGGACAAGTGAATTCAGCTTGGAGAGGTTTTATGTTAATAGCAATAAAATATTGATATGTAAATTTTGTGAGTTCGAGATTGTAAATTTTGTGAGCAGAGGTTCGAAAGACAGGACACTGATGAGACACACAGCTAGTGATAACCACAAGCACAGAAAACAAAAGGGATCATTTAAGTGACAATTATCCTCAGATGAATCACTCAAAGTGATGAGTGCAAAAGAAAAACAAATTTATTATTGAAACAACAGAGGCAATTTTGAGTGCATTATTAACGTACAATTCTTTCTTCTAACAAGGATTGCTGACTAATAATACTTCTATTTGTGAAAATTCATCTGCAAATAAAATATTAAAAGTTACAGAAGTACAAGTTAGTTTTATTTATTTGCGGTTGGTTAAAATGTAATAACACTGCCAAGTTTCTTATAACACTCGTTTTTTTTTAAAGAATTTTCTGAAAAGTAAAACCACTTTCACGGATCTCTACTTATATATTGTTAGGAAAGAGTCATGTGCGAGTGATTTGGATGATTTCCTGAGCAAGAATAATGACTTGTTGCGGTGTGGTTGGGTTGTCCTCTTATCGCACATTGTATGTAAAGGTTATTTGAGCCTATATGTAGACCTGTGCATTTAGTCATTTAATGGAATAAGCCATGTTTCGGACCAGTGAACTATTCGGTTGAGATCTGTTTGGAGGTTGACAGAGACTTGGAGTGGGTTAGCGGAGAGTTTGGTGTCATCAGCAAACTAGTATTTTTGTCTGGGAATTCTGTACTCGAGAGTTATGCGTTGTCACTGGTATATAATATGTAGAGAATAGGTCCAAGCGCTGATCCTTGTCGTACTCCACTAACCAAAATCTGAGAACAGGAAAGGTGTCTACCGATCTTGACTCTAAACTTACAGTATGTCAGGTATGATTTTAGCCATTCCAGCAGTTTACCAAGGATACTGATGTGATGGAGTTTGTGCAGAAGACGACAACGGGAAACTTGATCGAACGCTTTAGCGAAATCAAGGTATACAACATCAGTTGGAACTTGAAATCTAGGTTTGTAGTCCAATAGTGAATGTTTGTCAAGAGATTGGTAACTAGATTGTTTGAGTTCGAATACATGTTGTTCTTCTGGAATTCGTCCAGTTGCTTGTGCAAACTGGAGTAGTTTATCTGCTACTATTCTCGCTAGCACTAAACAAACTATGCTTGTCATGCTAATTGGATGGTAGTTCCCTGCATCTAGTTTGTCTCCTTTCCTGTGCATTGGAGTTATGGTGGCCATTTTCCAATTGCTTGGTACAATTCCCGTGTTTAGTGACATACAGAAAATGCAGGAAAGTGTGTCAGCTTGGATGTTGGATTTGGCCATTGAAGTGAGGGAAGTTGAAATCCTCAAAGAATTTTTTTTTTTGTTTGAGGGGCTTTAGGGTCCCAAAGATTATTATAGTGTTTGTCATTTGATAGGCTTTTTGGATCACTTGAAACAAATGGATGTTGGTATCTGAAAATACTACAGAAGGTGGTCGATATACCACACCAATTTCCAATATAGATTGTCTGATGTGTCTCTAGCCACAATGCCTCAGTGTTTAGAGTTGAGATTTGATTATTTGGGAACATTGGAATGGGATGGCAATTGAAGTTCTTTTTAACACCCACGCATCCCCTTTTTCTATCGAATCGGTCCTTTTGTTTGGAGGGTGTAGTCGTCTTATGGTAACCATTTGGTCCGGAATGTCTGGATTTAACTAAGTCTCCATCAATGCAATTATCTGGGGGTCATGGTCGCTCACTGTGACTAGTAATTCATCAAACTTCTTGTAAAGATTGGCTATGTTTGTGAATAAGATTTTCAGGAATGTTAATGCTGCCTCTGTTTTCCGATTCTTGAGTGCTCAGGCTAAGTACTTTTTTGACAAAAAAAGTTAATTTACTTGACATAAAAATTAACAAAAGTCCAAAACAACAAAACATATAACAGGCATTGGAAAGCAGTTCCCATACTTATCTTTGTCTTTTGGGTTTGAACATTCAGACAATTACGCGATTCATTTTTCATAACAAAGATAACATTATTTCCGGTATATGGTATAGGTGGTACTGACAATGCCAAGTAGTTGAGAGTAAAATGAGTAATATTAATCTGAGCCCAGACATTGCATAATGGAAAAAGCAGCCTTACAGAGCTTCCCCTAAATCACACTCAGAAATTTTATGTACAAAGTTGTCCAAATGGTATTTTTGATCAGTGTGGTATTTTTATCTCCAAGGATACACATGAAGATCCATTGCAATCTCAAAGTAATACATTAAAATGCCTAAAACACTTTTTTTATATATTACATGTAAAAAGAAAGTAAAAAAAAATACATGACTTACCTTAATATTGTAGAAATGCACTGTGTTGTTGTATGTTATAAATCCCACTCGCATCACACTTGTTTTTGCACCATTATCTTTAGGCAGAAGTTTCAAAATTTCTTTCATCTCTTTACACAAAAGATGCACCATGCCAGATTTTATGTTGTTATACGACACATCAATCAAAAATATTAATGCTGGTGGCTTTGGATATGTGTTATTCTACAAAATAAAGAATATCAGCCATAAATCAATGAACATGATATAAAATCTTTTTTCCAGAAGTTCATATTCAGAATATAATTTCATATACTTCTCGATAATGGCTACAAAAATCGTGGAGTAGGACTCATTAATGATTTAAAAAATCTAATACATAGAAATTAAATGAACAAGCAAACAGGCAGTTACATAGATTTTTAATGTTTAATAGAACTAAGAAGAATACTCATTATGAGAAAAAATTATCAGACGAAATTTAACAATATTTCACACAACTGTCAATAATAGTAGCAACTAGAAATTTCCCAAACTGAAAAATTTCCTGAAAGAAAATAGTTAATCAGAAATAATGTTAGGAAAATAGACAAAATTTTAAATCCAATAAGACAGCCAAAGTTACAAATAAAATTGCTACAATACTGAGAATGAAAATTTGACATTCTATATTTATAATATAGAATTTAATAATTATATATATAATTATTATAATTTTTGTAAGATTTGATTATTCCCATGATTAAACAATAGGAATCAGCCTTGTGCTGGCATTGTAGATAATTAGAACGAGCGGGGGAGCAGAGGAGGAGTGCCTCCACACTCCACTAAATTTAAAAGGCCAACGTTGAGAAGTGCGGGTGTGGAAAAAACNGGGGGGGGGGGGGGGGGGGGGGGGCGGGGGGGGGGGGGGGGGGGGGGGGGGGGGGTAGTAGACCCGAATAGTGGTACGACTAGCGGGATTTAAAGAGACGCACCAACACAGAATAAACAAGATACGACTTGTTTAAAAGACCGTTTCAAAATAGCGGTTGAGTAACATTCGAATATACACCCAAGGATTGGCGCAACGAGTAACAAAATTCACTCAAAATCTCCAATCGGAACTGAGACACGGGAGGGGGATTATTTAGGTCATTGGAAGCAGAGATCACATGTTAATTCAAAATTTGACAAGTTTGGAAGGGAAGAAAGTACGTAGGGGGGAGAGAACCCACTTAAGGACCTGAAAATCATTTACTTCGAGATTTTTTTCGTAAACCGGACACTTCTTCTATATTTCTTTTCGTGAGCAGAGACACAACGGGATGTTTTTCGGAACGAGACGGAGATGTTTCGTGAGCCGAGACTGTTAAATATTTTTGTCAATGTTGTCTGATGGTTTAGAAATCAGATTCTAAATTTGATAAATGGGACGTAAATTCGCGTGGAGAATCTGTCCAATCGGTGGGCTCTTCCGAGACGCCGTCACTAGCAGCTGGAAAATGGTGATTCGGGTCCGCGCTACGCCTGAGGGCACACAGGCCGCGTAGCTTGAGGGAGAAATTCCCCACCGATCGAGCCTTCGAGACGTGACGTCACCAACCAGGGATCGCTCTAACATCGGAGCCAGGCCGGCTTCCCGTGAGGTCAACGCACCCTGCACTCACCACTGCAATGCTTGATTTGTCATCTGGATGAGGTATATTCACGACTGTTGGTTGCATCCAACACTTAGTCATGCGCTATTGCGAGAAGACGAGTGCGGTTTTTATTGTTAAAAGGGACCCAGAACTTTGAACTTTATGACTCGTGAAGAGGGGCCATTCATCAAAGAAGAACACAGCCCAATTCAGTCTTTTAAATTTATCATTAATTTAATTTTAATTAATCATTATGTCATCTGGATATATTATGTGATCATAAATATATATCAGACATAAAACTAAAATAGACATTGTAATTTGAATTTTAACTACAAATAATGAGAAAAACTTGAAACTTACTCTACAATAATCCTTAGTTGCAACAAATTCATAAGTACCCAACATAAGTTCTGGTCTCTCAAAGCGATCAACACGTTGCCCTGTATGATCCAGATGTTGGAAGTACTCAGCAGGCACTAGAATTGAAGCTCAAAGTTAAAATAATATTCACTAAGAAGAGAAAATGAAAGGAAGAACTTAATTAAAACCATTAACAAATCTTCACTTCTGAATTTAATAGTGATTACTTATGGATGGATTTATTACTATGCCAAAACTTCTCAGTGAAAAATTCCCACAGAAAGTGTATTAAAAATGAATAGCTTTTACTTCTCAAAATTGCAATTTTTACTTTTACAATTATGAAAATAAACATTTATTTACAACAATATGAAGAATTCCTAAAGAATACAACAGTTTTGTTTTCATCACATAATTATTGCTTTACCAGAGTAATTTTTACTAGCATAAAGCTACTTTATCTCCTCTAACTAGGGAAAATACTTTCTTGTAGATTATTATTTTTTTAACTTCCAACAAGATCTAATAAAGTTTCACACAGGATTTAAAGGATTAGAGAGAGAGAGAGAGAGAGAGAGAGAGAGAGAGGGAGGGAGAGGGAGAAGATATTCAGATATTACCTTCTGTGGTAGCTTTACAGAAAAGGCAATGGAATCTTCGTCCCCCATCAATAAATTGCATAAATGGGCACATATAAGCCTTGCAACGGATGCAACGAACAGGCCCCAATTCACCCATATCCACAATAGGAGGAGGATATTCTACTTCCTCGGTCTTCGCCAATGGACTCAGAACTATACCAAATGGTACAGCAGTCTGGAACACAAATGTAGAATTTTTTGAAATGGAGTGAGGGTTTCTTTCTTGATCCTAGAATTATCCTAGATTACATAAATAATTATAGACTTATGACAGACAGACGAACAATATATACTGTAATTTAAAGCTCAAAATGTTTTGACTTTATGTTGAAGTCATCGTCAGGTGGTACAAATGATAACAAGAAACATAACAACAGAACAATTTATCATGATATTAAACAAATATAAACACAAAATGTTTACAAAAAAGCAGAAACTACACAAACATGTTATAATATTTTATTGTAAATACCAGGTGTTTTTTCTGTGTGAGCATAAATTCCTGTGTGTATTTTTTTATTAATATCTTTTTTGATATGTAACGTTTGTAATAATTAACTTATTTGTCCATTATTAATGTATTATCCCAATCCATCAAGTAATCTTCATTAATGCAATGTGAGGTTACTACACTTTGCTCAACCATTTTAAATTTCGTTTGTGCTCCTGGATTCTAGTTTTTAACCCTCTCCTTGTTACAGAATTCTAGATTACAGTTAGGATCATGTCCACCTTTAGGTTAACTCATAAAGAGGCTCTCTCGGGGTTGGAATACCACAAATATTGGAGCAAATTTTCAGTGTACTGAACACGAATCAAACGAACATCACTAGGCTCTCCAGGCCTAGAGACTTATCAATTTAATATATCAGAATATCACTTATCATGAAGATTTGTTACACTCTTTTTTGTGTGTCACACAATTCACATGTATCAACAACTCACACCTCAATTCTACAGAGTACTTTATTTTCATTATAAACAATATTATGTTCAACTACACCACTTCTCTGAGTGACATAAATATTTTAATTATAGTCAAGGTCATACTATAATGCTATCAAACATCTAAAACCCATTCCTCAACAAGTCCAAAAACAATTAAAAACAAAAAAGATAAGAACAAAACTATGAATTTGTAACAATATTCTTAAGAATCATTACCTGTTTCATCATATCAATTGTTGCAGGGATATTGTACATAGTACTTCGAATGTATCGAGGACCAGCATTTCCTTGGTCCTGAGTAACAAAGTCTGTAGTAACAAGAGGAGGAACTTGACCCCTTTGGTTAGTATAAAATATACCAGATCTATTTCTCTGGTCGTCTTGCATAACTTGGATCTGAAATCAGAATGAAACAATATGTACAACTAAGAAACATTTACAATACTGAAATACTTATTCACATTGAATCTGTATGAAACTAGTAATAAGAAACTAGCAACATTAATCTAGCATCCAAGGCAAAAAACTACCTATAGCAAGAACATGCTGTGTAAAGAAGATAGGAAAACGGAAGAATAAATTTGGATGTTTATGGTACAAAAGAAAAGAAAATTTATATGCTGTATCAAATAAAATGAATGCTTACTTCTCAAAGTTGAAATATTTAAGAAATTTAAAACAGAGCATTTGAATCATTTATACAAGCATGCAAAACTTAAAATTTCTTTAAAAATGCACTTATTGAAATATAGTATTTCATGCTCGTGGAAAATGGGACTAAGAAAACCAGAATAAGAAAAAATATAGTCTGAAAAAAGAGAGGAAAACTATTGGGAATAGAGGAATAGATATGGTTTAAGTAATCAAGTCTCTACACCACAAAGTGAAGGCTGTAAAAAAGGAACAGGCTACACAACATAAACAGAGTTTAAAAGCATCAGGAAACCAAAATTCATCAACTTAACACATACATAACAACACAAGTCCTTGGAATGGCCACATATTAATATCAGACATACCAATCTACAAAAATATATTTTTATATGACAAAGTCACCTCAACTTTCACAAAACTTCACATAAATGCATGCCACTGTATCAATGAACACACACCAAAAGCACTAATGAAAACTTGCCCAATACAAAATCTGTACAACATAGAAAACACAAAAAATTGGGAACTAATTTTTTATTTTAATTTCATTCATGAATTTGAGCACTGAAATTAACAATAAAAAAAGAAGAACAACATGCCAAGGAGATGGTTGATTTATCCTTTGATAGCTTAAAACATGTTTCCCAATAAATCAGTATTCTCAAACTTTAATAAACCATTCACCAGAAGAGCTCACTACATTTTCTTCTGTATTTCCATTCATCACAAATCTACACCAATTATATCATAATTTGTATTGAGTTAATTAATTGTAAAAAAATTGGTCACAGCAGTTCAAATTCTTCTTTAATGCATTTAATGATAACTATTAAAAGAATTTAAATTTTAAAAAATGAACTGTTTATTTAACTGCAGATTATTCATCACCAAAATTTTTTTAAAAAAAGGAGAAAAATCAATGGAAAAAGGGGATAGAACTTGAATGTTATAAAAATAGTTAAGAGAGATGTAATTTTGTACTTATTGTCAGAGAAAGGAAGTTGAAGGTGCAAGTAATGAAGGAATAAATGAGGAAAAACAGGGCATGTTCTATAATTCTCTAAACGGAAATTGTCCCTACATCCAAATAAAGCCAAAAAGTGTCAAAAATATGCACAAAAAATTATTTTTTTTAAGTTTTACACGGAACTCATCTCAAAACACAAAACTCTTATCACAAATCTTTAGTACTGAACAATATTCATGGAAAAAGTGAGATTCAATTCAAATCAAATAACTGAATTTTACTGGAATAGCCACAAACATTCTTGGAGAGTTATTAGGGTTCTTTAGTAAAAAGATCTATTAACTTGCAATGCTCTTTCTGTAAAGTATTAAATATCACATACTAAAATATACATTTCCAAACAACTCATTTCCGCATACATTTTATAAATTTACAGAACAAAGCAAAGTCCGTTTTGCTTCAACTGTCTGTGTTCTGAAATGTTATTACCATACATGAAAGCATAAAGTAATTTTAAGAATTGAAAAAGAATGACTGTGGGTATGCTACAAGCAAAGCTACTGGCATGTATAATTTTGCTACATACTTCTGTTCTACATGCTTCAATTTATCACCACTTACCGGACTTGGCATCTGATCGGGATCTAAACGTCGAGCTTGTTGGGATTGTAAACTAGGGTGAGAAGCTGCTGGCTGGGATGGAAGCTGGGAGTAATTATGACCTTGCATATGGCTAGATCCCATTGGTTGATGAGAACCTGCATAACCACTACCAGTAGGTCCACTAACATTTCCTTGATAAGAGTCCTATATCAAATGAAATAACATCAGGTACACAAAAATAATTCCTTTGAATTGTCAGGATCAAGAAGGAATAATTTGAATACTAAAAGATCTACATTCTACTAGATCAGCATTCTACAAGATCTGCAAGTTTCTTACTATTTGTCTTCTCTAATTGACTTTCACATGGTGCATTTGTAATCCTCTTGTTTGATTTAATTCATCAACAAAATAATTAGGTAAAAATATTGGTTTATTTTTAGGTATGATGAAATACTGCGAACTGTTTCATAGTGAATTTCCTCATTTCTACGAGTTTTCACATTGCGAGTGCTTGATCAATTTCAGAAATAAAACAGATTTTTAAGCAGAGACTAGTAGATTAAATTTGGAATCAAACTCCTATAAATACCATATGTTATTGAAATATGCTTCAATTTCTGGCAGGATTTTCCCTCACAAGGAAGTTGGGTAGAATATCAAGAAAGAAAGAACACATAACTAGATAAAAAATTAACAGAAAAACTAATTTTCTTGAAGATGAATGTTCACAAAATCAGATCGGCTATAAAATCAAACAATGTTGAACCAAGTCGAAATCACTGAGAAGAGATATCCAGTTCTATCTCTTAGCAATCAGTCAAATTTGAATATCATAGAAATAATAAAATAAAAAATCTGGAAATTATTGCAAAAGCAAAACTCTCAAGTCTAACAAATAAATAAAAATACCCCTCTTTCATGGATCAGTAAGCATGTCACTTCAAGTCTACAAAAGGTATGTGAATGATAAACAAGTCTACAACAGATACAGTTCGGCAAAAACTTTCACTTAGTCATGGCTACAAACTCTTTTTCATCGATAAGTAACTATTTCTTTCAATAAATCCCCTCACAACTTCTTGAAAAACAATAAGATTAATACAAGACATAATCTATTCAACAGTATAAAACAAGGAGGAATTAGTTCAGCAATAATCCTAGGCAATATCTGAGCCAACAATCTCATTAATGACAAAGTGGTAAATGGTTAAAACAAGTAATTTCAAAAGTGTTAAAAAGTTCATATTAGTATTGCGTTATCAACTAAGTGAGCTATACTAGACAGGGACAACAAGACAAGACAATACAGATACATAAGTTATTGGGTTCCAATTTTCAGTTCTCAAGAAAAGGTGTCTTTATTTTGATAATACTTTAAAAACAAATTTGCTAAAGATTGTTTCACAACATTAAAATAATTCAAAATAAATATTTCTTCCACCGAATAGAACAAGAAACTAAGCAAGTCTACTACAAGAGTTTTGATACGTTATATTGGCAACTAAACACAAAAGCAACAGTACAAAATTCAACTTTAAACAGAAAGCTAAACAACAGAGTACAAATAGCAATGCGAACCAAATATTAAAAAGAAAATAAATCTGATATCTTAATTAAAATTATTTGAAATAGCTGAATGAAAAAATTTCAAGAGTGTATACCATTCTATTTTGCAATTTAACCTC
Source organism: Laupala kohalensis (assembly GCA_002313205.1). Taxonomy (NCBI): domain Eukaryota; kingdom Metazoa; phylum Arthropoda; class Insecta; order Orthoptera; family Trigonidiidae; genus Laupala; species Laupala kohalensis. Next base: position 257,475 of record NNCF01131138.1, on the reverse strand, counting down.
ACACTACAATTACTATATAATAATAATTATTTATATACTATATATAATTTTGTTATATTTGGTCTACTGGAACAATGATAAAAATGTTGAAAAAATATTCAGTTTTAAAAGTTTGGTATTCCAATATTTTACATCCAACTTTTTACACTCTTGCATTATGTTTGAAAAACTATTTGGGCTTATTCTACAAATTATCTTTCATATTTACTTAACAATTAAAACACAAGTGGAAAAAATACTAGACCAGGTATACATTTATAGGAATCCTGAACTTCAAATGTTTTGTTGGAGGGCGGAGGTGGGGGCGGGGAAGAATAGAGAATGAAACAAGATTATAAATAATTTAACCAATAATTTATGCCAGAGAAGTTGCTAGAGTAGTTTTTAAGATCCTCCATAAGGAACTGTTGCTTATCATACAAAAATTAGCATTGACACTACAGGTCAAGAAATGGATGGCTTAAATTTCTGTTTAAATTACTGCACAGAAATTTTTTAAGTTAAAAGTTCCAATAAAGATTCAATCTACATCATTTATTTATAGTATTGATTTTCAAAATTAAGCAATTATTCAGTAAAAATAGTTAATTTGTGGGGCCAAACATTCACATTTTTAGAAAATAAATTTGTTCATAAATTAGGAAATTATTTTTAAGTAGAGTATTAACTCAGTAAGTAAAATCATCAGATTACACAAAAAATGAAACTGCAATACTTTCAGAGAAAGGATTCAACAGAAAGACTTCTTTAGCCTTGATTCCTTATAAAATCAAAACACTTAAAAAGTTTGTAACCAGACACCCAAAAAAGTACTGTACTATTAACCAAAAAGCTTTCCATTAGCAATTTAGCAAATTATATTCTAATAATTTAATTTGGAAAATTATTTCAAAAGCTTCAATTTAAATACACAAATACTTGCCCAAAGAGGGAAAAGAGGTTTTTCATGTTATGGCTGCTAAACCTGCTTGTTGGTCTAAAGCTCAGCCTGGATCAACATTAATTCCTTCATCATGGAACTAGGAAGAATTTCAAAATAAGCAATTTGATTCATATATGTAATCACTTGATTTAAATGCAGTCAACTATGTAATATGCTTTATCAGAATAAAAAGTCAATATTAAAAAGTCATAGTACAGATTATTAAACTTCAAAAAAATATTTATTGTATTTCACCAGTAATTTACACAAGGAACTAAGATTCTTTTTACACTGAGATTCAGAAAAAGAAACAAAAAAATCATACGATACAAGTAGTAAAACGTATGATATCCAGAAACTGTAAAAAATTAAGTGCATTTTGTAAGGGTAAAATTAAGTTCACATACCCAAAAGATCAGATTAATTTGACTTATATACTCAAAAAACATCTACAGAGGCATTACTAATATTTTTGAGACTTGATTTAGCTATATTGAAAATGCGGTTATGAAATAGTTGATGCAAGAAACAATGAAGGTTTAAAAAGGAAGAAATGTGTCAAAAACGAAAAGCATGGATAAACTNATGATAAATTAAAAGGCGTTTCTATGTTGCTCATTGTTTTATTGGTATAAAGCTTTTTCGGCTGCATAGCAGCCATCATCAGTAACATACACTGAAAAATATAAATGTACATAAAATGACAATAATAAAAAATAACAATAATAAAAAAAATAAAAATAGAAACATAATATGAAAATATACAATAATTGGGTGAAACAGTATCGAAAGAAGTGTATTTTTGGTTGTTGTTGAAATAAAGAAACGAAAGAACAATGAAAAATGAATAAAAGAAAACAAATACAGAGTGAGCAAACCGACAAAATTACGTACCTGAGTATTGAGGAATATTTTTGGCGAATGCGCAGAGTACGCCGAACGGAGGTCATTATATGGAAAAAGAATGGGTGTTGCGGGGTGGGCGGGGGGAAAGGGGGCTGTCGGANAGGGTTTTAACTGTTGGGAATGGGGTGCAGTGTCCTGGAGAGTTGGGGGTGAGAGGGAAGGAATTTGAAGGCTAGTTTCATGAGAGGGGAATGAAATTCAGGGATTTGTTCATTTAATAGTTGAACATTGAATTCATTGAAATGATGATGTTTTTTAGAATATTATGGATATGTAAAATTTCTAATTTGATCCGGGGCCAAAATCTATTTTCTACTTCTAAAATACAAAAATTCCTTTTCAATGTTAAATGTGCGTGTGTTTTCNCAAAATCTATTTTCTACTTCTAAAATATAAAAATCCTTTTCAATGTTAAATGTGTGTGTGTTTTCTACTAGGTGGTTGGCGAAGTGTGAGACTGTTGTGTTATTTTTCCATGCATTTACGTGTTCCTGTATCCTTTGTTTGAATGTTCGTCCAGACTGCCCGACATACACGGAGGGACAATGCTCTCACATGTAGTGATTGAATGAACAAATCCCTGAATTTGATTCCCCTCTCATGAAACTAGCCTTCAAATTCCTTCCCTCTCACCCCCAACTCTCCAGGACACTGCACCCCATTCCCAACAGTTAAAACCCTCGGAAATTCTTTCCGTCTTCTGCAGCCAGTTCCTGGAAAACTCCGACAGCCCCCTTTCCCCCCGCCCACCCCGCAACACCCATTCTTTTTCCATATAATGACCTCCGTTCGGCGTACTCTGCGCATTCGCCAAAAATATTCCTCAATACTCAGGTACGTAATTTTGTCGGTTTGCTCACTCTGTATTTGTTTTCTTTTATTCATTTTTCATTGTTCTTTCGTTTCTTTATTTCAACAACAACCAAAAATACACTTCTTTCGATACTGTTTCACCCAATTATTGTATATTTTCATATTATGTTTCTATTTTTATTTTTTATTATTGTTATTTTTTATTATTGTTATTTTTTATTATTGTCATTTTATGTACATTTATATTTTTCAGTGTATGTTACTGATGATGGCTGCTATGCAGCCGAAAAAGCTTTATACCAATAAAACAATGAGCAACATAGAAACGCCTTTCAATTTATCAAGCATGGATAAACTATAATATTTATTATTTTTAGACAATTTATTACAATTCGAGGACAGAGAATATGCAAATTTTATTTTGTAATGATAGCAAGAGTTATATGGAATATGGATGTTATACAAATCAAAGATCCATTCAACTGTTCAATCAATAATTCATACAAAGTGGATACAATAATGTTGGTGATGAATTAAGATAAAATTGAATGTACGGTAATTCCATGTCACTTCAACAACAATTCAAGAGACCCTTAGGTTAGGGGAAGATGCTGTGTCCATTGTCACCAGCCCCGCTGCCTGACTCTCTGGCCCCATGCGTGGAGGGGTCAGCAGTCTTCCAATGTCCAGATTTCAACATACTTCAAACCCTTCGTCTCTCACAATGGCGCATTCAAAAGTTCCTGGTTCTCCGCCCCCAAGAATAGTTTAATCACAGACCCTTCGCTGCCCCCCCCCCCCCCCCCGGTTCAGTACCGTTTGTTTCGGCCACCATGGGCAGTGCACAACATTACACAAGCTTTAGGGATATTTTGAGAGAATTATAAATAACATTTTCATAAGCTTAAATTCACACGAGTCATACCAAACCAGTGACCAAATTTTTTCACTGCATACTCTGCTCTTAGAGGATAAAAATTATGACTTTTGGATACTATCATCATACTACTATACAAAAGAGAAATTTGAATTTTCAAAAGGGGTAAACGTAAAACCTTCAGCACTATGAAACGAACAATACTTATAGTTCAGGGTGGCTAGTGATTCTTCATCTCAAAATTCCCTGACCATTGGATTAAACTTCCCTGACTATTATCACACTACGTAAAAATTATTTCAACAATTGAAGAAAAAAACATCCTAGAAGTTGAATTTTTATCAAAATTAAGTAATTTCATAAAAGGAAAATATCAACAATTCTTCAGTCAGTAAAGAATTATAGGTCTGAGTCATTTCAATGGTAAAGAGTCATTGAAAAAAATAAGCACACTTGTTAGAAATAAGAATAAAACAAAGCCATCACGTCTAGAGGTGGGTCGTTGCAACTGGAACTGCCTTTGAAGCTGAAATGGAGGCTGAAGCGGTGACTGTTTCATTGAAACTAGTAAATTACAACGAAACAGTTACCACTCCAACTTAAGACTTAACAGCTCCGATTGGAACCGTCTCACTGTCAAGACATTGCAACGATGCAAACACTTCCATAAACTGTTGAAATAATTTTTCAAAGTTCCATAAATTGTTCTCGTAACTGATGAGACGATATGAAACGTGCGTATTCAGAAGTACGGCGAATGAAGTTTGGTTTGGCATGAAAATAAAATTGAAGATATGTCAAACTGATATTTTACACAATTATCCAAATGAATTAGAGTCAAACTTTGGTTTATAAAAGTGCATAGAGAAAACAACTCATGCTCGTAGCAATTCATTATATAGTTAAAATATAAATAATGACCCAATCGTTGCAACGAAAGATTTTAGTGGAACTGAGTGCTACTGTTGCGACAGATTCATTGCAACGGAAGTATTTGATGGAACTGCTGCAGAAATGTCGCTGAGTGGAACAGTTGTAATAACGTTCCATCAAGACTATTTTAAGAAACAACTGGTTGCTTTTGCTATACGTGAAGCAGCACTTCCCGAGGCAGGGTAATTAGGTTTGAATTGTTTATTGACTGCAATAAATCTAATTGAAGGAAAAAAATTAAAGACATTTTTAATTCGACGATCTTTGTTATCGCATTTAGATTTTTTCCCCAAGTGGTCCGCAAATTCTCTGACTTTTCCTCGACTTCTGCAGAAATACAAAATTCTCCTGACTTTTCACAGATTTCCCGGTCGCTCGCCACTCTGTCATAAAATAAACTTTATTGTCAAAAAAGCAGTTACAAACTGCATATGATCACGTGGAGGACAATAAACTAATTTACTCTCCGGAAGCAAGCAAGGGACCATCCCATCAAAGGCCCTAATGCAGAGGCGGATTTAACATTTCAACATACTCCTAACGATAAAAAAAATTGTTCGACATGTGTTATAGTATTAACAAATACCAACAAATATTGTATTTAATAAAGCATTGAAAAGTCATTTCACAAGACCATACTATTATCAAGCTATAAATCATTCAGAAAGTATTTGAAGGAAACTTTAAAAAGGATATAATTGACTAGGGTAGGGATTTTTTTGTAATAAAACACATTGAAAATATTAAATAAGCATTGTGCAGATTTTCTAGTGAACATCTTGCCAATTGTCTATCACCATTTTCTTCAAACATCCTCTGCAAATCATTGTTGTTAGCTTTGTTCTATGACCAAGTTCTTTGTTTTATTTATAATGCATGATTCAATACTCAATTGTTTTGGCAATTTAATAAGACAAAACATTTTATATATAGATATCAATAGAGATTCAAAAACAAATTATTTAAGCACAAAATTCAAAACCTGACAAGTGAAGTCATGAGAACTTGGCTAGTAATTAAGAAACCTGTATAAACAATCTTCTTACATTGACATGTGAACTTAATTCAAGAACTTAAAAACAAGGCCTATTTACGATTTTAACACATTATGCGCAAAATAACAATATAAATATACCTTAGAAACCAACGAATTATTTAATAAATTAAATAAAAAATAAATTAAACAAAACTTCATTGGAGATAGTGCCCAATTTCCACTCAATTTTACCTGAATTCCTCAAGGTAGTAACACATAAAGAGCCATTTAGGAAATTTATCATCTGGATACAGTGCATCCACAGAATTAAAACAAATCATACAAACGCAAAAGACAAAGTATAACTGCTTCATGATAGCCAGAAGATAATAAATGAACCATAGCAATATAAGCTCCCAAACGATTCTGATACACTTTTAATGGTTCCTATGTCAGACTTGTAAAACGGCTCTTCTCGAACCAATAGATTACAACCTTGTTGAGTAAATGTTTGGGTACTTTAATTCTACAGCATTTTGTTATCTTGAAGTGTCCACCTGTAATAATTAATTGTTTTCATTTCTCGCTGATTTCTGGACACGTCTATTTCAGTAATTGAATAACAGTTGTGAAACATTGTGTTGCAATTAAACACACTAAAAATAAGTTGATTGTCCAAGTAAGGTTTAAGTAATTATTTAATTATATATTTATGGATTCTCTGTTCAGTAGAGTAGTCTTCAGTCACAAGATCTTCCTTCAGGAGCAGAGGAAAATGTAAACTCCTCCAGATAATTAATAACGAAACACAACAAAATCACAGTTAATCCAAGCTCCCACAGAACACAAATGCATGACTAAAATTAACAAGACACGTGCCCCCTTCTGGCAGGAAAATCCAGTTCTGTCCTAATTGCTAGTTGGAAATGTCCGATTTGCATCTTAATGTTGTCATCTTTTATATGGGAAATGTCTGATTTTGATAGACAACCTATTAAATACCTGACGAATATACAGACATACAATCAACGACACTTTCAGCTCAATTTTGGCCAAAAATGCAAATGTCATCTATTGCATCTATAAGACTCGCACACTCTATTGCTAATCAGTGTGATGGCCAAAACAAAATAAGACGATCCTCATTTAACCAAATTCTTTTGTTGAACTCCAATGGTTACAAGCAACAAAAATTGACACTTTGTTAGTAGATGTAAAGAAGTAAGAGAATTGTCAACCAAAATCCAATTTAATATTTCTTCAAACAAAGATAATAGAACTTTATGAAGTATTAATTACTAGAATTCCATAAATCAAGAATGGAGACAACAATCACCCAATCCCATAACAATAAAATATGAAGAAATAAATTGATAGAAATCGAACTTGCATTAAATGAATGAGGTTCTTAATATTCAAAGAGAATAAAATTCTATGGTCTCTTAGCCGCATCATAGGGAGAAAGATAACATAAAGGGGTGCAATAAATTAAATTCAAAGGAAGTGAAACTACATTTCTGTGCATGATAACCACAGATAATAGCATTCTCACTTAAGTAAAAGAATCATTATCGGATCCACCAGTTCTAAGATTTTTTAGAAAATTGTTTTATCAATGAATTTCTCTTTTTTTCTTTTTAAATTTCAAACATCTTATCAAGATATTTTCATATAACTGTTTTAATAAAAACCACTCATTCAAAAAATGAATCATTCTTAAACAAAAATTCAATATAAGAGTCCACACTGAAGATTCCCCTACAGAAGTGAAACTGAAATATGTGATCTTGAACAGATTTAGAGGGTCAAACATTTTAGGAAGAGAAAAGTTTTGTTTCAAAAGTAGCCAGAAATCACCCAGTTTTTGTTTTTTTAATTTTTACAATTACTAGATAATAACACAACACTTACCGGCGATGGAGCAACAATGGGTTGGTTGTTGTACTGCATTCTCCCAGCAGGAGGCACAGTATTAGGCATCTGCCCTCCCATTTGTGGAGGTCCTCGCATTTGAGACATCCCTCCAGGTGGAGGTGGCATGCCACTCTGCTGAGGAGGGAAGCCTGAGGCTTGTGAAGGAATTCCTCCAGGAGGAGGTGGCATTCCACCATGCTGGGAAGGTATTCCTCCAGGAGGAGGTGGCATTCCACCATGCTGGGAAGCTATTCCTCCGGAAGGAGGTGGCATTCTGACAGGTTGGGAAGGCATACCAACCGGTGGAAAAGACATTGAGTTAGCTTGAGTTGGCATTCCTCCAGGTTGTGGTGGTGGCATTCCACTAGATTGAGGAAGCAAGCTGCCAGGTTGAGATGTCAATCCTCCAGGTGGAGGTAAACTGCCTTGAGGAGGGTGCATCATACTTCCAGCAGGAGGCACAATATTAGGCATCTGCCCTCCCATACCACCAGGTTGAGGAGGCATACCACTGGATAGAGGAGGCATATTACCGGACTGAGGATGCACGCCACTTGGTGGAGGAGGCATACCACCAGACTGTGGGGGCATGCCCCCGGACAGGGGTTGAGAGGGCACACCGCTGAGGTGAGGGGGAATACTGCCGGGCTGAGGGGGCATACTGCCGGGCTGAGGGGGCATACCGCCGGGCTGAGGGGGCATACCGCCGGGCTGAGGGGGCATACCGCCGGGCTGAGGGGGCATACCGCCGGGCTGAGGGGGCATACCGCCGGGCTGAGGGGGCATACCGCCGGGCTGAGGGGGCATACCGCCGGGCTGAGGGGGCATACCGCCGGGCTGAGGGGGCATACCGCCGGGCTGAGGGGGCATACCGCCGGGCTGAGGGGGCATACCGCCGGGCTGAGGGGGCATACCGCCGGGCTGAGGGGGCATACCGCCGGGCTGAGGGGGCATACCGCCGGGCTGAGGGGGCATTCCTGCAGGGTGGGATGACATTCTACTATGAGGAGGGAAGTTGCTACCCATTGGAGGTTTAGCAGTTTGTGAAGGGAGACCACCTTGTTGTGGAGGTCCTCCTGGATGAAGAGGAATGTTATTAGTCGGGGGTGCAACAGCATTAAAATGTGAAGGTGGATTTGAAGGAGATGAACTTGGTGGGGGAGGGAAACCTCCAGGAAAAGGACCCATGGATCCATTCACAAATTGCTTGCTATTTGCATTAAACATCTTCTGATTAGCATCATTAGGAGCCCCATTAATAGTTCCTGAGTAGCCATCAGGCATGCCATCCACAGATGGATTAAGAGCGTTTTTCATAGGTGCACCAGGAAAACCCTAGAAGGAAAAAAGTATAAACTTAATACACATCATTCAAACCTAATAGGAAAAATCTGAAGTACACCTTATGTTGATGCAAACGTGTGATGCTAAGTGATCAGTGGTGGTTTTAGTACTATAATTTGGTTTATTCCATACTAATGGTGGTATGAAGTCCTACATATTTGACATTGTCACAGTACATAGATATGAAACTTAGATAATCTTATTTTTAGAACTGAAAAGTCAGAAAAATACATCTATTGATATTATGATGTTTTGCCTAAATTTATGGATTGACAATGTTTTCTTTTTGGTAAAAATAGGGCTTTATATTTATAAAAACATTTATGTTTATTGTGAAAAGTAATGCTTATAAATCATTCAATAACTATAAAAATGAGTAGGTCTAAGCGGAAAACTTATAATTGGTCACAACTTCCCAGTGAATCTAACTCTGTTGAATCAAACGGTGATGTAGATAGGAATCCTGACTACAACAGTGATGACAGGCTTATGCCTTTCAAACAAAGACTCGACCTTATGGTAAGAATAAATAGATTACTTTCTAGTATGCCAGCCTCAAATGCTGAGTCCGATGAAAATAATGGTTTCATCGATCTGCAATATAAAGTTAAAACTAAAAAAAAAAGGCTCAGGAAACCTGAAAGCCATAAAAAAGCATTGCTAAAAACCTGAGGAATTCTAGGGAGATATATATGAAACTAATGGCCTCACAATTGCAAAGAAAACATTCTCATATGTTGATATAAGGCAGTAAATGCACAGAAATATATTATTTAAAGAAAATATTTGAAAAAAAAATGTTTTGAAAATAACGAGTTTTATTTTAGCACTTTTACATTTCTATGCTGGCTAATTCATATGTATATATGTGCATTTTTTTATTTAGACAAGTATAATTTTAAATGTATGAATATATTTTAACAAATATTTGCACATATATAAGAGTGTATATTCGTGTATACTGGTAAAAACGCTTCAAAAATGCACATTTTTGTTTTAGTTATCTGTATATGTGTGTGCATAAATATATACATGCAAAAATTTACATCTAAATACAAGGTAGTACATGTACAAATACTTACATACTCATATTTTGCACTTTTTACGACACAAAAATCGGTCTAAATTTTTAAAAATGGTATTTTCTCGTATTTTCGCAAAAATGCCTTAAACGAAGAAATGCGAAAAAAGGTCTCAACTTTGAGCGCTCATATCTCGGTTTTTGTGTCTGGCGAAAAAAATACTTATTGCCAAATTTGTTGCAAATTTTGTCAGCTACACCTTTTACTTTCAACTTTTTTTGTTATCTTTCGTAGTTTTTGAGATATTTACAAAAACCCGTTTTGCGGCCCCTTTTGATCCCCCGACCCCTAGGGGTAGGTCCGTTGAAGTGTCCGCTTTTCTTTCCCCTTTAAGTGACCCCGAAATCTAACTTTCTGCCAATCTTCGTGTGTGGAGGATTTTTATCCAGTTAAAATCTTTATTTAATGGTGTTAGTTCTATTGAGGTTGGTAGTAGTCACTTAGGTCCTGTATAATTTTCTTCTTCTTAATATTAGTTTTATAAAGCTTACATGTTAAAAAAGAGAGATAATTTTAGTACATAAATAGTCAGGGTATTTGTTTTGTTTTTACAATGTAATGGGATTTTTTATAGTGAGTCTAATAAACCCTTAAAAATCTCAAATCAAGGAAACATGAGATCAGAAGTGATGCTCAGGAAGTACATGGTTCAACAGCAGTCCACAAAGAAGAAAGTTTTATAAATTACTTGCAGGACCCAGAAATCAATATTAGGATTCCATTAGTTAAATTTCCCTTTTGATTTTAAACCTAGAAATCTCCTTCAATCAACATAAGAGAAGTAAAAATTAAAATAAATTAATTAATGTTTGGGGAAAAAATTGTCAGAAAATCAACTTACATTACCTAATAATGATTCTAAATATTGCATTTTAATGTTCATTTACTTTCATTTTATTTTATTCCAAGTAAAATAGTTTAGATACAAGTCAAATGATTAACAATTTATCATTTTTATAAAATATTAACAAAAAGATTTCAAGTATATTACAAAAAAAATTCTTATTGTGTACCACAGCTAATAGAAGTTTACAATTAATAAGTTATTGAATTATTAAATTAATGAGTTGATTTACAAGATTTCATGAGACAATAATAGAAGAAGATTTGCCACATTTGTTATTAAAAATATGTTATGAGAAAAAATTACTTACTGCACTAGAAGGCCTTGGAGGTCCTCCAATATTCATTGATGCCATGTGACCTGTGATTTGGTTTGGATTAGGGGTAGGGAATGGCATCCCTCCAGGACCCATACCACCTTGAGGAGGAAGAGGAGGTCCTCGAGACTGGGAAGGGGGAAAACCTAAAAATAAAGAATCATTTGTCAAAGCAGATACACACAATCACAATTCCAAAACAAGGCTAAAAAATTTTTCCCGAATTTTGTAAATTTCCCATACACATAATAAGACTCTTAAATCTTACTGTTAAAAACATGTATTACTTAAGTTTTCAATTTTTTCCATTTCTCTCTGAGTTGAAATTGAATAAATAATGCAAAAACATTTTGTTTACTATTAAAACAATAATTCTTGTTGGTATAGTCCCAAGAGATTATAAAAAAATGACTTGACTTTATTGACTTCAACAAAATCTTTTTTGAAATTTTTGAACTTATATATTTGTAAAACATGTATTAATATTATTAATTATTACACATTTTCTTATTAACAAACAAAACTATACCATAAGATATAATGTAAATAAACAAATATATTAGAAATAATAACGGATGAAAATTTTATTAAAATCAACAAATCTCAAAATCATCATAAAAAACAAATAAATTCAGTAGTACTGTCTCATTTAATGAGAATCTTTTCCCAAGACAGTAAGAGCATTTTGACACAAAATTATCGTATCTTTGAATGAAAGAGGAATTTACATGAAGAGAATCACAAATAAGACTGCAGGGCCTATTGTTACAATATCAAGTCACAAACATTTTTCCTTCAAAACAGAAGAAACTTAAAAATTACATAAAATAAAAAGGTCTATAATGGATGGGAAAAAATTCATCAAGAAAATTAATCTTACAAGTAAAATAACACGAGAACACCCTCATCTGTATTACAAAATCATACAATACGTACACCATATGAGAAATTTCAACAATTATCAACTATTCATTTCAATTACGAGAAAATTATAGAATACTTCAATCATATTTATAATAACATTGACTTAATATGAATGGTAATACTTTGTAGATTTAGGATAAGATATTAATGCTTTTAAATACATGATATAAAAATAAAGTGTTCTATAACCAAACCAAGCAACATAAATAACACTACTTGGACAAATATACAAATATGGTCCTATTAGGGTTCGAAAAAATCATTGATGCTATATTACTATAAATATTATTGTGGTTCCGAAAATCGTATTTTTTGCTTTTCATATTTATGGAAGTAATAAAGAAATATTGTTCCGTACTATTTTCTTCTCTCTGCCACCAGTTATATTAGTTTGTTAGGGTATGATAATTATAATATGGCTCACAACAGCGAGCCATGAACAATTATAAACAATTGTTCAGTCAGTCAGTGATGTTAGGTTTGTTAGTCCCGGCGATTCCGTTATAAGGCAATTTGCTTAAGTGCGAAGATGGAGTCGATGGTGGAGGTAACAGCACTCGCAAAGAAAAAGGTTAGGATAGGACCATAATGTTAAATTGGTCCCACTACTTTTACTGAAACTAGCTTTCTTATTAATAAAGTCACAGGATTGAATCTGAATTTTGACAAATTAACATCTGGTATCCTCAAAGTGTGTACTTGGCACAGAATAGTCTATTGCTATAAATTATCATCAAGTGAATAACCTTGGCTTCCCATAGACCCATTGCTGGGTTCTGAAGGGTTGTATCCTCCTTGAGGAGCTCCATAAACTGGGCCTGTTGACCCTCCATATTGAGGAGGTTGTTGAGATAAATACTGAGGATTCATTCTTGACCTACAAGAAAGACAACACAAGTCAAAATCATTTCAACTACACAAAATAATATTAACAAAACTTAATCCACAATCTTATAGCACAACAAATACTTATTCTAAATATCCTATTTAATGTTTCTGGTAGCATGAGTATAAAATGTTACTATACTTAAAAAAACAGTGACTAGTTGCCCTAATTCATATTACCTTTCATAACCAAGGATATCTTAACTATGTTCAAATAACACACCATTTAACGATAGAAATTACAGTTCAAACTGAATTCTAAATTTAGAAAAGTCTTAGTTCTGCCAAAACATACTATGAAAAAAATAAAAACAATATGCTATTCAGAAAACATCACTACTAGATCAAGAAAAATGTGTCAAACTAATAAAATAATACTAATTATAAAGAGAAGACAGATAAGCAGCTCAATTTACGGGAAAAATTTTATACTTGCAATTCTAATTTCATATATACATTCAATACCTTTCAGAACACCATAATAATACACGGCGCAACCAGTGAACGTGTTTCAGCACAGCTGGGTTTGCCACGTAAGGCTCCAACACGCATGCGCTCTAGAGGTGCCGAAGTAGCATTCGGGGCCGACGAACGGAGCAAACGACGAACGATTCAGTGAACGAATAAGGTCTTGAAACGTGAGCGAGGGAATTCAAATTCATGCATTTAGTAACGAGAGATTCAATGTCACTCAATAAAATATTTCACTTAATATTTTCTCGTTCCTTCCAAATGAATATATTGACAACTGCGGTAATAGTGACATATATTCTTTTCAATAAAGTAAAACAAATGTTAAAAGAGATAACTAGTTTAGTTAAGTGTTGAAACGACGCGGCCACCAAAATATTGTAAATATGGCACTGCTATTTAGAAACAGACTGCCAGAAATTTTTATAAAATTTTTCATTACAGTGTAAGTAAAAACTCCAATTCCAACTCTAATTATTTTTTCTTGAAAAATTAAATTTTATATTCATTTTCATTTCTAGAGGTCAGAATGAAATGACGGTCTTATCAAAGTCTAGAAGTGACTACACCAACAGGAACAAAATTGTATTATATAGTAATATTTCGATTCCGAGAAGCTTAATGGGAATAAGAGAAGGGCTATTAGTTAAATATGGACCCAAAAACATGAGATTTACTCCCTGTAAGTTGATGTTTTTATGTGAAACAGAAAATAATAATTTACAAATTAAAGTTTTCTAGAGAAAAATATCTGGTGTTTTCTCTGAAATTGAAGCAGTACCCTTACAGAAAATTATCACAGAATAACACGTGTGATTAATCATCACTAGAATCCATTAATGATATTCAGTGATAATTTGGCGAGTAATTCATTATTAGTGATTTAGCACACTCAGAATCACTAGAATCACCATTACAGCTGTGATACAGCTAAGTATTGGTTTATCACTCATCATTAGCATCAAACGTGATGTACTGCTGTAATCATACAATCATTTCTTACTCATCACTTACATCACTGCTTCATCACACACAGGCAGTGATTTTTGTTTGTGATGACAGAGATAATTTTCTGTAAGGGTAATACGATTCAATTCCTTGCAAAGTACATAGGCATTTTCCTCCATTATATATTTCAAAATCTCAATTATGCGTTTTGCTTTAACAATAATGAACAATAAATATGCAGTACTATTTTGTGCATTATACACTATTTCGAAGGTACTTATAACATATCTTTTTTTGTGTGTGGGGCTTATAACATATCAATCATTAGTTACTCTTATTCATTTGGTAACAAAAAGTATTTCAATAAATTGACACACCATTTTTCTAATTTTTAAAATTTCAAATCTTAACTTACTAGTAGAGTGAGTCATGATTGGAAAATCTTATAATTGAAGTACTTGGAGTACAATACATCACAGAAATTAAATATTTGTTCACTTCAGGAGGCAATGAGTAATTTGTATTAGAACTACAGATGGGTGACCTTGTTTTCTATTTATTTTGAACTCGTCTCCGTCAGCACGGGTGGCCATGCTGCCAACAAAGATCCTTGCAGTTGTTTTGGGGCCGCTCTAATATGCATGCGGCCCCCAACATCAAAATTTTACGTGTCTCCGCATAAAAGTGGACGTTGCGGGACTGCTCTGTGACTATAATTTGAAAACAACTCAAAGATACATAGTGCAACATGAAGGAGAGGTGAGAGAAACCTCAATATACATTGCTAAACTCAACTTTGCTCTTTCTTCTACGTATATTTATAAAATACTTTAAATTAAAGACATGGAAATAGATATATGAATGGAGCGCGGGGTTATTATACAATCTGAAATTTCCCTTCCCCACATATCATTGAACCCTTTAACGGTACAATAATACAAAACTGATAAACGGTTGTCTATTTTTACATTGATCGACTTACGTTATTTCCTCTTTTTCCTTTCTAGTCTTCACGCTTTGGTGTGTAAAAATCCTGAATGGAAGTGAAAGAAGGATATATAAGTATTAAATTTCTTTCTTGTTGACATATCTCAGTTTCTTCTTTTCCAAAACTTCCTTAACATTTCACATCATCCTCCTCAAAAAAATTATAAAATCAACCCACCCCTAATATCCTGAAGGGGATTAATAGCACTTCCATTTTTCTGTATTTCACTTGTAGCAATAGTTATTACGAACAGTGTTTCCAATGTGCGAAGGAGGTGAATCCATTCTCAGAGTGGCGAGCGGCACTTCGTTGCACTACATGGCTGCCTTGGGTCCCACGACTCGTGCAGCGTGGGACAGAGCTGCTGCCACCACCATCTCGTCTGCAAGCAAACGAGCTCGCCTCACCAACCCCGACGTAGAAGACTACTCCGTCACCTCAGACGACATCAAAGGGAACGTGGAGGCTTCTTGGAACGTGGACAATGACTTTGACGCGTCTGCCGCGAACGATGATGGAGACAGCGGCGATGCCTTCGGAGAGGACTCGCAAACCACGACGACGACCAACAGCTCAGCGACGCCGATGCTGTTGGGGAAGACACCGCTGCAGTTACAGCGATCTCGCTCGCCCAGCAAATCAGCGAGCGGACCTCAGCGCCCTCCGCCATTCGTGGCGGCGTCCATCGCCACCGAGGCTGCTGTGCAAGCCACATGCGCGCTGTCACGGCCAGTGGAAGTTCTGACCCGGGCAGGGAGACTCTTGTCCAAACCCCCGATGCCTACGAGCTTCTCTGATGAAGAGGATATGAGACGCGTCATGTCTCTGATTTATGATGTTTTTCGCTGTAAGTCGACTTTACACCAAATGGTTTAGTATTGTCGGGAGCTGACTTGATGTATTGCATTCCCCTCCCATCACCTAAGCACGACGATGAAACTTCTTGTCCTGATGAGGTGGCTACGCAACTAATGTTTGATCCAACCTATAGTTTTGTTGGTGCAAGGGTTGGGCAACTTTTCCTCCATCAGAGTCCACAATTTTCCTCATGAGAGTCTCAAGTCAAGCTCCCTACAATAGTATGGGTTAACTGAACAATTAAGGATTAATGATGCTATTTTTTTGCAGACAAGGCAGTACTAAACGAAGTACTATCTGAAACAGGGTTCTTTATAGACAACATGAAGGTAAGTATCATATTAACTCATTTATTCCGTATTTTGTCTTCAATTATAGTAATGCTTTAATGTAATGCTTGGTAGGAAATTGGAAAAGTAAGCTCCTCGTCGAATTCATATAAAGTGGAGTGACGAATTTGATCCCATTGGGAAAGAACTCGATGGGTTATGTTAGTTGTCCAATGTGATTAATCATTCAAAAGGACTAAACATTTGCTCGCTCGGTTTTCCCTTCTTGCTTTTATATAAGGGGCAGCAACGCATCTCCCAGGGGACTTACATCTAGTAAGTACGTGTTTAGCAAACACGGGACCCCGAACTGAGTCTGGCATTACTTCCACTTACTTGTAATAGGCTCTTTCCTTTCTCTTTCCTGACCTTACTTAGTCACCTCTTGTTCATTTCGATCCCGACGCTATTAGGGCTAGGGTATCTTTCATTTTCCTCTTTCTCCTTTTTTTAATGATATATGTAAAGTTTTGAAATATGTTGATATTTGAGTTTTGTGTTGTAATTCAGAAGGGATTTATTGGGTATGGTTGAGTCATTCGGCGAGTCCCACACGCGGGGAGAGTCATGTTGGCTCTCCTTAGTGCGTAACTGCATTTTCCCTACCTGTACAGAATTTTAGGACTCTAATGACCTCGATGTCGACGACCCGTGAATCCCCACAAAAAAGGCAGCAACGCACGATATAAGAACTACAAGAACATGAAAAAGTGGGTAAAATTATACTACTAACCTTTTTAAGAATAGAACTAATTTTCATATTTTGAACATCATGAAAAAGTGTTTCATGCAATGGCCATGGCTTCTTAATTTGACCTTGGACATAATGCAATAAATTGATTGAATAGTCACAAGAAAATTAGATATATGTTCCAAATATTAAAACAAAAGTTTTTAGTTCACCAACTTAATTGGAGTCAACAATATAGAGTAAAATTATAACAATCAAAAGTTTTAAGGTTCAAAGTTATTCTGGGAGGGAGAGAATATTTTACAATCATAATCAGTACCCTATATTTGTCAGCTGAATCCAATAATGTTGTCAGGTCAAACGTGACCAAAACATTTTTGTTAGTTATGTCTAAGCCTTGCACATATTATCCTGTACTTATCTTACTTGGTCTCTCAATTTGACTGAGCTAATAATTTATATAATTCCATACTATACCCTTTTATGCACCAGAACAGTGTTTCTTTCGGCCACTAACATTCCTCCACCCTTGATGGGCAGAAAGCAAAAAAGTTTCTTCTGAAACTTCCTTAAATGTAACGTTAAGGTAATAGTGTTTTACATTGCACTTCGCGAATGTAATTCCAATTGAATCAGTCTCCGTAGAGGTATTTTGGAGCACAATGAACACAGTATGAAAAGTAACATTTCTTCAAAAGTTCTCTGAATGTTCGGTTACCCAACCCTGCCCTGGAGAAACTTCCGTGAAAAAACACTTCATCCAAAGACCATTTTTAACACGGTAACAAAACAGGTTCTTGGTGAACAACCTAAAGCATCTTAAGTGCGGTCAGTTGAAAGTTCAATAGTGGCGGTAACATTAAGTATTTTTCATTTATTCCAGCGAAGGATTCTTATCCATCGGTCCGGATAAGAATTACTTGCTCCCTTGGAACTGGATAAAAATATTGATATTAAGTTCCGTTCACTGAACCTACGGGAAAGTGTTGAGAATCCTTATTTTTCAAGATCCGTGACCGTCCACCCATACTTCAATACAGAAAATATCACAGTACGGTCTAGGAGTTCTTAACTAATAACACCTATTGAAAACGAAATGGGGTCGCTATAATAGAGTTGGTCCTCCCCTGTTTCCTCGAAAAGAGTCTTCTGCAAATGAGGTGAAATTTAGGAAAACTCTTTCCACGCTTGTCACGTGCGAAGACCCCTTCAACTCGTGTTTGAGATGGCAGAACGTTATTGGGAGGAAATACCAAAGCACTTTGGGAACCTCGAATAAGTGGTAGACTCCAGTTTAACGACAACGGCGGCGGCGGCGGCACGGGCGGCGGGGTTGGATGAGGAGAGGGGAAGGTGGCACTGGAGGTAGCGACGGCGACGACGACGGCGATGGAGGCGGTGGCTGCAACGAGGCAGGCGGCGACGGCGGAGTCGTCACCGGTGAAGGCAACGGCTGCAATGATGGTGCAAGGGGAGGCGACGGCGGTTAAGAAGAAAACGAAATTCGTCGACCGGTTAACAAGGGTGAGTCGTTAGTGTTGCTGCAGATGAATTTACAACAAAAAGTTAAATTTTTCCAATTTAGTTGATATTAATAAACCACGTATTATTATTGGTACGGAGTCATGGCTACCGGAGGATGTGAAAATGCAGAAATATTTCGTTCAAAATTTTCAGTTTTCAGACGTGATCGTGTGAGTCGTGGGGGTGGAGTTTTTGTTTGCGTTAAAAACAGTTTATCGTGTTCTGTAAGCTCGGTAGATGAAGTTCACGAATTAATATCTGTTGAAATAGAAGGTTATTCAGGTAAAACTCTAGAAATTACAGGAATGTATAGAGCTCCATGTGATGATATACGCCGCGTGTTAGAAAAATTAGTTAATAAAATAGGTCTCAAATCAAATATAACAAGAAATAGCATTATCGGTGGTGACATTACCTTACCGCATGT
Source organism: Laupala kohalensis (assembly GCA_002313205.1). Classification (NCBI taxonomy): domain Eukaryota; kingdom Metazoa; phylum Arthropoda; class Insecta; order Orthoptera; family Trigonidiidae; genus Laupala; species Laupala kohalensis. The sequence continues at coordinate 238,503 of NNCF01131138.1, read as the reverse complement.
TAACTGGGAGGGTGACTCAGATAGCATTAGCAATGCGCAATCATTAGTAAACAATCTTATTTGGGACTGTGGTTACTGTCAGGTAGTGAAGCAACCGACAAGAGGGGACGCAATCCTCGATGTTTTCCTCGTGCGAGAATGAGCTTATCTCTTGTGACACTGTAGACGGTATAAGTGACCACCGCGCGGTTATCTTAGATGTCCACTGGGCTAATTATCAAACATCTAGACCACAGGAAAGAATAATTTATCAATATAATAAAACAAGCGTACCAGATTTCCAGTTTTTTCTATGTCAAAATTACGCGAGATGGGCTGGTACGGGAAGCTCCGTGGAAGAAATTTGGTAAACTTTAAGAACATAATATTTAAGAGCTTTGAAAAATTTGTTCCCCATGTAAAATTAGAAAACAATCCTGACCCTGAATTCTACAATAATTACATTAGGCGTTTGAAAACCAAAGTAAAAAAAGCGTATAAAAATCGAAAGAAAAGGGCCGGACTACCAAAATGATTACAAATTTCTTTTTAAACAGTTATTAATAGCAAATAAAAATGCTCAGGAGTATTTTCTACAAAAAAATTCCAAAATAAAAACAACAGTTGGTCGCAATTTTATAAGTACCTGAAAAGACGGAAAGGGAATAAAGAAAATACACTCGCTATTAAAAACAATGGGGTAATCTACACAGAACCTCATGATAAGGCCAATGTTTTTCATTCATATTACTCGTCGGTTTGTGGCATTTCCTCTATTAATAGTTTAAATTTGACAAATAATTCCCATGTAAATACTATTGTTCTAAATACAAGAATGCTGCGACAGCAAATTTCTAAGATAAAGAATAAGATATCAATCGGTCACGACAAAATTCCAGGGGATTTACATAAACTCGGCGAGGAAGCCATGATTCCGTACCTAGCCAGGCTTTTTGATATTACATTAAATAATTCTTCATTACCACGGGATTGGAAGAAGGCTGTCGTGGTACCAATTCACAAAGGAGGTGATCGCTTTTTAGTTAGCAATTACCGACCAATTAGCTTAACCTCCGTAGTATGTAAACAGATGTAACATATTATTGCAGATTATTTGAAGAATACTAGGGAAAAAAATAATTTTCTGCATCCTGCCCAACACTTTTAGATCCGGGTACTCATGTGAGAGCCAACTTATTTTCGTTTGCCAGGACTTAGCTGAGTCACTTGACCAGGAGGGAGAACTGATGCAATAGTGATTGATATATCAAAAGCGTTCGATTTTGTGCCACATGACCGTCTTGTTGCAAAAATCCCGAAGTCAGAAATTAATCCGCGTGTTTTCAAATGGATTTGTAAATTTCTCTGGGATCGCTCAAAACAAGTTAGAATAGATGGGTGCTCCTCTAAAGAAATCGCGGTGACATCGGGAGTGCCACAGGGAAGCGTTTTGGGTCCACTTCTTTTCCTTGCATATATTAACGATATATCAGACCATATTAATTCGATAGTGCCTTTATTTGCAGATGACTGTATTATATATCGGAATATTAAAGAAGACAGAGACCGAAATATGTTACAGAGCGATCTAAACGAATTGTTGAAATGGGCTGAGACGAATAAAATACAAATAAACCCTCTAAAAAGTAAATCTTTGTTTTTCCAGATCAAAAAACGAAACCTGATCTGAACTATTCACTAAATCATCAGATTATCTCTGAAGTTTCATACTGTAAATACTTAGGTGTTATAATTTCTCGTGACTTGAATTGGACAGAACACGTTAAATACGCAGCGCAGAAAGCTTAGTGAGCGCTGAACTTCGTAAGACGCGTACTTAGAAAAGGAAACTCGAAATCTAAAAGCTTGGAATTCACTTCATTAGTTCGACCTATACTTGAGTACGGAGCCACTTGCTGGGATCCGTATAGGGAGGGTCAGATCAATGAATTAGATCGGATACAAAGAAAGGCCGCGAATTTTGTTAGGGACTACACTCGTAATATTAATTTGGAGTGGGGCACACTTTCCAATCGAAGGAAGTTAGCGCGTCTTTGTGCCCTCTTAAAAACCTATATGGGAGAGCCTGCGTGGAAATCAGTGAACGCTAGGCTACACCAACCGAATTACATTAGTCGCGGCGACCACAAGCGTAAAATAAATTGTAGGAAACAGAAAACGGATATTGGTAAATGCTCCTTTGTGAATAGAACCGTTGTAGACTGGAATAACTTACCTGCAGCAACACATTCGAACTTACCAAAAAGAGTTAAATGTTTCCGCAACCGTCTTCTTGCTTCGTTGAAATGGGAACATATTGTGAAGTGCAGTGAAGTGTAGTGAGGTGATTGGAGTCAGAGTGAAAGTAGTGAAGTGTAGTGAAGTGTACATGATTGCTCTCAGCGACTCTTTTTTTTTGTTTCATTTTTATAGCTATTAATTTCTTTTATTTATGTTATAAGAATCACGTTTACGCTAAGGGTATAGGAGTAGCAATGACATATGTATGTATATTAAGCGTGTTTGTACGTATGAGTGTGTTTCTGTAACTGTATGTAAGTGAAAATGTGTTTGTATATGTATGTATGTGAATATACACATATATGAACCTCATATAGATAGTTAATTTCTTAAATCTAATTTCTTTCTCGTTGTAACCATGTGTAATAATTTTCTAAGCATTTTATTCCGCTTGTGTGTGTAATTTATAGCTATTTTTATAGATATTGATGATTTATTTTTTAACTTTTTATTATTTTATTATGTATGTATTCTTTTCTATCTGCTACCGAGCATTGCTCGCTAGCAGACTAATAAATTATTATTATTATTATTATTAAATGAACAACAATCCTCAAAACAGGTTTTCTGGAAGTTTGGTAATTCAACGAACGTCAAACTCAACCAGATAACAGCACGATTGTGTAACTCCCCACCTTCTGTCTACAGATATTGAAGAAAACCTGTAGCATGTAACAGCACTTGATCCCCCAAGAGCTTGTTTGCTCATTCCCGCTGTGCGCAGCTGCGCGAACAGGAGCCGCGCGTGTGGCTACTGCTGCTTGATCTGATCGGACGACGCTTCACCGGCCGAACCTCCACGTCTACGGTTGGTGCTCTACTGGCGGCGGCTGGGCTTCTGGAAGCGGATGCCGCGCTGTGGGCGCGTCGAGTGCCGCTCGCAGCCGCCGTGGCGCGCGCTCGCGTGCGTTGTGGCGCGCTCCGCATGTCGCAGCTGTTGCCACCGCGACTACGCGACGAACACCTCCAGCGCGCTGCGTCCAGGCCTGTCACCGGATGGCTTAACCCATTCGTGATGCAGTGAGTGTTGCAGAGCTTTAGCCTCCTCGGTTGGTTGACTTGAAGACAGATATGAAAGAAGATGACAGATGTGATATGATGACAGACAGATGTAAGGTTGGACCATGCGTTACCTCATCCAATCCGCAAGTCATCCAAGTAACTCTAGTAAAAATTACCATCTGTTAGCGCCAAACGGTCATTCATTTCAAGTGGCCGACAATGGTCGTTAGGCGATAACAGATGGCCACACAAATTACCATTTTACCAGAGAATGGTGTCGGGTGAGGAAACCCACGTATCTGCACATCATCCATGTGTTTGCTACTAGTATGAACCGTGCCCAATACCATTAGTTAGAGAATTTGAAGCTACGATGTGGTTAGTTCGTTTTGACATAATATTCAAGAATTAGGATGTAATTATACTTCAATTTTCACTAACTTGTAAAATAAGTGGAAGAGCTTCCCTTCCGACACCGCGCCAAAAATTAAGCATGAAGAACTGCGTGACGTAGGCGATGTTCCGGTGTCGGAGCAGAAAGCTGGTGACAATCATGTAGTCTGACACTGAGTAATTCTTTCTCCTCATGACGTTCATCACTCAACCGAGTCACGAGTCACGCGCTGTACGGTAATGTTTGTACCCACCTTAAATAATGGATGTAGGTGAAATTGGATTTAAGGGATGTCCGTCTGAAGACGGACAAGATAACAACAGGATTTATGAAACGCTCTAGATACATCGTTACCCTGTTAAACTAAAACATGTTTGCATAACTTGCAAAAATTCAGAGGTGTAATGTAATATCAAAAGGCCTAACCACAACTCCTATTATTATAATTTAAAAAATCCATTAAAAGAAGACAAAAATAAAGGGAAATAAACTAGGCGTCTTACAATTTCCACATATTATAACTTGAGTTGCAAAATCGGGAGAGAGTGAATGTAAAAATGAACTAACGTAGAAGTGAAAAAGAGAGATAAACGATGGAATGGAGAAGACATGAATAGAGTTTTGCCGTTTGTCTAAATTTAGCAACGAAGATCCAGTGGTTATGCTGCTGGAGGAAGCCGGACTGCAGCTGAAGGGACCCTCCATTGCTGTCACGTCGCAGGCAATTACTGCTGGCGGGGCCACGACCAGCGCTTCGGCTACTACCCTGTCAGCCACCCGACCTCCGGTGCTCGCTACTCGCCCGTGGAGTCGCGGTCGAGCACCGAATGACCATCGAATCCCGAGTGGGATGACACCTTGCTGCATCCGCGACTGCGCTTGTCCGCTCTTCATTGTATGCAACGAGTGAGTTTTCGGAGTTATTTGGAATATGAACAATAGGTACTGTAGTTTACGAAGAACAGGACACTTCATCGAACGACCTTTATTCTAAATACTCCGTGTACTCAGTACTCCATGATATATATTAGATTTTGCATCAGAAATTCAAAAGTGATAAATTTTATAACAATCTTCATATAATATATTGACATGTACCATTGAATTAGTCATTTCAGTTTGAATCTATTTTACATTTTTGGTATAATACAAAAATATATGTTGCTTTTACTGATTGCTAAGTTATAAGGACCCAATCCTAGTTAGTTGTGTTTTTATTCATAAAGAGATGCTACGTCTATTTTTGAGCCGAAGGTTACCTGTGACGTGCGAATTGGGTATGGGGCATGTGTACAGGGTGAGTCCCAGCTGCGGTGCGTGCGGCGGAAACATGGGCACTGGCTTGGCTGGTCGGACAGCGGTGCGTCGTGGCGCACTCGTTCTCCTGGAGCGTGGACGGTGCTGTGGCGCGGTGGCACTGGCTCGCTCTGTGCAGACGCTGCAGCTGGCGGGTTCCGTGGCTCAGACGCACATCGTATGCGCTCGAACAACCGCATACCTAGCAGCGCTGTTCGTCGACTATGCACGCGTCGACCAACTGGTTGCTTACGGAGCGGGTGATCGGTAGGTTTGTCATAGAGTATCGAAATGTTACTGACTCAATGCTGAGTTTCAATTGCATTCACACCATCGACAGATCGTACAAAAAATTACAAATCTATTAAGCGAAGGTTGGCCCTCATGTTCCAAGTTCCATTTTTCAGTCATGTCCACTCTCAAGTTGAAACCATGACTGGATTTTCAAAGTAAATTTTAGAACTTATCTGGACATAATTTTGAGGTTCATTATAACAAAAATTGTGGAGCCCTTCGCTGATTTTAGACCGCATCCAACTGTAATTCGGAGGCCTGCTATATACTGACATTTTATGATGTAGCTGTCTACCAATGGAAACATGGTAGACTCTTTAGTATTGAACCTGATACCAAAATATTTTCTCCCACCTGCCAACGCTCGACACGACTGGGATGATGTAAATGAAACGCAGGTCCGTGATCTGAGGACCTTACGTCAACTGTCATTTTAACGAGTAGACAGAAGAAAAGGTGTTAGCTAAGGGTACTCAATCCTGTTGGGCATACTTTTCATACAAGTGATACTACACTACTGTTTTGTAAATAGAATGTCTGGGGTGAAAGGGTGGATGATAAATCGAATTGGGTAATGTTTTATGACGAAATTAGTGGTTTATCTTTTTTGAGTCTGTGTTGTTATCAAATCTATAACGACAATCTTTATCAGGTGACAATACTGTCATAACGCAAGCATGTTGTAACATCCACTCGTGCTCTAACAGAAGTGTTTGATCACCTTCAATTCCATTTCCACAAATCATTTTCTTTTATACATCCTCACGCCATTGTTATTGTACTCTAAATACCGATTAAATTACCTTTTTAATGCATGTTGTGTTTCATCCTTTTTATTTATAATAGTTTATTTGTATCTTTACGCAACCTAGGCGCGGTTGAGTACATATCTCTGTAACCCCATCCTAACGCGGGTTTTTGCTCCTTTTCATCCGGGTAGAGGCGGATTTTCCCTAGACTGGAATGTCATTAATACTTTTGTTATTATTAATTTCGTATTTTTACGGCACACAATATTTACTATTCATTTTGGAATAATAAATGGTTAACAATTTATTAAATAACCGTATCCTATCCTTCTCTCTATTGGCTAGACCTCAGTACTACACTTCGGCACGACCAACAATTTGCAGCGCCTTACTTTCGCATGTTGCATGGTCCCAGAAAGGAGGAGTTTGAGATACAGCTGCGTGCGTTGGGGGTTCCCCCTGAACGTGTGATCGTTCGCGCCGAGGCGTGGTTGCGGGCCACTACGGACCAGTTGGAGAGGGTGTGCGCCGTGCTAGCGTCTCCGCCGGGCGCGATGGCGGCCGTGCTGGACCCAGTGGGACTGGCGTGCGCCCGCGCTGGTGATGTGGCGTTGCTGGAGGCCGTCGCGGACGCGGCACGTGCAGCCGCACCGCCTGCGGCTCAAGGCGATGTGCGTCCGGAGTACGTGGAGGAACCTCCGGCGACCAAAGAAGAAGCGCACAATCGGCGCGCACGAGGAGCGCTCGTGGTGGACGAACAACGTGCTGTGTTACGCATGGCTATGGCTCTACCGCAGGTTCGTATTATACACCATTTGAATACTTCTTGTTTAATTTAATTTGTTAAGAAAGGAACTTTCTCGCGAGAAAAAAGTAAACTGGATTTGCCTCCCCGGAATTTCATTGCATTTTTATTTAGCTTTTATTAACTGATCGCAGCGTCGTCCATTCTTCTTGTCATTTAGTTGTCCTCATTATTATTTTCTTAGTGCATTCCTGCGATTAAATTTTGAACAAGGTTCCACTTTTCCACTTACAACCTTTCAATTCGCGTTTAATGCCGTATAAACGTCTCTGAACAACATAGTTACCTATCGGTCTTAGGCAACACGTCATACAGGAAGAGATCATCTTTGAGAACGTATTCCCAGTTAAGTGAAAGTTTCATTGGTTCCTTGCTCGTTCAAAGACCAGATCGCTATACTCAGTATGCTCGTCTCTCCAGTACGTTCATCGAGTCAAATATCTGTGCGTCTTGACTTCGTAACCATACTGTTATGACATTTGACTCTTCTTCGTCCCTTTCGGAATTAGAAAGAGAAGATAGTACGCAGAGAAGTCCAACATCCAAAAAGAAGACCACATCCAGTTCAATATTTGCTTCTATTGTCGTCAAAATAAAAACAACAACTATTTTACTCGATTTCAATAATTGTTTGAAAAGTATGCTATCCTCCTTATCAAGTAGCACAGTTAGCAGTGAATTAAATAAAAAGTGTATTGCGTCTAAAATTAACATGAGTTTAGAAAGCATATCGCTGGTGTATGTGGGTCATTTTTATCATCTATCTAGTNATATATATATATATATTCTAAAATAAATTCGTTGGATATATTTTATTTATTGTCAAATGATGCATCTGAAGTCTCATATCATGCAATTGTGAGATAGAGGAGGATGATAATGAATTGTCAATATTTCTGTATCAAATCAACATTTTTCATTCCAATTCGCCAATCATATAAGTGCAATCATTTAGAAGAGATTATGTGATATGTGATACCAATGACTTTCGCATCCTTGTTCTCTTGTATTGGGCCAACTATAGGGTCAATACCAAATTATTGGTTTGAAAAACCTGTTTCTTTCAGCTTATTTCTTAGCATGTTAAGCGCGGCAGACAAAAGCATGTCACAGGCATAAATATGGCGCTGGCAGAGTAGATTTAAGTTTTCAGATTTCTTCTCATTACATGAATAACAAAGCAATATCATGTACAAAGTTCCTTATCTTTTCTTAATATTCTATTTTGGAGGGCAAACAGATTACTCTTTGCACACTATTGTAGAGAAAAGTACCTTGGTTTCTATACTTCGATTTGCCATCTCGAATTTGTTTTGGCAACGTCATATTTTTATTTTACTTAATACAAGATGAAGATGCTACTGACAAGATCCGTACTATATTAAGGTTTTAATATAAACTCCCAGTTGCATTCGAAGCAAAAATTGCGAAATCATTATACAAACTAATGAATAGAATGAGAAAGTGTCAAGAAATGGCAAATCCATAAATCTTGTATTGATTCGTTTTCACGCGGAAATAGATAACTCTGTACAACTAAGTAATGAGTTCGGTAGCAGGAGGGACGAGCGCTTTTAAGAAAGAACTGTCTTGCAATAGAGCCAGAAATAATTTATATACATTAAAGACATCTTTTTTACTGTTCTACATCGGCACTATAAACACTTGGTTAGTCTTCATACATTTATCATTGGACTCTTTAGCAGTCCATTTAATCATTAACTTAGTTTGTTTCAACATCCCATAATTTTTATCCACTTCTCAGTAACAATACAATAAATTACTGAACTTGAAACAGTGATATGATTCTTTTCATAGTGATGCCGAAGAAACATTTATTTCGAACTCATCAACCTCTTGTTACAATTCTTACCTCAAACAGTAGGTCGTCCAGATTGGTCCTCATCATGGACATTTGTCCTGCCTTCAGTAAAAAGCATTCACCACTTCCAGACATCAACATCATTCATTATACATTCCCTGTACACTTCAACAACTTGCCGGAAAATTTCAGCAGTCTGAATGTTTTTTGCATTTAAAAACTGAATAATGGAACGTACTTCACAATTCGCAGGATTACTGATCAACATTATGGAAAATAACGCAGCACAACCACACAACCAAAACACACAGAGACTTAAAACTTAAGTGACGCAGTTGTTAGGGACCCGACCGAGAGTGGCCAACTTGGAACTGACGCCACGTGACTATCTGCGTGGATGCGGTGCGCAAACAGTTCTTCCTTAAAAAATGTAATATGAATCTTTGGCACTCCATTGAAATCGTACCCATTTCTCTCAACATTATATCAAATTACATTACTATAAAACAAAGGTGTTTTAATGAATCGAATATTTTATTACTGGCGTTTAAAAATCGGTTTTATAGTTGAGTAAAATCTTAAATTTTTACAATCCTCTTTTCGACGTTTAGGGTTATAACCATTTGGATCATTTTTTGAGGTTAGGTCATATAAATAAATTAAATTGAATTTTAGTAACACGAACTAACCTCAAAAAAATAATCCAACTGCTCAAGAGTACCAAACAAATACTGACATCAACGTCCAGACAATCAGACATTTTATTTTGTTGTTGTGTGAAATTTTTGTTCAATCCAAGATTTGAATAATGTATTTTTTACATGTATCTGAATCTACTGCTAGTTTGAATTCATTTTATGCTTTGGTATATGATGAAGAATCTTCAGTGTTCGACAACCATACAGGCGCAGCCACGTAAAGTAAAACTATTTTCCTGTACAGAGGTATTATTGAAACCGTTGTATCACTACCCCTTTCAACCAATTGGACTATGCAGAAATGATAATTACTAAAGTGTGAAATTAATACCTTGATGTATTCGAGTAAACGTAAATCTAAACTTTTGTTGATATCCTCCTCTCGTTATAATTTTGAACTTTCTTGTCTGAAGAACAGTGGAACTGTATCTGCTTGTCAAATGGCAAATGCGACCGTGGTTAACCAAAAAATAATATCGGGGCACTATATAGCCAAATACTAGGTTCACCCTTCAAATATTGTGACATTGGGATTATTAACAAATTCAATAATTAAAAGTGTGAACCTATTTTAAATTAGGTGCTGTTTTTGTCACGTCATCAGAAATTATGCAACATTAACTTCTGACGAGGAGTTCAATGAATAAAACGAGAAATTGGTCAAAATACCTCTATTTTCCCTCTCCAATAGAAACGTAGAACTCGCATCGCGTAATGTGGGAATTGCAACGAAGAATGAAAAAGTGTACAGTTTCCAATCGCTCCCCTCATTGCCCGTTTGATGAGCACATTTGAAAAGAAAGTTGATAATGAGTCATTTCAAAAGAATTTGAAGAAACTGGTCTAAAAACACGTGACACGACGTCGCAAGTAAGACAACTCGTCGTCACGCACTCGCTCTCTGAATGTTTATTTTTCATATGTAAGTTGATATGATGCCTATCTCAGTTCGCTGCAGACGATGCGTGTCTCATAATGTCAACAAGTGTAGTGAAAGAAAATAAAGACTAATAGAATCTTACTCAAATTATTAGTTTTATGAAGCGTGTAAATAAACTTCATTAAGAATTGAATTTGTTTAGAATTATGTAAAACTTTAATTATATATGGGTAAAAAAGTGAGGGAACGTAATAGTTTATATAGTTTGTCTTTAATAACGTTGTGATAGTATTAGCTCAAATTTTATTTTTTACACTCTTATACACCACATTCTATTTATTTGGAACGAAGATAATTACGGTTCTTTCTATTTCTCACGCATTACATTTCGATATCTTAAACTTTCTATAGAATAAATTTATAAATATATTCCTATTTACCCACGGACATAGTGTGGAGAAATAAGAAAAAAGTAATTAAAATAATTGCTCATGTCTTGTCAAAAACTGTGACTGATTTTAATTTCAAGTGTTGGGCTTTTAATTACCATACAAGAGGAATCTTCTCATATGATACATTGTGTATTATTCCTCTTTGCTCTCGATTGAATTGCAGACAGTGCAAGAGAGACGCCAGTTCCAAAACAAGCGAAATTAAAAAGTCACAATGAGATGACATTTCAAGTGAATCTGTGGAATTAATATCGGTGTACTCTTCATCTGTTTCAGTTCACGAGAGACATTGCGGTGACATGAGCATCATTTTCAAAGACGATATAAAAAGACTCAGACGAAAGAATCATGATTCTCTTTTGACCTTCATGAATCGAAGAATGTGGATTTATTATTGAAGCCTAAGAATATTGATACTAGCGTGAAAATATGGGCCAAGGGTACACACCTAGCATCATAAAATCATGTAAGTAGGAAGAGTTTTTAAAAGCATTACGAGAATACGACCAATTTGGTCTCTAGTTGATTATTTTTTATGGTTATTGACGGGACGCTGCCTTATAAAACACGAGGTTTTAATCATTCTTTAGTAGATATCGCTAGATAAAATGCGAGATGAATATTTTTCTCATCCTACAATTGTTTCTCGAGACAACAGAACAAATGGTCGATAAAATCGATAAAAGCTTTGAAAGAATGTGAAAGAAATTGAATATGAAAAATCCTGAAACAATGTGAAATTGGTCAACATCGGTTAAAATCTTGAAAGACTGTAGAAGAAATAGCGTGTGATAATTACACAAATCAAGCGTATTTCGAAAGATAAGGAAATTACTAATAAACAACTGGAATCAATATTTTCAATGTCCTTTCCGTAAGGACTTATGTTGCCGTTAGGTTTAACAACACAATAGAAAAATGCAAAACTTCTTTATTCAAAATTTTTGTCCAAATACATCAAAACATTACTTGGTTGTTGTCCTTCTTCAATTCTTTTTAACTTACTTTTTATTGATATCAGTGACGTAGGAACGTAGGGATACCAATTTAGGGAAGTTGCTCCCACCTCATAGTTTTTCTTGGATGTGACAAATATATTTTGCCCTCCTCTCCTCCCACGGAATTTAGATTTAGTATATCTTTATCTTTTCAAGTCAACTAATAAAACTATACTATGTCAATCGATCACTAAAAATCGCATTTTATGATATTTTTAATTTAAAATAGTAAGAGTGATAAATTTGACTCATTTGTGCTAGTTCTAATATTTGTGCAGTTGGTAATGCCAGAGAGGGTTGTAAAGAAATCTACAGTCGTAAAACAGTTGCTAGATTTAATATTTATTGCGTAATTAGGACAAACTATATAAGTGTCTCAAAACTCAACGTAAGAAAATGGTAGGAACCAGAATCACATAGAAACATATCTCCGAATATCTCACAAGGACGAGATAAAAAAACTGTAGAAGGTCTGCCCATTAGCAACAATACAGCTATCGCACTAGAATTCGCATGGATTATTTCAAAACTCAATGTAAAAAACTCTATTCTAATGAATAGAACTTTGAATATATTCTGTAATTTGTTTTCGCTTAACTTGGAACATATATATCAATCATTCTTTCATTTCCCCTAATAATGCGCTTTACACGTCTTTCTGTTTTGCGTTTTTACTCTGTCGTGGGATCATTTTGTCTTCTACTGGATACGTTTCCGAACATGCACTAATCCTTGATTCTGGTTCCAATTAATGTACTCCATCATCCCTCCAACTTTACACATCGAATTTTGAGGCACTCGATTTGTGTAACAAGAGAGAAATATTATTAAGTTTGTTATGTGGTTAATAACTGTCACTCGCTAATAAAAAACTTTTATTTTCTAGGGGCCATACACATACAAATTCCAGAATGTAATAGTCGATGGTCGCAGTTCCATAAATCCAGTAGACAGTTGCTGTAGTAGCGCCGAGTCGAACTTCCGTCGTGACGTAAGTTGCGGCGAGATCTGGTTCCAATGGGTGGTCCGTTATTGTAGCGCCTCGGTTGTGGTCAGTCTGCCGCTGCACGCGGTGCAGCTTATAAGCGGCTGCTTTCCCGCCGCTCGTATCCGCCGCCCGCCTCCTATTGTGCTCGCTGACGTAGCACTGCGCCACTATTACTTGCTGCGCCCAAGTTGCAGTTAGCGCAGTCTGCGGGCAATCTAGTAACCATTAGCTCCAGCTGTCTTCAAACTGCAGTGCACCATCCCCGCCTATTTTGAGGAATAGGGGGAAAACGTTGTAGACGCTTGCTGCGCCGGGTCCTTGGTCGATCATCGTTATTCTGAGGTGCAACCTCCAAGAGTTGTTGATCTGGACTGCTGTAGGCCGCTGCTTCGGTTGACTTCTCCAGTGCCTCTGGCATCGCCGGGTCGGCCTCCTCCTGGAGGGCGCAGTGTCGTAGTTGCAGCACTGGATCGATGGGAATCGATGGTTCGGTTGCCTCCTCTGTGGCCGACGTATTGTGCTCTGACATTGCTGACACTGATGTCTGCTGGGTTCGTTGTTTCCTTATCCAGATTCCCGAATAGGAGGTCTGCTGGGGCCTCTGGTGTTGGCCGATGCTGAGAACACACGGAAAACATGCCATTGTGAAACTTTTGCTGTAAAACACTGGGGTGTGTCTTCTGAGTGCGTGGAGGGTGGTCCTCTGGCGTGTCTACCACGGGATTCCGTATCCGGTCCACTTCTCGAGCAACAACTCGACCTGCGTAAGAAACACGGCTACCCCGGTTTTCCACGATCGTTACCGGGAACCACCTTGGGTTATACTTGAAGGAACGGATGTAAACTAGTTACCCATGATAAAATTTTAGGAATCCCGTGGTGCGTGCTTGCATTACAGCAACCAGCAAAAAGGAAAAGATTGTACGATACCTGCGACCGAGTAGCAATTTTGCCGGGCAAATGCCGTCTGGCCCAGGCAATGCTCTATGGGTTGCCATGATTCGCAGCAGGGCTTCAACCTTTGGTTGTATCCGTGTCTGAGGCTTGCTATAAAGCAGTTTTGAAGGTTTGCACAAACCTCTCGGCAAGCCTATTTGAATGCGGGTGAAAAGGTGAAAAAAAACATGTAGAATCCCGTTTTGTCTGCAAAACATCTAGAACGTGAACTGTGACCCGTTGTTCGTGACGATGGTTTCGGGAAGTCATTCCGCTACAAAAATTCTATGGAATTCGGCGACGGTGGCCGCTGCTGTGGTGGCGCGCATCTCCGCCACAAACGCAATACTAGAAAAAGAGTCGATAACTATTAAATACATGCTTCCCATGAAGGGGCCGTCGAAATCCGCATTGATATGCTTCCAAGTATTTGGCGTACGCAGCCAAGGATTTAGTGGTGTTACCGGAGCATTCTGACGGCGTTGACATTGTTCACAAATTCTGATAAGCCGTTCAACGTCTTTGTCCATACCCTGCCATTAACAGTGTCGCCTGGTCAGTTGCTTGGTTGCTACGATTCCCCGGTGACACTCGTGTAAACTTTTTAAGACATGTGAGCTCAATGAAGGCGGTATCAAATCTCTATGGTTTTCTCCGGAATTGAGGAGCAATACTCCACTTCTCACCGACAATCGATCCTGTAGTCTTTTCCATTTTTGGAATTCAGGCTCGCTGGGATTGTCCATCTGCCATCCGACGCCGATCCAATCCTTAAGGCGCCTGAATTCGGTATCTTTGGAGGTTTCCCTTGCAATGGTGGTAGCGTCGACGGGGCAGTTCTGGAGCGCTCCCTCTTCTTCCAAATCTATTTGCAGGCAAGCTATGTCCTTGGTGTTGAATTCCGGGTCAGGTCCGCTGCGAGTCTAGACAATGCTTCGGCATTAGCAAGTTCCGGCGTGCGTCGAAATAACGTCTCTTAGTGGTAATCAACTAAAAACGGCCCATCGCGGATCATGTCTACCGGCATCTTTTTTCCTGGATTGAACAGAGATAGTAACGGTTTGTAATCAGTAATGATAAAGAATTTGTGACCGTATAGGTACTCGTGAAACGTCTTGACGCTGAGAATGAAAGCTAAGATTTCTTTCTCTATCTAGGAATATTCCCTTTGATGTAAATGCATAGGGTTGGATGCGAACGCCACTTACGTTTCCTTACAATTGTGCTTCTGGAATAGCACTGCGCCGGCACAGTAATCGGAGGCGTTGTGATGGAGTCCTGACGAAAATGAGTTAATCTTGCGGCATCCAGCAGTTGATGCTTGAGTGAGACAAAAGGTTGCTGACAAAACCCAAGCGACTCCCCGCTGCCGTAATCTGTTTAGCGGGACATCTGTAGAAGCGAAGTTACGGATGAAACGAGTGATTAATCTTTTCTAAAACAAGATTGCAGCTTCTTTACGTTATCCGGCACTGGGAGGTCCTGAATAGTTGCAGTGTTCGTCGGAGGTCGGACGGTCAAGCACGTGTCCTAGATATGTAATTTGTGACTTGGAAAATTCACATTTTTGCTTATTTACCATGAATCCCCATTCCTGTAGTATGCTACAAGTGCTTGAAGGTTGCTTATGTTGTATGCCATGGACGCCCCCATGATCAGAATATCATCTAAGTAGTTGACACACCCGGGGATGGAGGCTGTTTCCTTCTGAACGTCGCTGAAAAATCGCTGGCGCTGAAGCGATTACAAAAGGTAGTCTGTTGTAAGTAAGCAGTCCCAACGGAGTATTGATTACTGTGAGCTGCTTGGACTTGTCGAGATGTAACTGCAGATATGCTTCTTTCAAATCAATCTTAGAAAACTCCCGTCTTCCAGATAGCTTGTGGAATAACTCTTCCATGCGCCGGATAGGGTACTGGTCGACTGCTTCTTGTGCGTTTAAGATACTCTTCTAATCCGCGCACATGCGGAGTCCGCAGTCTTCTTTCTTAACTATCAGCGCAGCGTGATGTTGTAACCGGAGATAGGACCTGTTGTTGGATGAGACGCTGTAACACCTACTTAACTGCGTCTCTCAAAGATAACGGGACAGGTCGCGATCTGTACAAATTAGACTGGGCGTCTGTTGCTAGGTCGATAAGTGCTTTGAATTTTGTGCCGCAACCAAGACCTTCCGCAAACACTGCTACGCCTCTAGGGAATGCTGTCTTTTCATGTCTTTCTATGATGTGGTCTCCGATAACACTGAGTCACTCACTGCTGTTGGAAGCTATCTGATTCGATAATATTAGTAGTATCGTAACAATCAAATACAAATAATTTGAGTCTGTGTTCTCTCCTTCTGTATTTTACTGACAAGGGCACCGTTCTCTTAACTTTAATGCGATTGTTATAAGAATATATAGTTTCATTGCGCAGTGCTGACACTGCGGGGACCAGGTTCTCTTAAATATACAAGTTCATCAATGATACTCTTGCGCCAGAATCCACCAAAAATTCGAAAGGTATTTGTGCCACCTGTAAAGTGGTCATGATTTTGTTCCTGGAATCAGCTGTGAGCACTGCGTTTACCAGCTAAATTGTACTGCTTGATTCCGAGTCACGTTTCATAGTTTTTATTCTCGCGATCTTGACAACCTCCACTTTATTCGGTCTAGTGAAAATAGTTTCACGAATGTGCCCCTGGTTACCGCACCCAAAACACGTTGTTAAACGCCAGCGACATTGCTGTAATGTCTTATGAAGCAAAATCTACACAACGCATTTGGTGTCCTCATTTCATCATCTTTGATATTGGTACTAGAACTTAACTATTTTCAGGGGACCGAAAACAATATTCGCTGCTCTGTGTGTGTCTGCTTGACCTGTTTTACGGAGCGTAGTTGGCGTTGTGTTGCGCGTCTTCTAATGTTGTTTGCTTGACCTCAGAAGTTTCCGCGATGCGCGTTACTTCCTCCAGCGAGGGATTACTTTTCTTCAGTGCTTCATCACGGACCTTCAAATCTGGCGAGTACCTGATAATCATATCCCTGATTAACGAGTCCGCATACGATGCAGTACACTCGCCGTTTGTACACATACAAAAAATAAAATCACATTCCCTAGCTTGTACACATAAAATCGCATTCCCTAGCTACTTTTCGTAATTCCGGAATCCAACTTTGGTAAGACTGGTTAGGCTTCTTCATGCAGGGAAAAATTTTAAACCTTGCTGCGACAACATGAGGTTGTGCATGAAAATGTTGCCTTAACTTCTCCATAAACATGCAGTAACTTAGTTCTGAATAATTTTACTCCTTACAAATTGTTCTGAGGACCTGGTACGCATGACTTCCTGTTGTGCTTAAGAACATAGCGCGCTTCAAACTGTCCTGNGAAGTGTTGTTCTAATCTAGCGGCATACTCATCCCACTTTTCGGGATCCACTCGAAACTCGAAAGGCGGAGCGGGGGGCGGCGGTTATGGCAGCGGTGCCTTAGTACTTAAATTTACTACCGTCTTCAGCACTTACAGCGTTTGTTGCAGGAATAGCTGTAGTTGTTGGTGTTGTCGCTCCAGCTGCGCCTGCTGTTGTTGTTGGTATTGTCGCTCCTGCTGCGTCTGCTCTTGTTGATGCTGTTGTTTCATTGCTACGAGGGCTTGGATCAATTTTTCCACGTCGGACATGATGCTGGATTTCCTCACCACCAATTATGTCGTTAATAACTACCACTCGCTAGAAACAAAACAACTTTAATTTTCCATTAGCAATACACATACATATTCCAGAATGTAATAGCCGATGGTCGCAGTTCCATAAATCCAGTAGACATTTGCCGTAGTAGCGCCGAGTCGAAGTTCCGTCATGACGTAAGTTGTGGCATGATCTGGTTCTGATGGGTGGTCCGTTATTGCAGCGCCTCGGTTGTGGTCTGTCTGCTGCTGCACGTGGCGCAGCTTATAAGCGGCCGCTTTCCCGCCGCTCGTATCCGCCGCCCGCCTCCTATTGGTGCTTGCTGACGTAGCACGGCGCCGACATTACCTGCCGCGCCCAATATGCAATGAGAGCATTCCGCGGGTAGTCTAGAAACTATTAGCTCCCGCGGTCTTCAAAGTGCAGCATATGCTGCAAAGTTCTTCCCTACTAAAAAATAGAGAGTTAGTTAATTACTTTGTGATTTGACTGCATTGTATATAATATTAAATATTAAATAAAAAGATGTTGTCTTGCAACATAAAGATTTATTTTATTAATCAAGCTAAAGTTTTTTCGACCCCATCGGAGTCGTCATCAGGCTGAAAATAGCTTTGTCTTACTTAATAAAATAAATACTACAAGACATCATATTTTTATTTAATGTAAAAATTGTTGTTCCTACACACCTGAATAGTTACATTCTCAAAGTAGTATTCTGAATTTCAATTTATTTCACGTCGTCATTCTACTTGAGCATTGTATAAGGAAAAATTTTATCGTTTTTTTTAATGGTTATTTTGGCTTTGAAATGTTTGTTCCCATGCACCTGAACAATTACATTTTCAAAGGTATTTAATGATTTCTTCGATGTCACTCATGATATTGTTCTTCTTCAGTAAGGAAGAAATTCTCAATGTTACATATTTTAATTCCTCAGCCAATAAGGACTAGTAAATGATTTAAACCAACAATTTTGAAAAATATGGCGAATGTCATCTATTTAATGTTATTCATAAACACGACGATGAGGAATTTGAATACGCCGTCACTTTCATCTTGGAGATGAAATACAAATTTAATTTGTAAGACAGTAGAAATATATTTTGCAAAAAACTAATCATAAATATGTATATTTATTTGAAGACTACTACTAGCATGTACTGGTTCACGCAGATCCAGGTGGTGGTCTTCCAGACGTACACGCTGGATATTGGTGAAAGTAGAGACTTGGTGACGCGCTTGGTCGCAGAGGCCAATACAGTGGCCCGACAAAAGCGCGCTGAACTCGCCTACTTAATGGGGTTGCGCACCACGGCCTTCTGCGCGCAACCTGCGGATGCAGAGGGTGGCAATGCCATGCAAAGTCACACCATGAAAGGCGTGGATGCAGCGGTACGTACGCAAATATAGTAATCCATGAAAATATTTTAAATGGAAATAAGCATATCGGAAATTTTAGGGGAAACCATGTAGAATTGAATAAATTTACTGAAATTCCCTCCGTACGATTCCGAGCTTTCTGCAACTTTGGAATAAAACGACATATCCTCTATTAATGAAACATGCAAAAAATACAAACTCACAGGTCGGAGTATGACATTGTTACCATATTTCAAAAGAACTATGTTCTAAAAACCGATGATTGAAACACATAAATAAATTTTGAAGAGCAAATATTTTCCGACAACACGATATTAAAGGTTAGACACAATTGAAAATAAACGAAAAGCAAAAATACTATTGCCGCGATATTTTTTGGAGTGGAGCTTAGAAGGTTTTACTTTAGGATCTTTCAACATATTTCAATGAGTAATGTAGGAGGTTAGACAATTTTGTCCCCATAAGTGAGTTGCTTTAACAAAAAAAATTAGTTTTATTGAGGAAATGACAAGCTATCGCATAGCATCATTTTGAATCGTTTCGACGTACAATCGAGAAAAAACCGCCGAGTTTCAGGATTAATTCACGATTATCCTATTTGCTACTCGGACTTGGCCTTTTGTTCTGTACAGAAATGTGTTTGGGTGAATCATATAAGGAAGCAATTTCTTATTGGATAAATCTATTTTTGTTACACTTTCTTAGCGTTGAATAAATGAATTAGCCAACACTGAAGGAAATTATCATTGTAGTGAGCTGTAGTCAGTAATGCAAGTAAATCAGAAAAATAAAGATATTTGGAATAATTGGAACAACGTTTCAAAGCATGCAAACGATAAAATAATTTATATTCTTAAGTAATTATTGTATCACTTCAACAATAATCAAAGACAATGGCGTAAATTTGAACACAAATATACTCTAAAACTTTTTTATAAAATAAAGAACAGTTAATATTGTAATTCGATTAATTCAAAATTTCCATTTCGGTATTTTAAAACACTGGTGCGATCGATATGCATTCTAGTCATGCAAGGTTTGTGTGTGACTTGAAGTTGAGGGTCTCGTAAAAGTCTTCCGCTCGGGGCCTCATTAGATGTAGGTAAGCTACTCTTGGCAAGCAGTGACTTTTGAATCTAATTTACGGGGGACGCATATCCCCACTAACACAGTCACAAGAGTCCTTAATAAAATGAGAACAGCCAGTGGTGGAAACATTATGTGGAATTTCTCATAATTTCGGAAAATACTATGCGCAGTATCTCAGTGGTTTTAAACAGATGTAGTTGGACACATACATCTGATTAAAGCCACAATGAGAATTGTGTCGCGTCTCCCCTCCCCCCACCCCTTCTCCCTGCTCCACCAATAAGAAATGAAAACCGAGTGGGAGCTGACGCCACAGGGGTTATGAAAATGAACGCGTAGAAAATATGACTGTTATGAGAAATTTTGTGCTCATGGTTGGAGGTTCTCTTTTTATGAAGGACTCGTTATGCATATGCTCGTACACACTGATCTTACTTCGATTTACGCTTCGGTAACCTCGTAGCCCAGCGACCTTTTCGAAGTAGCACCTCTGGGAGAGACGCTGATCCCGCCACCAGAAGAGGGCTGCTTTGTGACATTGCTCCGACGTAAGGAAGTCTCCGTGCAGCGGGAGCCGCAGGGCGATGGTTCTGAAGTAGAGTCAGAAACGGATTATCGACTCGAGGTATGCGAAAACACACCTAAAAGGAAATCATCAAAACGACTCTTTCCGGTTATCAATATCTCCAAGAACGATGTTGACGTGTATAGACTTCATATATTTCATTGAGTTCGAGATTGTACCAAGGGAACGAATGGGATGGTCGTGAATTAAATGGTTTAAAACATTTATTAGCTAATAGGTGTTAGAATACAGATTGCTGGGATTGATATTCATTATGTGTCCATATTTGGGACAAGAAACCTTGTAGACAACTTAAATTACAATTTATTTTTAGAAATGTGTAGAGACTTTCAATCGAACTATTTGGATCAAGTAAATATTTTTTTTCCATTTTCTTGGTACTTTGTGATACAACCTCAAAAGTCGGAAATAAGTTATTGTGTTCGTGATCTTCTTGTTAGTGTCTTAGGAATGTCGAGAGTATCGCATACTCTTCATCATTAACTCCCCTGATATTGGTGAAGGGTAAATAAGGATGAGTTGCTACAGTGAATGAGCGAAAAGTGAACTTGTCCAACGCTGCTTGTCCTACGCGAAGCTAGTCGTTGTAACCGCGAGTATTTCCCCCTAAAAGACTGGGGTATGAATATGAAAATTGTGTCGAGTCTAAAATTATTTCAAACCAATTTTCGTTGATTGTTCTCGTAGAACATCATATTTTGAAAAGATATTAGGTTCTTGAGAAAACCGAAGTTACTGAACCGGCGTTTGCTTGGAATAGGTTCCGGAGACACAGAATTGGTGAGAGTGAGGTTGTGGAATAGAAGAGGAAAACTTCCCCAATTTCTGTAAATGAGGGATCAAACGAGCAGTCTCGCGCTCAGTAGTACATATGGAGCAAATTCTCTACCTTAGTTGGTATACTTAAACAGAACGTCCCAGAGATTCACGTGAAAAGTTGGTGGGGTGATAGAGCACGTTAATAGAACAAAAAATTATTAAGGTACACATGTACGAAAATAAAATGACACCAAGACAGAGCAAGAACACGAGAAGAAAAGGCGAGTAAAGCATTTTATTGGGGGAGTTGAGATGGTGATAAAGATGTTATAAGTTCAACAACAAATTACAACAGATGTCTTACTTCGTCCCATAAGCAGCAACAGTTCTCGCATCGACGTCGCGAGAATTCGCGAGACTATAGGTAGAACATACTCGCCTATACGATCAACGTCGGTGCAAGACCTGCATCTCTGTTAATAGGGAGATCTATGAATATCTGTTTCAATTTGTTGTTGCTGACCTTTGAACACCTGTATCACTTTTACTTTCTCATATACTTAGTATACAGAAAGTATTGTAATTGTGAAAAATTCGAAAACGAGATTTTTGCGGAAATATCCGTTTTGGATTCTGAAAAAGTTGTTTTCGGCATAAAGTCCGTCCGTCTGTACGTCTGTCTGTCCGTCTGCCTGTCTGTCCGTCTGCCTGTCTGTCTGTCTGTCCGTCTGCCTGTCTTTGCGCAGCGATTCTGAGTAAATGGATGAACAATTTAATTCCTATCTCGTATTTGCGATAGATTTTACTTGTTGTCGATACGTGCTCTGAATTTGTTTTTGCTTCAAAACAAAGGGTACTTCACATGAAGGTCAACGTACTCTTTTGAATGCTTCTCAAAAACGGCTCCAACGATTTTGCTTAAATTTTCTGTACGTAAAGTACAATTAGTATGCATTACATCCGCATTAAGGATATTTCGCTTGAAAGTTTCGTATAGCCGCAGTAAAGTAACTTCTGTCTGCTACATTTACGCATTTGTTTACTATTTCAAAAACCTTGAATATTATTTAACATGGAGGAAGCAGAGGTAAAGTAGAATAATATACTGAATATTTATTTTATTCTCAAATCTCTAATATAAGACAGTAATTTGTTGAATTATTGGCTTTGAACCCGACACTATCACGTTTATTACACTATCATGTGGGGGGGGGGGCGTGCGCGTGTGTGTTTTTGGCGCGTAGTTTTAAGTTTGCCAATGGTGTGAATCCAAGGAATATATGTCAGTAGATGTGTCATTTTATTATGTTACTTTTAAATGAGAAGAGAGGAATATCTGCATCTTATGTGTTTCTTGATATCGTTAATTTCCACCCACACCCGACCTCTACGCACCAGTTGTAACCTCTTATCCGGTGATGCTGCATCTTTTGGCTGTGTAAGCTTACGTATCAGATGTGTGCACTGCTCCTTTTGCCGGATGTTCTTGTTAACTTGGTTACGTGCTTTTTTGCCTTGAATGTAATGTGTGATGAATCTTTTTGTTTCATTTAATGATTTTTTAATTCATTGCTTTATATCATTTTTAATAGTTAAAAATAGTATTATTGTAAACAATATATTTTAACACAGAATTCTTGGTCGAGATAGATATGGAGCGTTTCGAAATAACAGGAAGTAAATAAACAATCAGTATCACCTTTTTAACCGAAATTAATCATAGATACTATTAATGTTTATTAATAAAATTTTGCAATTTCATTTTGCAAAAAAATTAACTCTTTAGTTTTTAATTAAATTATATAAAAAAGATGACGGTCTCCTGGGTTTGTTCTAGCGTAAATATTATCCCAATTATCTTTATATTTATTAATAGATATATATTTTGAAATATAATATAAACCTTATTTATCTTATCTCTCCAAAACACGAAATAACAGAATTTGTATATTAGAGATTAATTTATATAAATGCTAGTAAAAATATTTCTTCAATAAATTTTTAAATTGGGTAAAAAAAAGACGACCAAAATATAGAGTAATATGTTAAAATCAACCCCCTCCTAATAGAATGCTTTAATGTCACTCTCTAGTGCAGACTGAGAAGCGTATATGAGAAAGTATGTGCAATGGTTTTGTACTACTAGTTTCAATTCCCCTAATAATATTCTTATAATAATATTTTTTGACATCAATTCCACCGTGCAGTTCTCGGTCATTCTCTACGATAAATTGGAGAGACGACTCATGTAAATGTCTGTTGTTTCGTGGAGGGCTCGAAGAAGCGGCGCGCGCGAACGAGGGCCAAAGCCCGTGCGCGCACACGGGGCATGACGATCGGAGGGTTGGAAGGAGAGCCGCTGGAGTCGAAGGCGGCTCGCCTGGCGGCCGGAGCGGCAGGAAGCAAAGGAGGGAAAATGGGGGCAGTGCGGCGTACGGTCATGGGTCGTTCGAAGACGCGCGACCGACGTCGGGACTTATCAGCAACTGGAACGGGGATCAGTGGAGCTGTAAACACTGGCTACGACCGCAAGCGACATGCGGGCTGCTTCAGGGTACGTCTTTATGGCATTCTTTTAACTAAACTAAAGGAACAAGTTTATTTTAATTTCAAATTTTATAGTCGAAATAAATTTTATCGCAAATGCAGTTGAAAACTGCATATAACCTAGAGCACTGTAAGTATAGGTATTATCGTGCCTCCATTCTGGTTTCAAACTCAGCTCATGGATGTTGTTAATTCCATGGAAACGCATCGACAACAGCATTACTTCAAGAGTTTGCTCTGAGAAGAAAATAGCACTTTTCGATACGAAATTTGAGTTTATAACGAATGTTTTATGTAATTGACATATGTTTAAAAGAGAATTTAATTCGTGTTTATGCTCCTACGATAGAAACGTCAAATTATAACCCCAAATGACTGTTACTTACTTGTCCATATATAATATGGGGAATCAACAGATTTTCTCTAGATTTAAGAATAATTGAATCTTCATATCGTTCTCTAAGTAAATTATGTTCATTAACGTGTTGGCTACAGCTTACACATGGTGCTTACGTTTAGATCGGTCATACTGTCAACTATCAACGTCTAGAATGAAACCAAAATGGCGGCATGGGAATACTCATTGTTACAGTGCCTTAGTATAAACAGATGAACTCTGTTTACTTCGTTAAACTTACGTTATTTTTAGGGATATAGGTATTATTTTTTAACTTTTTTATCAGAAACTGAGTCTATAAAGTGTTGTCCATAATTTACGTAACGCATAAATCACCATTTTTAACATCCTCACTCTTGTACAATGCACTTATGAATATATGTTTTACCCCCCAATAATTACGGAGCGCTCGCCTTACCCATCTCCGTTAAGAAAATCTTCGGAAAGTGTGGGGACAAATAAAATTGTTAAAATTAAAAACAATTCAAAAAAGGAAACGGTCGAGTATATAAACTACTGTGGCAAACACACTACGAAACATACATTAGAAGACATGTTACGTAACACCAAGGTTAAGACCCCCGCAACTCCACCGTGAAGAAATGTAACGGTATGAGAAACCGTATCTCCCCCTATGAGAGCTATTTATGGAAGGCTCCAAATATACCAAACCGTCTGTGAGCTATGTCATATGTCTCAATTTATCCCAGCAATAGTCACGAATATCAGAGTCTTGACGGCAAACCGCATTCCATTCCTCCACGGTAAACACACTCAAAAACTGTTTGCCACATGTGGACAAGGAAGTATCAAAAGCGACAAAGCTTAAGAAGGAAGAAACAGATTTATGTTGACCGTCCAAGATCAGGTCATCCGCACTGGAGAAATGCAAAACATACGGGGTAAACGCTTCAGAGCTCAGCAACCTAAGCATCAATTTTTTTGTATTTGTTGAAATCAGAACGTGCAGTTCTTTTTCCTTCACTAGACGCACACAGTTAGCACAAAAGTCTGTTTTTGCATCAGTAGTCGACTGTCAAAAATAAATGAGTCAGCAGTCGACATAGGTATTTGGAACTCAAAACCGCGATTAAAAAAACGTTGAACACTGAAAAATTGAGGGTTTTTTCATGTTGATTAGTTATTCACAAAATTAGAGATATATATCTTTCACATATGTAATTCTCAAACAGCTTACCATACTTTGGGGACCACAAAACAAAGGTTCCTAACCATGAAAAAAACTGACGAGCAAATTTGCAAATTTTTTACTGGTATACTGATAGATAATAATGAGCTTTTGTTTTCGGGTTTGTGTGGTTAATAAGGTAGAGGGTGTCCACTAGAGCGCATCGAAATCATCAGATTCATCTGAAGTCGACGTGATGTCGATCTCTGAAAATATGTGGAAAAATTAGCTCTAATAGTCGACACCCTCTGACGCCTTCCTAACAACTGGAATTCAAGAACAACAGGTGGAATTCATAAGAAAAATTTTCATTATTAAGATAAAGGATCTTTGATGATTGATAATAATACTTCGACTAAAAATCAAAGTTAATCTAACCTCTCTTGGCGGCAAAACGTTTGTTAGCGTTACTCGCACGAATGACCAAACATGCTGGTTAAACGACGTCTCTTATTACATAGTTCCACCATGCATTGCATACAAAGCCCCTTTCTTAATTGGAAAGAAATGAAGAATTGTGTCAAAATAAAAAAGTGAAAAAGTACTCTGAAGTCTTATTATTTGCCTCTGAAACCCGAAGTGTCGAGCACCGGTGCATTTACCCCAGGAGACAGATAAATGGAGGGTGAGACCATCCAACATGTAGTAAATGGATACGATGTCCTGTCTGGAAAGAATTATTTTGCAAACGCCACGATCACTTGACTACGATTGTCAAAGAGGGACATACTACGAAGCGTGGACTTCTGGTAGCGAAAATAAAAACGAAAGCTAGCGAAAACCACAATTTTCTATGTGATGGATCGAATCTCTCGTGAACAGATTCAATCAAGTCTGCTCTAGAAGATGTGGAAAAATCACCAGTCCGAGAGAAACATCCCCTACTCTTTTTATTCCTTCCTCATTGTCGGGCAAATCTTTCAAATGCTGTACAAATTCTCAGAAGGATGTTCGTTTGTCTACCTTCGCGTTTTTAGTACACTCCCACCTCTAGGAGTTATTCCATCATAATATTTGAAAAACTATTTTACTTTCAATGTTAATTACGGCTTGTATTTCAAGTATTGCACAGACTTACATTATTTATTATGCAGAATAAATAGTTGTAACTATCAAATAATACATTGGTAGCAGTCTCACACGCCGTAACAAGAAGACAAATAAAGATGCAATGAGGATGCATCATTCCTTAAAAAATATATTTTTATGCGACGGGACACGTTAAATTAACTAAATAAATAAGACACATATGCCCTACTCATTACTTTAGTTTGCGGCTCGAGACATTTTCGAATATACCCTAAAAAGCAGGACCTAATTTCATGAAGGAAACAATGTGACAATACCCTGATCTCACCGAATGTTCTAAAATAAGAACATCGTAAGAAGGAGAATACTTTGGTCGATTCCAGCCATTACGGCTGTAGGTCGTATGATATGATCAGAAGCTATTCTAATAGTCAGTCATGCTTCGTGAGAATCTTGTCAGCGTCAAAGACGGGAAGTAACGATTATGGGCTAATATCGGATCCGTTATTTATGAACGTTGTTTAGAATTCACCCTTGGAGTACTGGTAAAGTGAATTTAAAAGAACTCTTACGTTACGAAGCAGGAGTAGTGAAACGACCTCCATTAATTTATTCATGCTTAAATTAATAATTTGTTTATTTCAACCGGGTGAAATTTTTTTTACTTTATTCCTGTCACTTTTCAAATCGACCGAGTTCATATTCAATGTGTTATAACAAAATACTAAGCCTAAACCAAAAGTTATTTATTGCTTTGAAAAATATAACTTGCTAAAAACATGATAAATAAAGGAACCGATAAGTATAGTAGTGAAAGTAAATTTCTGAGGTCATAGCATATCTTGAGAGTAATACGTTCATATCAAAATCGGTCTCAAAAAAGAAAATATATCAGGTAAACTGATTTCCAAATATGTTCGTTAACTAAGCCACAAGAAAAAGTCCTCGGGAAAATTTCACAATTCCAACTATAAAGGTATAAAGTAAAAATTATTTTTAAAAATCGTTTTGCAAGTATTTTACACGTGAAAGTGACTGGCATTTTAAATCTGTTTACTTGAGAAAATAGTAAAAAATTAATGTGAAATTATATTATTATTATATGTTCCATTGTTAGAATTAGTCACTGATACCGGATAGATATACTACTCGATAAATTTAATATATAAGTTTAAGAGGTTTACACAAAAACTGTTCAGATGTTTTATCAAAAAGTTTCTCATCACTGGTACATCATACATTGAAAACGATGGGGTCTACGTAATTTCTTGGTATTAAAATGGAACTACACAAAAGAAAACACTTTAGAATCTTAAAAAAACCAATGCACCTCGCAATTTCTACGAGTAGGATTAAATTAAATTGAAGTTACTTATGTCACTAGTACATCATTAGCATGGAAATTACTCATCGTTTGTAAACTCCACGTCGGATGAAACTTACGACAGCTTCCTACAAGTGATTAAACCGACACTCCGAATATTAACATATGGTGTACTTTTGTGTAGTATAGTACGTCTCTCTTAATTTGACTGTTTTTAAGTGAATTTGTTTACAATTTAATTTATAACTCTACTTGCTTGTTTTTGTAAATTGCATTAAAGTAGTACTCAAGCGTAAATAAAATTATATTTTTAAAATGTGTGAAATTGATGTAGAGAAATAGAATTACGTGTGTTTTATATCAACTTCAAAAACACACTTCCCTGGGAACTTAAGGAAACAAGTATAATAAAAATTGATGATGGAATACATCATAAATTAAGGAGAAGATACTTGTGTTTTACAAAATTAACTATCAGAATGCGTAAGTTAAGTTTAATAATTAGGAAAACAAAAAGTAGCACGAAAAAATACGCTGAACTACGTCGAACCATACAATCACACCCCGAATACAATTAAAATAGTTTTACCAGAGAATATTGTAATGGAAACTAATATATTTCGAACGAATTAAGCGAGTTCGTCAATATTGTTAATAATAAATAATAATAAATTTATTGTCAAAAAAACAGTACAAACTGCGTATGACCACGTGGAGGAAAAAAAACTAATTTACTCTCCGGAAGCAAGCAAGGGACCATCCCATCAATTCCAATCAAGGGCCCTAAGGCAGAGGCGGATTCAAAAATTTCAGCAAAAGTTCCTAGATAAGATAAAAAGTTATACCATTATCTGATAAATACACATTAAATGTTTTCCTTCCCCTCGAGAATGCATAATACTTTGTAATAAAACACTCAAGAAGAAAATAAGGAGAGCATGGTTCACATATGTGATTTGACGAACTTTAACGTTAAAATTGTCGCTTTTACTCCTTTGCGGCGTTCGATTAATAATGAATAGAATTAATAACATACGGTGTATTTTTCCTGCATAGACGGAAGGATACACGGCTCCGACGATCGCGTCGCGTCAACGCCAACGCCGGCGTCCGAGCGACCGTAAGGCGACGGGCGCGTCCACGTCGTCGACGGGTCGTTCCGACAGCCGCCGCAGCCACGCTCCAACTGAAGAAGAAGGCGTTGCAGACGTACGCCGCACTAGGAGACGGCGCAACGCTCCTTCGGCGGACAGCGGAGGCACTCACGGCCGCGCGGTGGGACCGTCTGCACGCGAAGTGTCGCAGCAGGTGCGCAGATTCTTTTCGTCTTCTCCTCACCCCCCACCCCTCCACACCCACCCACGCTCTCCACCGGCGAACTATACTACTGGAACGTCCACTAGTGTATTGTGATTTCCTAGCGCATTCACCTACGTATTGTGGGTTGCCTACGGTGTTACTCACAGCGTCATATCGCTTACAATGCATTAGCTGGCTTTTGCCCGCTTGGCACCTGTAGACGCAACCTCGGGCTCTGGCTCTGGCTCCGTATCTGTGACTAAACCCGCAATTCAGTAGTATATGCATCGATACTCTACACTCTTTTCTCTTTTCCTCCTCTCTTTCTTTCCGTATTTCTTCCATTCTTCTATTTCTTCCTTCACTCATCTGATTCTCGTAAAATAAAAATATCTGTACCTTTTTCTTTCTTTCTCGTATGTCTTCCTCTCATCCATTTATCTGATTCTCGTAAAATAACGAAAATTTCTAATAATCCTTGCGTATTTTACATTCAATAAATACATATTTTCGCTATTCATCAATAATCCTCGTGAAACGATGCCTACCATTATCCTTGTATAAGAAGAACGTTGAGAGAAATTAGATCGACAGAGACGTGAGTGAACAGTGAGAAAATCGGGCTTAATTGTTAGTTGGTAGTTCTTACTAGTGCCTACATACATCACAACCACCCACAAATAAATCACAAAATCTGAAAAACAGTATACGGCAAGAAGGGACATTAAAAAGTTTACTAGAGTAAAGTGGGTATGATAAAAACTATATAATTCAACTCGTATGTATATACGCATGAACCAATAGGTTTAGTGGGCGCCCAATTTTCTCCTTGTTCCATTTTTATATGGATAAGATACGGGATTTTTACGTTTGTAAATAGTCAAGCAACATGGATCCCTAAGGTTAGAGAGTGGTAAGGAACATTTTAATAATTATTTTGCAATATATGTATCCAATGTATTTAACGCCACTCTTTTATTGAAATTTATTTCGTTGATGTAAAGTATTGATTTTTGAATTCCTTGCTTTTCTGACAAATGAAAATTTTCGCTATTTATTTATATTGTGTGACACCTTTTCGCTGGCCCGAGACTAAAAATTTTCAATTTGATCCAGGACGCACAGCACAAAATTCACTCGGTAATAGTAACCGCGACGTGCAGTTGCCGCGGGAATTGTAATACAGAATAGTCGGCGAGCGTGACTCGAAACAGCGATTGATTGACGACGTAGCTTTGTTTGTGGAAGCCATTTACTTCCAGTACGATTCGTAATAACACGAACTTGTGTCATCTGGTCAACTCATCCGCAGCAACGGCAAAGAAGTGAATGAAGTGTGACAAATTCTAACTCGTTTGCAGATCTTGAATTCGAAACTCAGAAACGCGATTGAAAGCACATCCAAATCATTTTAGATCAGGATCTTGATTTATTTACAGTCATAGTGGGATGTGATTAGATTCCGAGTTTAATTTATGGCACCTGAGATTCATGATTAAACCGTAATGAAACCTAAGCGAGTGTTATATTCATACGACAGCTAAAGTAAAAATTCTTTGTCTTCAAGTATTCTTAATTTCAATACAGTGGACCCTCCCATGTACAATCATATATGAAAATAATCCTCAGTTCACCCCCTTTATAAAAAAATAAACATTTACCTGCTACGTATTATGTCAACGTATGACGGCAAAGTATTATATTTCTTTCTTTATAGATCAATTATTTCACTTTACTATCTTCATACCTAACTCAATGCAATAAAATTGTCGAGAGATTAATTTCGTTGACACGACCCAAAACCAAACTCGATCCAACTTTTCCTTATTCTCCCCTCAGGTACAATGACTCACTGCCCTGTATTTATCAAAACAGACCCGTATTTTGAGTTTGTGCCCTGGTAATTTTAACCCGCTGTTTAGGACGTTTATACGATTAAACTAATTTTATCTCTCATTTTTGCACAGTCAAAAAAAATAATTTTCAATAAGGATTATCCAGTAGGTGAATCATTCCGGCCGCCAAGGATGTTCTGTGAGTGAAAAGTGATGTGTAGGGAACATCTCTCGGTCAAGACGTGTCAGAACGAGGAAGTGACGACAGTAGAGGAGGTCGCTAGCTACCTTCCGATATTTTACAACCTATATTTTTTTTAAATTATTATCGTATAATATTAATAGACGTATACTATTACCAGGGTACAAACTCAAAATACGGGCCTGTTTTGAAAACACTGGGCAGTGAGTCGTTGTATCCAAGGGGAGAAATAAGAAAGGTGGGATTGAGTTTGGTTTTGGGCATGTCAACGAAATCAATCTCTCGACAATTTTAATGCATTGCGTTACGTTTAAAGATGGTAGAATTAAATATTCCCTTCCGATATTTTATAAACTGTAGTGCTTGATTTCTTTGAGTTTAGACAATTACATACAACGTATTAAAAAGAAGTTTTTTTTAAAACATCTATTATTATTTTTAATTGTTTTTATTATTTTGATAGTATTGACTAAGCTGATTATGACAGGTCTACTACCTGTGTAGCGGTTTTTTATCTTTGGTAAAGACGATATCTTCTCGACCGAACCGAGACGAACAGAGAGAAGGTAAAATGGGAGGCCAGCCAAATACGTCACTTTCTTCCTCTCACACGTCTAGAATAAAATTGCAAAAACCATATTCTACGGATGACATTCGGTATCAATTATGCTCATCTAAAGGATTATAGCAAGATAATTTTAAGTTGTACCTCATTAATTAATAAAGAAAATTAATCCTAGGTTATCTCTATAAAACGTTGAACTGGGATTATCAAAGATGGAAAATATCACTCATCAGGGAAAGCTAGTAATTTTGCGAGAGGTATTGTTATGTATGTGTAAGTGCTTTGTATATGAAAGTGAACGCGCATTTAAGAATGCACCCTCTTTCTCCACTCCAGCTCTCTCGAATCTAGTGTGTATATACATATTCATCGGAAAATATAAAAGGTATGAAGATGTCCTTATCGAAACTTAGACCTTAAGTGTACGTTCATGTGGCCCACCAGAGGTCCGGCAATCCATTTGGCCCATTTTACCAGCCCTTTTCATGCCTTGCATTTTTCCCACTCACACAACCATCAAATGTATGTTTCCAAAGTCCAAATTTAATTTTCAACCAAATGACTCAAATTAACCACCAAATGAGTTAATTTAGTAACTATTCCAAAGTAGGTCACTATACAGAAAAATAACGACTCCTGTTGCGATGTTTTTTATATTTTTATTTTCTGTATTATGCCATAAAAGAAACTGAATTTCGAATGTGTTGTTTTCAGACACGCGTACGTCGCCCGTTGCGTAGAGTACTACGCTTGCCCATCGCCAGCATCCCCACTTTGCCCCATGCTCCAGCGCGACGTCTACCCATCCGCATCCCCCACCGTTTGCTGTTGCTCGTGGTCTGAGCAACTGTCGCCCTCGTCGCCTCCTCCCTCTGGACACGCTCTGGCCACCTCGGGCGCGGCCCGAGACTCAAGAGGAGACCTTTAGACTGGCAAAATAATGTTTGCTCTTCAAAATTCCATTGTTACGGACCACAAAAATATAATAAGATCTAAATTCAATCAAAATAAGTGACGAAAGTGACAGTTAAATGAAAAGATTTATAACTGGTATTTCATCTTCAGAAGAAATATAAGTAACTTTAACCTTAAGTAATATTTGGAATACATAAAAGTTATAATACTTGGGAAATATTAAAACAACTAAAAAGTTTCAACTGTGTTAAATGTTGTTTCGTAAGAAATTGGTAACAAAACTAACAAAGCAATTTGCAACCTAAATTGTTTGTGCTCTTAATCCTAAATCATAGTTCTGCAATACACCATTTCTTACATAATATATAGACGTATTTCTCAATAAAATGTAATGTTATCGTTACTTTGTATCATTTGTAATTCATAATCTTCGGATATTTGTGAAGCAATATATTTAATATTTTGTGTTACTTCGGCGAAAGAGTGACTCATAAAGAAACTTACTAAGTAGAAAGATATTTTTGCCCACGTTTTTTCGCAGCTAACAAATATAGATTCGTCCATATAATTATTATGTGAATGTGCGAGCTAACGTAAAGCACCAAAAGTGAACGACCACACGAGCTTGTCATTACCTTATGAATTCTATAAAATAAATGTATTCTATGATAATGTCAAAAAATTTTATAGTAATGTAGTAATTTCTTCAGTAGTTCAATAGTTCAGTAGTCCTTCTTTCAATTCTCCATCCCACTTAAAGGCTTGTAAATGTAATTCAGATTTCCAAAAGAAATTGAACGATTTTCCATATACAGCTATCCACAGGAAAATCTCTCTCCAGCTAATAAATTTAGCTAACGAATGTGATCTGGAAAGAATAATTCTAGTTAGTCAATGTATCACAATTGTTACAGACTTGCCATTTTTTATGGATATTTTTTAATTTGTGAAATAAGAAATTACGTGCCACATTACGTAGGATTAGGCTCCGAGATATATGCAACAATCGAATATTGATTTTCGACCCTTGACATGATTACATTCATAATTTATTCGCGAAGGATGTCGCACGAAAGGGTCCGTTGCTGTCAACTGCTGAATACTTACGTCGATACTGCTCCCAACAGTTGTTGAGACTGTTTCGAACAATAATAGTATATCTCATAACAAAAATTTGTCTGGGTGCATAATAAAAATCCACTTTTGCCTCAAAAAGTGAAAAGCACAAGTTGGAACATTCGGAAAACAATAACAATATTGCCACGATTCAGTAAGTTCATCCTAGCACAAGGTATAAAAAGTCACTCGTTTTTCATTACGATCATCGGAGAGGATAGCTAAAAATTCAAAAGATTTGTTCTACTACCCAACGAACTCTAATTACGGACAGTATAGTTAATCCAGTAATAAAACTAATGATTTATAAGCCCCGGTGTTATTAGAGGAGAAATCGCCAGAAAAGTCAGCAGAGGAATCACGAAGGCGTCTCGACGAAACCAGAGTCAATTAACTGACTAAAACTGAAACCGACGACAACCCAAGTCTTCGAAAACCGATATATTACCGTATTCCAGACAATATACCACCCATGAACCGCAAAATACAGATGATATGGAAGAAGTGTTCCGAAGGTCGCCTATTACCTTTCGACTAGGAACTCACATAAACTAATCACGCCGACGAATGTGTATATCTGGCATTATATCAGAAATGGTTCGATCGATATAACACACAATGGGATTTAAGGTATGCAAAAACAGCTAGTTGTTTCTTTTCGTTGTATACCTAAAACAAAATAACCGCAAACTATCATGCATCTAAAAGTGTCACCAAGCATTAATTAAATATATACGTCACTACACATCTGTCTACGGGCGGTAACATTCAGGGCAGAGGTCATTAATATACTATTGTGATTACGTTCGATGTTGAGATATTTTTATCGCTATGATATATTTGCAACGTTTTCTGAATAATAAAGTGATAACAGCAGGTATTTTTAATAACTGTATTCTTATAGCTTTTGAAAATGAAAGTCTTTAAATATTCTGTAGATATTCCAACAAGGAGTTAACTATTAGTTTGTTTTCTCTTTCCAAGAAGGGACGCATGTAATGGCGCAGAAATGTTAAATCCGCCGCTGCTTTTGTACTGGAATAGGATGGTTCCTCATATCCTTCTACAGGATAAGTTAATTTTTTGTCCACCACGTGTTCATGTAGTTTTCAACGGCATTTATACAATAAATTATTTATTATTTCTTTGTTTACTTATGGATGCAGCCATTTTTCTGAACAAAAAACACAGCACCTTGTATTAAGCACGCGATGAAGTTATGTTTTCCATGATTTCTAATGTCATTTCTCCTTGAAACGTGGCTGCTTTAAATTGTCACTGTAACACGTAAAATCGATACCTAGAAAGTCCTCCTATTTTATTTTAATGGCCCCTTGATTCTCGTGTTCTCGTCGTCAGTGTGATACTACGTGAAACATTTGCAGGATTTGTAATAATACTGACGAATAGTAAGCAAACTAAAAACAATTCATAGCAAATAAACTGATTGAACCGACTACTGAATGTTCCCACTACTTGACATTTTTCCCAATGACACCTACATCACGACAAAATCATTTTTGTCGTCGGTTTGTTTCTATATTTATTTCTTTATTTAAAATCTCATTTGTAACTTCCGTAGTAACAAATATATTATTATATTAATATCCTTCATATTTCGTGTATTCTCATTTGCTTTTGTCGTTCAGTTGCTAACTAACTCACAACAATGGACACCATCGCATTCCTCAACTCATTCAAAGCTGATCTTCAGAACGCGTACAATGACATGGTACATTATATTGACACACGGATCAGTGCGCTGGAAGAGGTCAATAAGAACACGATCGGCGGTTGGACTACAGTCAGGAATTCTCGCCGTTCTTCCAACTTCTATCACCCGATTCGACCAAATACACATATACTCAAAACATGTGTAGTGTGTTAGATGACATATCCCAGTTTCCTCCCTTACCTAATCATTTCGTCCCCTCCCGTCCAGAACCCATACCTGTTCACAAACCACACACTGATAAGCACAGCCGCCCAAAACCACGTAAAGTAGTGCTACCCAGAGATGAAGCCAATACTTGCACACAGAAATCAAACGTGCTCATATTAGCTGATTCGCACGGTCGCCAGATGTCCTCCGTTTTGCGTGGATTGCTTCCTAACCAGTTCTGTGTTCGGTTTCTTTAAGCCAAACGCTCATTTGGCTGAAGTTATTCGAGAACTGGACACCTACACTAAAAAAACTCACAGAGCGGGACACAGTAATCATAGGTGGGAGAACGATATTAACTTGGGTGGTCATTTCAACGCGTCTACAAAACAAAAAATGGCCTCTCAGCACACATAGTACTCTCTAGTCTGCCTCCACGCTTCAACGCTCCACAATTAAACCACGAAATTAACCTGGCAAACATCTCCCTAAAACATCACCTGGCAGACACAAGAATCAGTTTTTTTAATTTCCAACCTCACGTGAGTGCGAAGGACTTTACCCAGCACAGTTAGCATCTGAGACCGTCTGGGAAACACCACTTCTGTTCTCTCCTAGCTTCATATCTGACCTCACATCATTCACTTGCCCCTTTACCCACCCCTACACCTCCTCCTGCTCCTACCTCATCTCCTCTACCTCCCTCTGATCCTACATCATCGCCATCTCCTCTTTCAATCTCCACACCCATTTCTTCTCCTGCCCCCATTCTTTCACATACTGCTTCCTCATCTCCCACGTCCTCATCTATTCATCCATCCACATCTCCTACCTCCCCCATACACAGTTACAACTTGCGCTCAGAACTACGACGTGGTACTCGAAGGTGACAATCGCGTTCGGGTGCAGTGTGCGGGCTTGATCCGGAACTAGAAGCTGTACCAAATTCACATTCCTCTCCACAATCTAACGTCGATTCCATTTCTCGCGAATCACAAACTCCTTGAGAAAATAAAATAATTATATTTAATCATAATGTCCAATCCCTTTCAAACAAATTGACAGACATTGAAATTCTGGTACACGAAAATCCACTCGATTTGCTTTGCCTCACAGAAAATAAGCTTTCAACTAACAAAATCAATGATACTGCTATTTCTAATTATTATTTAGCAAGTTCTTACTGTCGGCAAAATTTTAAAGGCAAAAATCCCCACGGAGATACATGTATCTATGTTCGTAATAATATCTTATCTTCTCCACTGACAGGCTACGAGAACTTCTGTGTAGATAATGAGTTCGAAATTTCTGCAGTTAATCTGACCGACACCGGTATTATTGTTTTGTGTATTTATAGACCCCCTCAATCAGATCTTGACATATTTTTTCGGAACTTCGAAATTGTTTTAAAACATATCACACATAAATCTACTAAATCCATCGTTATATGTGGAGATTTCAACATCGATATCCTGAGTACATCCGACTCTGCACATCACCAATTAATCGATTCAAGAATCTTTTCGACTCCTTCAACCTTATTACTACGATAAACGACCCCACTCGCCTCTCCGGCTCATCTCAAACATTGCTAGATCAAATTATAGTCAACAATGGAATCTCGTATCTCTCTGAAGTGTTTATCGCCGGATACAGTGATCACCTTGCTCAAGTATTGACTATTAATAATAAACTAAAACCGCTTAAAATCCTTTACAAATTTACAAGAGAGTTTAATGACATAAATAAATCCATATTTATAAATTATTTGCGTGAAGAAACATGGAAAGATGTTTACAATTGCCAAAACACCGACGACAAATTCAATGTATTTATCTCAATATTCCTAAAACATTACAACTCTAGTTTTCCCATAAAACGCAAGTTAATTAGTACAAAGAAATACAATAGATGGATCACCCAAAGGATAAGAATTTCTACAAAAAACAAACGCCGTTTAAATTATCTTTCAAAACTCTTATAACCAACCACCCGTATTCCATGATTATTTTCGTAAATATAAGACTATTCTTCGAAAAGTAGTCTATTCAGCTCAAGAAATGGAAAACGCCAGGCAGGTTCTAAAATCTAACAGCTGGATGAAAGCCATATGGAATATTGTTAAAAATTACACATCAACTTCTGAAAATCACGAAGAAAATATTTCTCTTCTAAACAATGGCAAAAACGTATCGTATCCTCAGGACATCGCAAATTTTTTAAATATTTACTTCTCAGAAGTAGATAAAACAACGAACTCAATATATCCAAATCAATGTCCTCCAATTATATCCACCGACGTACCCAATTCTATGTTCACTTCTAAAACAAACGCCAGTGAAGTCATGAAATCATCAGCTCAATAAAAAAAAATTTCAACAGGCATAGATAATATACCCAAGTTTATTGTTAAATTTTCGTCCCACGCTATATTAAATCCACTCATAAATATTGTACAGACAAATTCAATCTTACCTGCACAAGAATATTATTACTGAAAAATACAAAGTGATGATGGGTGAGGTAGTGAGATGAAAGTTGATTGTTAACAATAATAAAACGATTTAATGACATGCTATGAAATAATGAGAAATAATGATACAGTACTGGTTTCCTAGAGATCGTGATGACATGATGAAAAGATCCTGGAAACCAACTGGTTGAAGTTGATTGCAGAGTTGAGTCGGATGGTTGTCGTGTTGACAAACGCACTAGTTGATGAGTAGTGATCTCGCGGTCTCAAGTGTCTTCTGAAGTGCAATTGTAGGCTCGATCTTGCGAAGAAATATCGGCTTGGAGACGAGAATGAAAAGTAGCCAAGTGATGTGTTCGAAAGTAAGATCCCACTATAGTGAAGGGTTGAATAGGAGAAAATATCCTTATATGTCGATTTGGCAACGACAATGAAGAATTCGAACCACGATATAAGAGGCGAGATCAGAGGTGTGTCCTCTCACTAGTAGTAGTAGTGGTTGTGGTTGTAGTTGTACTAGTTTCGAAAGAAGCCGCCATGTGGTTTATATACCTTTGAAGTTAGTGCGCCGTTGCCAGTTCGAGTGGTTGTATCGATGATATACCTGATAACTCGACCAGGTATCAAACTGGGACGACGTGTCGTGAGCAATGAAATTTCTGGACTTGCCCAACTTGAGTGATGCAGGATTGTCACTCAAATATAGTCAGCGAAGGAACTTGTAATTAATATGCTCAATCATAAGATGTCGAATAATTTTCTTTAATATTTTCTTAATATTCATGGCAAGAAATTTGAATCAACCTAAGGCATGAAGGGAAAATTTCCTGAGCTCGGCAACAACCAAGATGAGACACTTAACTATTTCAAAAAGAGCGTGCTCCAGAGATGATTCACTCATTCAATGATTCAATACAAATGTCTGAACAGATTCGACTCACTTGTTTAACAATAATATTTTTAATAGTTTTTTTATCGGAAGGGGTGTTTCCCTACATATTTAAGAGAGCTAAAGTGAAACCTTTACATAAGAAAGGCAACAAACTTAATATTGGAATTTACCGACCATTATCTCTACTACCCACTTTCTCAAAAATCCTAGAAAAATTTGTCTATAAGCGTCTTCTAGATTTTTTATCAAAAAATAACGTTCTCTCTGACGATCAACACGGTTTTAGGAAATCCTTTTCCACTACAAGTGCCATATTTTCTTTCTTAAACGATGTTACCACATCCCTTGACCGTGGAGAAAATCTTCAGGGTGTTTTTCTTCACTTATTCAAAGCATTCGATGTCATTGATCACGAAATTCTCCTTTCCAAATTATATTCTTTAGGCATTCGTGGACCTCCACATCAATGGTTAACTTCTTATTTAAGAGATAGTATCAGAAGGTCGAAATATCCTATAATAAAAATAAAATACTTCAGTTTTGTCTTTCAGAAATGAAGCCACTTACTTGCGGAAAACCCCAAGGTTCAATTCTCGACCCTATACTCTTTTTATTGTATGTGAACGACGTGTCATCATCCACATCAGATTGCAAAATGGTTCTTTTTGCTGATGACACTAATTTACTATGTAAACACGCCAACGCTCAAAACGTTTTGTCTATTCATTCGACTTGGTTCCATGAAACTCGTGTCATTGTAAACAGTGACAAAACAGTGTCTGTGTTATTTCATAATAGTATCACAAAATCTTTACCCCAGGTTTCTCCTTCTTTAAACGGAAAACAATTACAACCTGTTATGAAAACAAAATTCTTATGTCTCCATATTCAAGACAACCTCAAATGGGTTGTCACGTTGACAATCTTAATTCCCAATTAAGCAAATTGCGTTACGCATTCCGAATCTTAGTTAACGCAGTTAGTCCACGTATTTCCCGTTGCGCATATTTTGCAAACGTGCACTCCCATTTACGTTACGGCATTACCTTCTGGGGTAATTCCGGTCAGAGTATTCAAACTTAAAGAATTCAGAAGAGAATAGTTCGGATAATTTGTCATTCTTACCCCCGAAACTCCTGTAAACTTTAATTCAAGGAATTAAATATCTTAACACTTCGCTACATTTATATTTATGAAACGGTCTTGTTTGTTAAGACCGAATTACTGAAGTGCCATCGTTGCTTTATACGAAACAGTCTCGTTTACGAACACAATACTCGCAGTAATAATAATATTCACCGCCCTAGAGTGTCAACCATTCTTTGCCAAAAAGGACCATATCATTCGGAAATCGTTCTATATAATTCCCTGCCCAAGAATATAAAAGATACTATGAAATTGAATCTCTTCAAATTCGCGGTTAAAAACTACCTCCTGCACCAGTACTTCTACAATGAAAAAGAATTTATTGATTTTAATAAAAGTTAAATCCGTCTTGAACTTCACCATTGCTGTAGTACTTTTTAAATAACTTATAACATTTTCAAAAACTATTTTTTGCATGATTGTTGTGTTGATTCATATTAATTTAATTTGAACTCAACTTTGTGTAAAATAATTCTTTGGCCCCTATCCTGGCCCGGGCTTTTCTCCGGTTTTCCTTCGGGTAGAGGCGGATTTCTTATACAGGTTCTCTAGGCTTTGTCTAGGGGCGTGTTTATTGTAACAATAAATCTAGAATTTAGTGTTATTTCAATTCTTATTATTTTTAAACACTATACTCAGAATAATCTATAGTTCGATACAAATTTGTACATGTAAAATAAATTTTTTGCGTTAAATTACAAACATATTGACATTCTATAAATATTATAACTCGTAGTTAACGTTTTGTCTTATCTAGGAATTTTTGCTGAAATTTTTGAATCCTCTGCCGCCGCCTTCGATCGGAATTGATGGGATGGTCCCTTGCTTGCTTCCGTTGAGTAAATTAGTTTATTGTGCTCCACGTGGTCATATGCAGTTTGTACTGCTTTTTTGGCATTAAATTTATTTATTTATTTATTAAAATCAATATTATTCACACCACTAGTTGTTTACATAATTCAATTGCAAAAATGACAGTATAAACAGCAGAGTTCGACGACAACTCGGATCAGTTCATCTCTTGAGAAGGCCACAGTAGAATGATCGAAACGTTCATAGTTCAGGCGACAGAGACGAGGATTGTCCCAGAAAACCAAGTATATGAAGAAATGACAGGAGATAATATACAATGAAGAA
Source organism: Laupala kohalensis (assembly GCA_002313205.1). Lineage (NCBI taxonomy): Eukaryota > Metazoa > Arthropoda > Insecta > Orthoptera > Trigonidiidae > Laupala > Laupala kohalensis. The sequence goes on along the minus strand of NNCF01131138.1, from coordinate 197,471 downwards.
AAGAAACATAATTTTTTTTTAAATATTTGAATAACAAAACGTTTCTATGATTATAAATTATTTCATAAATGTTAACGTTAAGAATTCAATAAATATTAGTTTAGGGGTTGAAAACGGCACTGTTAGGTCCTAGGACTTAAGTATGTTTCCTAACTACTCTCAACACATTGCTCCTTTAAAAAATTCTACCATCTTCCTTGTTCTCTACACCCCTATTTTGGATATTTCATGACTAGGCATATTAATTACATTACTTGCATAAATATCGTAAGAGACCACGAGTCATCTATCGTACGGGTTGCGTTGTTTATGCCTACGACGTGAGTGCCTTCTCTGAAAAAGGCGTAACAACAGTGTTTACCATGATGTGACGAGTTGGATGAAAACAAAACGTAGAGAAGCTATTCTATTGACTATTCTCTTCGAAAATTGAAAATAGTAACCCGTGACATAATCAACTGTTTCAACATGATGAATAAGGTTCATAAAGCTAACAACCAAGGGTGTTTATTTGTTGAATACTGTCAAAGTTATCACGTATCAATGCAACTTGACTTCTTTGTAGTATTTGTAAATGGGAAATGTAGCGTGCTATTGAAGTTTATCTACATGGAGCGATAGGAGGTTGCTAAAATATTGTTAAAAAGTAGACCGGTTATCTAGGTTTACCAACAACTTGACCCAAGTGGAGGGGTTAGTAGAAGTTAAAGTTATAAGTGGTTAGTTATTGATACTAGCAGGAGGTGGATAGAGCAAGAAGGGTTCGATTTTCCGTAGTCACAGCTATATGAACTGGGACATTCATGAGAAGAGCTACCGGGAATTGAACCCGGGATGACTTGGTGACGAGGAAGAACGCTGCCACCTGATCCCCCAGAGGGGCATGCGCGAGCAGTGAGAGCACAGTAACCAATTTACTGTTAGGCTGAATAGTCTGTAGCTTGGACCCGAACTTTTAGAGGACACAATAGATAGATTTTTTGTTGCGTATGACATTGAATGGAATGCAAGTGTGAGTCTGGAAGTTTCACGTTCGACAGCTGGTGGCACTGTAGATCACGCCAAATAGAACTCTCCGCTTGACAGTTAGTTCATCTTCCGCTGCCCGTCTCCACGGACGCACGTATTAGTGTTACATGTTCTTTCATACGTTTTTAATAAATCGTTTTGTTATAACGGTCTGTTGTTAGTTATCAACCCACAAACATAAAAGTGGTGTCAGAAGTGGGATTCCTAAATAACATCGTGTCTGATCGAAAAAGAAGTGAAATTCGATCGGAACGTAACCTCAACGCGACAACGAACAAAGTTCAACGCCACGCGAGTTAGTTTATCAGAGCACAACTTCTCTTCATAATGGTAAAAGGAGTATCAACGAAACTTCAAACTCCTTCTGGAATGATCGCAATTGCTCTTAGTCCGCTGCGCATGGCGCAAACGGGTCAGTGTCACCAACACCACAGTTCTCGATGCCACCACACCGCGCCGCCGATGGGACCACTATAGGAGACTTTTTGACACGGTTCACGTGGGCGCTCGGATTAAGTAAGGTTCCTGAAAACGAGCATGCATAGTACGTACGTGCTTACATGGGCGCCGAACTCAACTACGCTTTGATGATTCTCGTAATTCCCGTCGATCCGTAAACACTCTCCTACGGGAACATCAAGTCAAAAATGAAGCATCATTTTGACGCCCGCTGCAACAAATATGCTGAGAGCATAAAATTCCGAAGCATCACGCAGAGAGCAGAAGAGTCGATTGCCAGCTTCACCCTCCGGTTGAGACAAGGAGCAACATTCTGTGAGTACGGTACACTTTTAGACCGCATATTAATCGAGCAATTACTTCGAGGTTTGGAGATATTGTCAAGAAACCAGCAAGTTCTCCGCGGCGTATGAGACAGCATGCGCTCTCGAAGTCACCCGAAACTCCGCCGACGAGGTTAATTATCCAAATATAACCTCAGAATTTGATTCAACCAATCAGATAGGCTATGAAAAACAACAGGCACGGAAGGGCAGCAACCAATGGCTACAAAAGTCCAACCAATCGAGGCCTCAACAAGATGCACATCCAGTCAATCAGGGAACATCACGTGACCACTCATGTGCTGGGTGTGGTTTTTTTGTGGGTCTTTACGGCTCGTCGACATCGAGGTGATTGAGGAAGAGAGAGAAGAGGAAAAGAGAGAAGAGATACCCTAACGTCGGGATCGAAAAGAACAAGAGGCGACCAAGGAAGGTCAGGAAAGAGAAAGGAAGGAGCCTTGCACAAGTTAGTGGAAGTAATACCAGACTCAGTTCGGGGCCCCGTGGTCGCCTAACATGTACTTACTAGATCTAAGTCCCCTGTGGGGGCTGGGTGTGGTGGGGACAAGCCACGCCATAAGTGTAAAAAGTCTTCAACGCTGATTGCCGAACATGTGGCAAGTAAGGAATATCGAAAAAGTATGCAAATCGGAACAGAAGCTGCGGAAAACACATCAAGTGAAAAAGAGCATCCAGCTGACGAGATGATGCCATACACTACTTCAGCAAAATTGAGGTTATCGGAGCAATCCAGTCACCAGGGAAGCTGTTGATAGATGTCAGCATAGAGGGAGATACCGACAAGATGGAATTCGACACCAGCGCCCTCTGTTCAATCAGCAAAAAGAGATAATATATTATTAAACCAAATTTTGTGTTACACAAGACGGTAACACAAAGTCTTGCTGATGCTACAGCACTAACTGCATCAGCAAGACGTCAGTCAAGTCAACCAGCGGCACTACATCGAGGATCCTCGACTTACGCTTTGATGATGATGAATTCGAGTCGCTCCTTGATCGATAGTGGATCTCGAAGTTTGTGTGAGAGATCAATTTCTAGGCATTTTTTTGAAAACCAGGATCGTTCAACCAACTCTCCATCCAGCACTCTGTCTCTAGACCAGCAAAAAGCACTTGTCACTGTAATCCGCTACCAGGATGTCCTCCTACAATTACCAGGCGCGATCATGCATTGTGGCAATGGTGTACTGTTGAGCGGCTTGGTAAAATGCATTACTTTTATTTCAGCGAATGGATTGCTTACGCACTCATATTCATGTCAAATGAATCTGAACTTAAAGTAATTACATATTTATTTGTTGTGGTTACGCTAAATTTTTTTAGCTTCTATGATATTGTCGACTAAATATATGAATGTGAAAGCTATGAAACATCTTTGGCCGGTCTATGAGACCGGTGTTGTTAAGCGTTACACTGCGGCCTGGTAATTGTACGAGACCATGCTTCAGCGATACCCCCAGAAAAAGCTGTCAGGACAACCAGCGAAGATGCACCTGAAGGGTGGAGCTTACGCCATCTTCGCCCGGGCACGTAACGTTCCTGTAGCCCTTCGAGGTGCCTACACCAAAGAAATTGATGCCAAAATAGCGTCCGGTTTCTACAAAAGGGTAGAGTACTAGGAGTGGGCATCAACGACACATTGTTGTAAAGAACGGCAAATTGAGAATCAAGGACAACTACAAGACGACCCGCGGCTCATCTTCGATGAATACCCTAACCCAAAAATGGACCAACTGTTCAACGGGATGCGCGGTCACCTGGACGTCACGGACGCGTATACTCATTTCGAGGTCAACAATTAGTTCAGCTACGTCCGCCCAACTCGCACTGTCTATGGAATGGACATTGTTTTGCAGAACCCCCCAAATGTTAGATTTTTATACCATTGCTTCTCCAGACAGTTTTAAAATTTTATACAGGACCGAATCGCACCACTGGAGCTCTTTCGTCAACACGGTCTCAAGCTCAACCGAACCAGGTGCAGTTTTGTAGCACCAACCCTGGAAGCTCTTGGTCATAAGATCGATGTATCGGGCGTCCACAAGTCTGATGCCCACATTCGAGCTGTACGGGACGCGCCCAAATCGACGACTCCATAGGAATTCCAGCAGTTCTTGGGTAAAGCGACATACTACAGCGCCTTCATTCACAACTTACCAACGACGGATCGACCGCTCAAAGACATGCTGGCGAAAGACCCTCTCGTCTGGACACCCGAGGGAGTCAGAGTCTACCAAGATATCAAGAACGCTCTCATCTCGGTCAAGGTGCTTATGTAATATGATCTAGCACTATCACTATTGCTGGAAACGGACGCCAGGAAAACCGGACTAGGCGCAGTGCTCTCATCGGTTCAGCAACGGCCAATCGCTTACGCCAGTCGGACGATATCAGCAACACAGCAGAGGACAAGGAAGCTCTCGCCATCATCTGGGCGGTACAGAAGTTTTCAACTATCCGTATGCTCGCCATTTCACCCTGATCACGGACCACAAACCCTTGACGCAGATCCTCCACCCAAAGAAGTCGTTACCTGTCCTGTTCATCAGTCGCATGGCCAATTATGCCGACTATCTCACACACTTTAACTACACCGTTGCATTTAAGACATCGAAGCAAAACGGCAACACTGACTACTGCTCCAGAGCGCCTTTAGCATCCACCAACGAGTTCAAACACTGAATTCCGCACCCAAGGGAAGAGACAGAGGATTATGACGACTTAGATTTGTTTACTGTGTACCAGTTCAGTCTTAACAAACATCATACCTCATAAATTTAAAAAAATACTTTATTGCCAAAAATGCATTTCAAAACTACTCATAACGACCAGGAAAACAATAAGACCTTCAGAAGCAAACAAGGGACAACCCCATCATTTCTTGTCAATGTGACCAAGGCAAATACTTAATACAATTACGAATAATAAGAAGCAATAAAAGGCACATAATAAAATATTTTTTGTACATTAATCCAAAATTCTTCCAAGTCCTATCATAATGTCATGGTAAAATATACAAGGAGCTTAACAGTAGATGATTTAACATTATTATACTAAATATTAACCAGAAAATACAAAACATTTAACGGAACACTACAAATTAATAGAAAAACCTTGAATTTCATAACAGAGAAAATGATAAAGTTGGAAGAAAGGATTTGAACAGATGTGATGAAGTGGTAACTCTTATTGCGGTAGAAAGACAGCAATATATAGACAGAGTTATCTGTATTTTCTTATAAAACAAGGATGGCATATATTTTAACAAAAACCACTGTAGAAAACTAATTACAAGTTAAGATATTTCATTCCCAAAACAAGTTATCTCTGCATTGAAATTTACATATTCTCTGACCTATTAAATTTTCTGAGGTATGGGATTTCACATCATGTCCAGACTGACTCCCATATCTACTCAGCCTGCTACAAAATGACTACCAGGTCTATCCTGGGGTCAAACTGTCTGGAGTCAGATGCTGGCCACATCTCCTCCTCCTTGTGCCATGGCCTAATAATTAAGGAACTCAACCATTCATGAACCCTGGGGCACAACTTTGGATCCGTTGTGGGACAGTTAGTTGTTCATTTGTTATTAATTTTGAGTTATCCTAATTTAGATGTTTTGTATTGAGTGCTCAAAAAGTTATGTACTGTAAATGGAAATAAATATTTACAAAATAAAAACAGCAGACAAATTTTGGACTTGCAACAAGAGTTCAAATTCTGAATGTATAGATCTATTAACTTAGTTTGGAACTTAGATTGTCAAGGTGACAAATCTGTTCGAGATTATCATCAATATAAAGACAGAACTTTCTTTTCATAAGATAATAAGATTTAATTTTGGATTGATATATCGATATTTTATAGGGTTTCATTTTTAACATGTTTGTGTAGGAAGACTTCCACAAATGAGAAAATTATCAAAATACGGTCACATTTAGCATCAATTAAATTGAGCCATTTCTGAAACACTTCCAAAGTCAAACTCTCCAAAAGATGCCCACGGGAGGAGAAGAGGGTAGAGCTCCACAATTTCCTTGACCACAGTATTAGGAGGCGGCTTTAGAAGAATGGTCTACATCTCGCTCAGGCTGGTTTGACCCCCAGGATAGACCCTGGTACCCAAGTTACAACAGGCTGAGAGGGTCTGGGATCCAGTCTGGATATTGAGGTGTGATGAAAAATCCCCACCTCACCGGGAACCAAACCTCCGGCCAACCAGTCAGCAACTTAATGCTCTACCCACTGAGGCATGTTGACTCCATTTCTGGAATTAACACCAGACAAATAAGGAATAAGGACAAATATGTGACTGAGCAAAATATTTTGCTGTCCAGCTAACATGAGCATCAATAGTACATTAAAAAGGAATAATCCTATAAAATGGTTCTTCAGTATTTTGTATTTTTAGTAAATAGATTAATAACAAGTGTGAACTTCAAAGTATATCTAAGATATTGGATGCTCTGCAATGTAAGATAAACAGTGAGCAGCAGGTTTTCACGGCTAACTTGATCTAAAATTTAAATTCTTTTGGAGTACTAAGTCGTGCAGTCATTTTGTTAAAACTCAATGTTTTGTTGACATTTGCAGCAGTCTTTAGGAGACACTTCAGTTTGAGCTACATCAGTAGGTCCTGAAGATGTTGGCTGCAAATGCCAACAAAACGTTGAATTTTAACAAAATGACAATGTGGTTTAATACCCCGAAAGAATTTATGAATTTGGAGTGAGCAGCATTACAATGGTGTACTTTATGAACTAACTACATTTTGTGCTGTCTGCATTGAACCATCAAGGTGTTAATAGCATCATCTGAGAGAAAACTCAGCAACTTTAGTTAATTCAAAAACAATTTGTACAAAAAAAAAAAAGACAAAACAAATAGCACATAATTAAAATGTAAGATAATGATTATTCTCAATTCCAGAAAACTATATTTTTACTCTGGAATTGGTTTATGACAAGTTGACAAGTTTATTCAGTGTTCTCCGGACATGTGTTCTTTATGGAAGGTTTCAATTGTTTGATGTTATGCTAATAATACCACTTTGGGTACTCGCTCTAAAGATGGAATAATAAATTCTCCAAAACGTTAACTAGTACCAATCGTTTTATTTTGCAAACTTGTGATAAACCAATTCCAGCTTACCAACATGGCTGAAAACCTGCAACTTATCTTCATACTGAAACCTCATTTGTGACAAAACATTAAGAATAGGGGGGGGAAGGTTTTTATGGATTAACCTTTTAGAAACAAGATATAGGAATAGAAATTGGAAGCATTTATGTGCCTACCAAAACATGAAACCTAATTTAATTTCCTTCAAGCCTCACATACAGACTACTGGCCTCACAAGGTTCCCAAATGCAAGATAGTATTATTATATAAAATGAGCACATCTAAAAATATCCATCTTGACTGAATAAGTCCTTTCTCCTACTTCCAATAACAATAAAGATTTAAAAATTCATTAAACAGATGTGCTGAGAGAGAAAATACCAAATTGTAATGGACATGACAAATTATGTAACCTATTGCAATTTACAACTTTAGGAACATAAATTGAAGGAGTGTCCTAACTGAAATGACTTCCTGGGATTATAAAAATTCAATTATGTCTATTCAAACTTATCTGCAATAAACAAAGAAATTTGAGATAAATTTTACAAAATTAATAAAATTAACACATTAATACAGATTTTTTGTTTTCCCAAAAATGGTTGGATTTGGCAGATTCATGGATGTTTGTTAGCCTGTGATGGATGTTACCACCAACTACAGCCTTTTGTTCTCAAGGTGACTATTTAGTGAAAGAAATAGACTCTTCCTCATATTTTGCTGGCAAAAACAACTATAAATAGAGATAAAATATATCCCTTGTAACTGTAATGTTGCCCAAAAATCTATATTTCTCCATTTCCACACTGAGTCTATATCACACTTGCAAACATATCTATTGCAACAAACTAAAATTCTTCTTCAAAAAATTAAATGAGTATATATTATTCATCCTAATATTAAAGTGCAACACAAAAACTTCATATTTATTTGGACATGTCAATAAGTTGCACACTACAATTTTATAGACTGTTACATAAATAGGAGTAGGTAGTCTATACATAACTGGCGTATGAATAAATAATTTATTGCTTAATTAAATATTACAAATAATCAATAAATGATATTATCAAATAAATGCTTACTGCTCACTATATTTTACCCACTGCCGCACCACTGTGGGAAGATTAAGATAATTCTGTACACATAAATTAATTTGTTGAGGAAAAAGAACAAGTTTATACATATGATGTTCTTTTAAATTTGAATTATTTACACTTTTCACAGGAATAATTAGTTCTAGGTAAATAATATTTTCAAAAGCCTTCATCAGCACTGAATGTTCAGTGGTATAATCAAGGGAATTTCGTTGAATAAATTTCATATATATGCGAAAAATCATTTCAAAATTAAAAGGTTCCTCATCATAAATCTCATAATGGTGTTTCATTGCAATAACAAGGCACAGCTCAAGAACAGAAAGGCTACACAATATACTAACTTTTGGATCTTGCATAAAATGTCTTTGAATTTCATTCAAGTCAACCGCTGTAAATGAATTACACTTCACATTCATTTTTGATATCAGAGATAGTAAAAATGCACGTAAACTGCTCTCCGAAATGTCCATACAATTCAACTCTTGAACCATTTCATTAAATTCACGAGAATTGCACACAATCTTTACTTCCTTGTTCCATTGGCGAATCACTGAAGCCTGCACATTCAATTTGCAGTCTCTTGGAATATTAAGTAAATCGTCACACAATTTAATAATTCTTTTAGGGCCTAAATTATCACTTCGGGGGAACAAATATATGTGTCTATTCGAGAATCTAGACTTCACCCTTTTTTCCAATAATTCAACAACATCCAATCTACATGTAATACCCAAAACACAGATAGGAGACTGTGCAGACTGTGCAACATCAAAAAGATTGTACAATAATGTTTGTCTGGTACGTGGGCAAAATAAATCAAATTCATCCATAACAATAACTGTTGACTTAGTCTTTTCTCGGTCACCACTTTTTAAGCAGTCAAGAAAAAATGATAAATTTTCCGCCAGGGAACCAAATGTGCGTCCCTCACACACATTACCAAGATCCATTTGACATGCTATGGCCTTTAATGCTAAGCCATCATCTGTGTGAATCAAACCGTTCAAATACACAATTACAGAATAATCTTGAAAGTACTTCTCATCATTCAGATTTTTCAATATTTCCCTGACAAGAGTTGATTTTCCACATGATCTAGGTCCAATCAATAAAGCAGAATTACTTTCCCCATTTCTAACAGTTCTTTCGAACAAGTTAGTTATTTGCTGTTTTTCTTTCTCATGATCACGAAGAAAAAGAGATGGTTTCAATAACTTTCTTTTCACATAGTCTCTGCATGTAATGAAACTGGTATCCTCAACAGAAGTCATCTGCAAAAAATGAAATACATAGACACTAAAAAAAGAAAAGAAATCTTTGAAAGATTTTTATAGTTAAATAAAAAAATATTACAATAAAGTTGCAATGAAAAAACCCCACCTACACTATACAATGAATCATTACAATTCCTCATTTGACACAGATTTTTAAATGCCTTTCTTAAGACAATTCCAAAGACTTCTAAGAAAAGTTTAAGTTACACAAGAACTACCACCAGTATGAAACACAACACGTTGAAGACAAGATAAAAAAGTAATCTAATACCTGCAATGAAGAGTGTGTTTTCCAAACAATCATTTTAATACTTCTACTGTTTGAGAAAATGAACTGCAACAGTATTGTATATAAATGCAAATGAGATCTAGTTAATTAAGTCTCAAATTTCAAGGCTAACAAAATCAGAATAACTAATGCATGAAGGATATAGTAGATTATAATACGGGTGTTTGCAAAAAAATCCCACAATGAGTCTGTGCAAATGTCTAACATAACAAGCAGCATATCTAGATAATGAATGTTAACAAAGAAAAAAACAAGTAAATAAGCTGGGTCATTTATAAACATGAAAAGCATTTTAATTCACTTACTTCAATAAAGAGAGTTCAGCTCTTGAACAATCTTCGAGTTGGATAAAAGGTTTACTTGAAATAATTGTATTATTGCATTTTTTTATAGCGAAGCACTATTGTGCTTACTCATCACGCACACAACAAACAATAATTTCAATCAACGTAACCATTCCCATTAAATAGAATACTGGCTGGCTCGTGAAACTAACTACTAAAACAGCAATTGATAGCACTATGCTACATGCACAAAATATGCAACTGAGTTAATCCCGTAGGCTATACAGTCACATACACAACTTCATCGCATTTCTCAATGTGTATCACTAGCTATTAAATTCCCTCCATAACAAGCTTTATCAAAGAAGTTCCTCGCGGAAAAAGTTCTATCAGTTTTGACCACGTTATGATATTTAAACTTTTGGCCAATTGCATGGCAGCACACTATTACGCGGGTAAATTAAATAAATAGAAATAATTCCCGATGTTTTCATTAATTCTAGAATTATAAATACTCATTAATATCCACCATAATGAAGATAATTTAAACTGTTTATGAGAAAATACAACAATCTTTTCATGCAAAAAGTTCTTCAAGAATACTTTAAAGTATGATTGAGCTTCAGTTGAAGTAAATGGAAAAGAATATAGTGCATTTCAATTTTTAATATGACAACTTCCGGCATTAGTTCAGCAAAATACACCTCAATAACAAAAGGTACCTTTGAATCAATTTCAGGTTATATCATATTTTTATGTAACTTCAGTCCCTCTGGTATGTATAAAAAACTATTCAAAAGTATATACTACATGAAAGTTACAAAAACCAGTTTAGATTTACGAGTATTTCATCATAGCTCTTACATCTGGAAGGATTAAACCACAGATTATAGAAGGTAATACAACAATCCGTGGATGTAAATAATATTGATCATAATATATTTCCTCTAGGTCAAAACGTTCTATGGTAGGGTGATCTTTGCTTAGCAGGTAGGGCATTTTCACTCAAGTTGGTTAAAATAAATGTAGCCCCCCACCACAGACACACACTCACACACAACCCTCCCGTGGGACATAACCTTGACGTAGCACTGTCCATGCTGGTGGTGAGGGTTTGTGCACACGATTATACTAGGGGGTGGAACTATGCCGGATGCAGTTGCAACATCTTACTAGGCGGTGGTAGGCGTGCTAGGCGCGTTAGATCATGGTGTAATTGCTGGCAGGGTCTCCCGTGCCAAACAGGTCCCAGCTGAGGTGACAGACTGCCACGACTTGTCTAGCCCACATACCCTTCCTACTATCTCACCCATTCCCCTCAGGGACTCTCCTTGGGAGTTCGTAGGTAGCGTTCATGGTATCCTGAGCTGAATCAAGTATTTCTTCCACTTGCTTATGCTCGATTCTCTCTTTCTACTTTCCTATCGGCCTTCCTTGGTCTTTCTTCGACCGAGACGCTATTACGTTTCGAGGGCTATGGCATGTCTTTCTTGCTTTACATTACTATATTGAACCCCGAGGTAAGGTGTAATGTGACCCGTGCCGAGCCCAGAATGGTGCAGGGGGTTATCTGCATCGTGAACATTCTTTGGGATAACTAGCGACCTCCCAGAGTAAGAATCCTTACCTGAGCACGCCACGGGCCCTGGTCACATGGACGGTAGTTCCCTGGTTTCTCGTGGGACCAAATATGGAGAAAGAAAAAACAAAAAATATTCAAAACAACGACGTTGGAAGAAATGTAGGCTCCTCGGTGCCGTCTTTTTGTGAACGCAGTGGAATGGTACTGGATCATTTGGCTACCGTGACACCAAATGCAGCAAGTGAAGAAAGAAAAAAGGCGTTATGGAAGCTAAATGAAAAAATCGCAGAGTTTCTCGAGTACATTAAGTCGCCTACGAACTTATATGGCGAGATAAGGCAATTTGCGCATAAATTTAGTGATTGCTTTAATCAACTGGCGGAACTTGATGAGCCATTCTCTCTGGAGACTTGGGAAACACAGATGCAAACATCGCCCTTTCCCGAAAGACTTAAACAACCCAGAAGAAAAATAAAGCTGATAATTCTCGGCAAGTGACCATTTAAAAATCGAACGAAGTTAGGAACACGAGGCCATCAAGGAAAGCAGTCACTATTCTCTCCAGAGAATGGATCCGCGATTCGGACTCAAGTGGACAGTGAATGGAAAACTGTACGCCGAAAGGAGAAAACGAAGAAACCTTCACGAACGGGACACGCCAGGAAACCTGACGGATTGGTGCTAAGGTGAAGGAAGGATCGTCATACCCTGACATACTTCGCACAATGAAGCAGGATCCTTAGCTTGCAGAATTGGCCTCTAATGTTGTCAAAATTAGGAAGAGAGATTCTTGCGGGTAATTTCAATGCATGGTCCATTGAATGGGGAAGAAGAACAAGCAATCGACGAGGTTACACGCTCCTTGATACCATCGCCCAATTGGATGCTGCGTTACTGAACACAAGAAAAACTCCTACTTTTTGCGGGAATGGTAACATCTCCATCATCGACCTAACGTATATATGTGACAGTCTCTCAACCCGTGTCTTAGGAGTTCAGCAATATTTATACTCATACTGACCATCTGGCTATCATTTTTGAGTTTGCTGAGCACAGCCTGTGCTCCCGAGTAAGTGCTGAGTACATCCCCAGTACAGCTTGTGGCACGCTAGATAGCGGGTAGCAGTTGGAATTCCGGGTCATATGACAAAGAATCCTTTATTGTTATGATGGAGAATAGTGATACAGCGCTCCAGGTAACAGTGGATGAATTGGCTGAACAAATCTTGTCTCAGGTAGCTCTCGCCAGCGACGCAACCATAACCAAATCATAATATACCAACCGACGTGTACTGGTGGAACAGTGAGATTGCTGATCTCCGCAGAGTGTGCCACCGTGCACGAAGACTTGCGCAGTGAGGAAGGGGACACCTGAACGTCTTCTCGAACAACGTCATCACGAAGTTCGCGCAACGCTCAAAAAGTATATTAAATCGAGCAAAAGGCGTGCTTGGAAAGATTTGTGCAATGGCGTTGATTCCGATCCTTGAGGCAAACCTTATCATGTCACCATGAACAAATTAAAAGGTTCATATGTGACACCACCATTGTATCCCTTGTTACTTGCCCAGATTGTTCAGGCTCTTTTCCCGGTACAGCTAAGTGTTCCTCAGAACCATACTGTTATGGAGGATGAAGTACCACCCATGATGAAGGAGGGACTATTGACGGCCTGCAACAAAGTGGGAGATTTAAAAGCGCCAGGATCGGATGGAGTCACAAATGTTGCGTTAAAAACTGGAATACGATCAACACCAACAGCCTTGCTCAAGGTCTACAAAATATGTCTTCACGATGGAACCTTCCCGGATAGCAGAAGTTGTTTCTTCTCCCCAAAGGGAAGAAAATACCAACCGACCCCTCATCTTACCGGTCAATATACTTATTGGATACAAGAGAGCTTAGAGAGGATTATCTGCGACAGACTAGTAAACTTCATGGATAGGCATCAGGGTCTCCCCGGCGATCAGTTTGGCTTCCGTAAAGCTAGGTCAACTGTTGACGCCATCAATATAGTGGAAAATTCTGCTAGAGGAGTGATCGCTGGAAAGCGATGGAGATGGGGAACGAAGAAGTATTGCGCGGACATCGCCCTATACGTCAAGAATGCTTTTAACACGGCCAGAACTGCATCCTCGACGCTGTGTCACATATGAGCCCCTGGGTACGTCAGAAAAACCATCACCGATTACTTTAGAAATCGAGAGTTAACATACTCAACTGCAACCGGACAGAAGACCATCCAAATCACGGAGGGTGTTCTACACGGTTCTGTCTGTGGAATATAATGTTCGACGCTATACTGCGGATTCCCCTACCGGGCGGGGCGAAATGTGTCGGGTTAGCCGATGCTGTAGCCGTGATTACCGTACGAAGAAACTTGGAGGAAGTCACTGAAGTATCAAATTACTCCGCGAGACTGATTCGTCGATAGCTGTCAACGGTCGGCCTCCAATTGGCAGACCACAAAACGGTGGCAGTTCTTGTCTCGAGCAGGAAAAAGAGTGAAACAATCCTTTTTCTGCAGGGAATTGCAAAATTTATTTTCAACCCTCCATGAAATACCCTGGAGTACACATCTGTGCTTTGATGTACATTTAGACGCTCTCAGTGAGAAAGCCAGGTGGATATCTTCAAACCTAGGGCGTATAATGTCAAACATAGCAGGTCCCAGACAGTCGTCGCAGGTTACTGTCCAGCGTCATTAGTTCTACTCTGCTCTACGTAGCATCGATATGGTCGGAAGCAAATGAAAGCGAAATCATACGAACGTCAATCGTCATCTGAGTAGCGGAGAAACGCTTTGCGAGTCGTATGTGTATTCAGGATGGTCTCTTATGATGCTGTATGCGTCTTAACAGATATGCCACCGAGCGATCTCCTGGCTGCCCAACGAGCCAGAGTTTACAGGTGAACACAGGTTCTCGAAGACACCGCTCGCACAGCCATCACCAAGGAAGAGACAAATTTTGAGATGGCAGAGTCGTTGGTAATCATCGATCATAGGCAAGTGAATGTATCGTATGATATCCAACATTTCCCTACGGAACAATAAGAAGCATGACGAGTTGGACTATTCCCTCTCTCGAATGCTGACAAGTCATGGATGCTTTAGGGTGTATCACTACCACTTCCATTTCGAGGACAATCCATCATGACCAACCTGTTGCCCAGACGTATACGACGTGTAGCATGTCTATTTCACATGCCCACGATTTAACGAGAGGCGGGATCTGGAGCGGGCGTTAAACAACATTTCTCCTCAGAATATGGTGCATTTGATGATGATATCTCAAGAAAGCTTGCAGCCAAAATTATCAAGTTGTTTCGTCTCGCAGAAAGGAATAGAAGAAGAAAAGTATAGAGGAAGGTACAGAAGTAAAGGGAAGTGCTTTTTAGTGAGTAAAAATTCCACACATTGTAAAGTACGGGTTTAACAGCTTCTTTTGAATATTTTCCCCTTCCCTCGTAAAATACACGCATACAGCACACACATTCAGTGTGAATAGACTGCCCTGTCATGAAGTATGCCCAAAATGGTGGACCAAAACAGATCGGAGGAAGCTCCTAGCATCTGTGAGCACGTCAATCTTATCGTATGCAGCTCTAAAGGGGGCCTATGCAGTAAATAACAGCCACAAAAGAGTGCTCTGAGAGTAACCGTCGTTTTCCGTACGGTATCGTATGAAGCAGGTAGTGTGATATCGGGTATGGCTCCCATCGAACTGCTGGGGGATGAGCGGCAGAGAATCTAAAGACGCTGCCAAGACACCGAGACGATGCAAAAAGTTTCTTTTGTTGAAGAAAGAGACACGACTATGGTTAAGTGGCAGAATCGTTGGGATAATGTGAGTCATGGACGGTCGACGCACGGACTCATCTACAAAATTAGAGAGTGAAACAGCAGACATCATAGAGCTGTAGACCACTACATCACCCAAACTCTAACAGCCCATGGTTGTTTCCATCATATCAATACCGGTTTGAAATGGATGACAACCCTATGTTTCCTGGGTGCACTTAAGTTCAGGAGGATGTAAAGCACGTCATCTTCGCATCCTCTCGCTCCTCAAGAACACGAGTGGAGATGTATAGACTCGTAAATGGACGACCTGAGTCTGAGAATATTGTCACCCAAGAGAGAATCGAGGGAGGCAATTAGCAACAACTCAGTCTCCATTATTCGAACCCTGCGGTTACAATAGATTGAAAAGAAAAAGAAAACATTACAATATACCTTTCATGCGTAATGTTTGAAGGCGGTCCAGTGAGAAGTATGATGGCGAATACGGAAGTGGTTTCAGTGGGTAAAAACCCCACACACCTCGTGCGGGCCAGAATGTGTCTTTTGAAATATTTCCCCCCACCCACCCACCCTTGTAAGAAACAAGCGCATACACGTTCCTTATTAATGAGTAAAAGTTTATTTAAAGTTCCTTATTAAATGATTACTGTTATACTAATTAGAGTCACTCATCAGTTAGCGACCCTTACAAGGTCAAAATACTGCGTACCTCTCTATAATGTATACCCATGGGACATGGAAGGTAAGGTAACATAAACAACGACTTTGTAGGTTAATAAACAACTAGAATTATATTAAAAATACACTAAATAAATATTCCAAACGCTCGTTTATTTCTTCATTATTCTCAATGAAAAAAAATCAGAAAAATAGCTCGTAATTCTCTTCTACATAAGATGGACAGAATTCTCGGAAACAACGGGTGCGACAAAATTTCTTCTTGCGTAACAAATAAGCAACAACTTATTATGTTGGTCCGGGCTTGGCGCTATTAAATGGATATTCCAGTTTAATAGACATTATATCTTGGTAATTTAATGAAAAAAGGGCAAAAATGATCTCTTTATATACTATTTATATATGTATACTATCTCTTTATATGATCTCTTTATATACTATTTATATAACTAAAAACCTTTCTATATTCCTTTCGATAATTCATCCTCAAAGAATTTCAAATAACATCTACAGTCGTGTTATAACCTAGTTTACTCGTATACGAGTACAGTTAGGAGAGAATAGTTCTCTATTTTTCTCTTCCGAAATGCTCGGTTTACGGTCTAAGTGCCGAGCTCTGATGTTGTAAATATCATCCGTACACGTTCAAAGTTTTATTACATTCATTTAGAATATACAGAATATTATATTAGAATTTTGGGAAAGGTCAATCCGGAACTTCAAAAATTTTCGAATAGACAATTGTTCAACATACACCGTCAGGCCATCAATATTGGTAATGCACATTGACCGTATGAGGACTACTTATTTCACCTCGTCGAGGGCACTTGGAACCCATGCAGGGTAGAGTGCTCGGGGATTAGTACCCAACTCCACGCGCTATTTAGTATCAAGACGCCATCAACATAAATATTGTTAAGTGTTTTAGCAACCTCTATCGTTTCTTTGGTCCGTCTGAATCACCATACTTGATAATAATACGAGATCCGTCAAAATTAAAAACATGGCACACCGCGATTGCATAAAGAGCTATGACCGATTTAGTGGTCTGGTCGTACTTAAAATCCCGGATATATACCCGAATCTCTCTTCACTGTGCGACCTTATGAACTCACGACCGCAATTACATATTATGGCATATTTCCCAGCCGACGCCAGTAGGGAGATGTATTTCACTCTGACAAGTGACTCAGCAATCGTGGAACGCTGTAGACAGATCGCTTGTCTTTATCACCCCTTCTTCGAAGGTTAAATAATGGTGCGAATTACCATTCAAATAACGGTTGGTGTGAATAGGCTTCCGGTACACGCTGTATGCAAGAGAGTCGTCTTCTTTCCTGCTGACCAGATTAGGAAAACCATGGGATTTCGTTTGCATCGTAAACTTCACGTTAGTATGGGTTTGGTTGAGGTAATTCAAAAATGCTTTGAGATTAACACCCGTGTTTCATATAAAAACCCAGCCATCCACGTGTCACCACCAAACTTGTTTTAGAAATGCAATGCCTAGAACTTTGTTTTAAAAAGCTCGCAAGAAGATGTTCGCAATAACTAGAAAGAGGGTAAACCCATCGCATTTGGGAGTAAAAATTAACATCGAACGAAAATAGAGGGAGTTATGGTACAATCCAGTAAGTTTGACTCACTTCATGGAAAACATTATTATACTGTCTATCTAATATTGAGAGCTGCTGATCGATAACATTGATGGTTTGATTTATCGGGACATTCGTAGAGTGAGGAAATGTCGAACCTCACCTTGAGTTCCTTGTCTCTAATTTACTCAGAACGTTCATGAAGGGTTCCGAGTTTTTGACGGTGTAAGAAGTGGTACCTGTAAGCGGATTAAGATAGTCATGATCTGAACCTCGTTACGACATAAAATGAGACATAGAATAGTCATAGTCGACACGTAAGTTGTAAGCGTCAGGGGTTCATTGTTCAATGTCATCTTCAAACGATCATATTATGAAAGTTTATTTTTGTTCCCTTGGTCACGTTTTGGAGATCCTGACAAAGTTCTCCATGCAGCGGGATATGCATTCTCTTGAGGTTCATAGAGAATTTTGAAATGTGGGAATTATTTATTAGACGAAATTTTAATTTTTCTATTTTTGAAATTTGCTTTCTGTATTATTGGACACCAGATGATGTCCTATCCAGCTCCGTCTCGTCATATTACTTGAGAGTTTTTCAGTGTACGCGGTCGAATATAAAGACGCTACCTACAGATAAAAAGAAAATTTCCAGATATTAAAAGAAAATAGGTCTAGCATCGCGAATCTTTTGTGGCAACAAGGGCACAACCTCCCTCTATTTGTCGTAAGATTCGCAGATCATTCCTGCTGTTAGGATGGCGTCCACATCCTCTGCGACCAAGACACGTAATATACACTTCTCCACGCTCGTGTCTGTTTTCTGAGGAAAGATTTTTGAGATTCACAACGGAATTCTAACGGTGACTCAACTCACCACCACATTTAATGCGTTGGATCGCATTAAACAGGGGCAATGTGACGTGCGCTTAGACATGAGTGAAAGCCGCCACTTCGTCTTACGGGTTGAGATTATTCTGATATCAAAAAGAATCTTCACACAAAATCAGGTTGAACAAAAGACTTACACAAGAGTCGCGATGCAATCCATATCAGTCCCGAAGTGACAAATGTTTGAACGTACGTAGCTCTTGTCTCGTTGATTTATTTACAAAAAAGTGAAATTCGAGTTATATATTTAAACTTACAAGTGCTCATCTTCCTTGAGCTAAGGTCTCTCTCGCGATCCCTCACAGAAGTGATAGGCTGAATAGGAGCCCACGCTCCCGCAATGGGGGTGATTGTATGGTGGGGCCGATGATCATTATACAAATATTCTCTTTATCTCTTACAACAAATGAAATGTCTCAAAACTATTTCAACTCGTATAACACAAATTCTCATAATGGAAACGGGGGGTTAAGTAGAGAAGGTTCATAAATTTCATCTCATAGTGGGGGGCATCGATTAAACGAATGGCTTGAAGGCGGGTTTTAATCTCAGCTTCGAGGTTGGACATTACTCAGACTGTTCACTCGAAAGTAACTCTCTCCCTCTGTCTCTCTAACATCTCAAAGTGTGGTATTTTTGCTTGATTTTCGCGATATTTCACACCCCTCAACACTTTTAGTGTGTCCCACCATGAAACGGGCGATTTGATAAAGGAGTTTCTAGCAAATATATGGGGGCATTCTCGCCCTAAATTTCACGATGATACATTGCAAAGCAACGAAGCTATCCAGCAAAGAAACGATACTTTCAACATGTATGCCTTAAACAACCTTTACGAAACAAATCCTTGAGTGTAACTCGCGTGTAGGTGACGATACACAATGTCTGTCTCAGCAGATATGAGGTAAAGCGTCCCGCTACATCTTTTAGATAGTTTTGAAAATGTGATACAGGACCGAATCGCAACACTGGAGCTCTTTCGTCAACACGGTCTCAAGCTCAATCGAACCAAGTGCAGCTTCGTAGCACCAACCCTGGAAGCTCTTGGTCATAAGATCGATGCATCGGGCGTCCACAAGTCTGATGCCCACTGAGCTGTACGGGCTGTACGGGACGCGCCCAAACCGACGACTCCATAGGAATTCCAGCAGTTCTTGGGTAAAGCGACATACTACAGCGCCTTCATTCACAACTTACCAACGAGGGATCGACCGCTCAGAGACATGCTGGCGAAAGACCCTCTCGTCTGGACACCCGAGGGAGACAGAGTCTACCAAGATATCAAGAACGCTCTCATCTCGGTCAAGGTGCTTATGTAATATGATCTAGCACTACCACTATTGCTGGAAACGGATGCCAGGAAAACCGGACTAGGCGCAGTGCTCTCATCGGTTCAGCAACGGCCAATCGCTTACGCCAGTCGGACGATATCAGCAACACAGCAGAGGACAAGGAAGCTCTCGCCATCATCTGGGCGGTACAGAAGTTTTCAACTATCCGTATGCTCGCCATTTCACCCTGATCACGGACCACAAACCCTTGACGCAGATCCTCCACCCAAAGAAGTCGTTACCTGTCCTTTTCATCAGTCGCATGGCCAATTATGCCGACTATCTCACACACTTTAACTACACCGTTGCATTTATACTATATTTTGGCATGTATGTATTAAGCACACACATAACTACAAAAACGAGCATTTTTGAAGCGTTTTAGCTGTGTACATGTATATCGTCAAAGTCAATGAAGTTCGTTCACGTGAGAAATAGCTTGATATGAGGAAATTTCGAAACACAATGAAACGTATATACAAAAAAATATTTTATTAACATTTGATATGTTGATTACAACATTGTAACAGCATTTGTGTTAGTTTGAAGCAAAACATAGTAATGATACGATGTAAGTGTATTCCCTTGCACAACGAAATTAAAAAACGTTCGTTCGGTTGGATCACCAACAGGTGACGTCACCTTTACGGCAGATAACTGCAACAAGACGATTAGGCACGGACTCCAAACTGCTCATTGTGTCTGTAGGATAATTCTGTAATTGTTGTATATTGTGGGGCGATGCTGGGCCATCTTTCTCTTAAGAATTCTCCAAATATTCTATGTAGGAGAGATCCGGACTTGCTGCTGGCCACTCTACAACAGGGACACATTTCGTACGTAGCCATGTTTGTGTTATCTTGGCCGTATCGGGGCCATGCGTTATCTTGTTGGAAAATATGTCGCTGCACTGATGGGCAAAGATTCACGTCAAGAACACGAATATAGTCCGGCGCCTTTATCGTACCCATACAAAAATGCAAATTACCAACCCCATTCACTGCCATGCAACCCCACACCAGCACAGAGTTTGGTTTAAGAACCACGCGCTTGTAACAGGATGGACCGATTGTTTCATCCTTCTTCCTAATAAACTTTTGGCCAATATTTCCATACGAAACCTGAAAAATGGATTCATCTGTCCACGGTACCTTTTTCCACTGAGGTGGATTTATGCGATGACGTGAGAAATGACTTACGTCTCGCTTTATAGAATGCGTAGCCACACCTTTTGACATATCGATCCGTACATGTTTTGGAAAGAATTTCCGAGTGACTAGATCTGCGACTGCCAAGTGCCTATTTTTACATGTCAACGAAATACGCGTACTTCCAGATCCGTCAACGTTAGCTTCCGACCAGTTCTTTCCCAGACAGCTATTTCCAGTTTTATAATACTACATACTGTAGACTTTGTCAAGCGGAACATTCGGCCAATTTGGCGCTGCGAAACACCATTTTTGTGCTGTTGTATGAGTTGATTACAAACCGCAAGATCTGTAGCTCGTCCCCTTGCCATGCATCCGCTTAACACTGATAAATATCGCGAATTCCTCACCCTTAAATGTTGTTTGCTTCTTTTGACGTATACATGTCCATTTTTGGATTTAGACAAGTATAATATACAAGTATGATTATATTCCAACACACAATACTGCTACAAACGCTTTAAAAATGCACGTTTTTTGTCATGTGTGTGTGCATAAATAAGTACATGCAAAAATGTACATCCAAATACATGGTAGTACGTGTACAAACATTAATACACCTATACTAAGCGCCTTTTACTGCACAAAAATCGTCTAAATTCAAAATAATGCTATTTTCGTAAAAAAAATACCTTAAACGAAGGACGGCAAGAAAAGGTCTCAACAAGGCACTCATATCTAGGTTCTTGTGCGTCTGACGAAAAAATTGTGCCAAATTTTGAAAATGTTGTCAGCTACAACTTTTAATTTTAACTATTTTTCATATCTCACGTGGTTTTTGAGATATTTATAAAACAGTTTTGCCGTCCCTTTTGATCCCCCCTGGGGGCCCCACCGGTCTGCTGTATTGTCCGATTTTTTTAAAATTCCACAACATGACCCCGAAACCTAACTTTCTGCCAAGATTCTTATCTGGAGGACTTTTGTCCAGTGAAAATCTTTATTTAATGGTGTAATAAGCATCCTGTCATTATCGGTAACACGCTAGTGTTGCTCAGGTCGCTATCTGAAGCTCTTTCCACCCAACCCCGCCTAAGGCTTCTTTTGGGGTATTTAGTAATTATTTTTGTCGGAAAACGGTAATTGGGGGTAGTTATCTTGCACAGGCGCCTGCTTCTTTAGCGGTCTTTATAATTTACAGTGGTTCGTTTTATTTATATATTTACTTATATTAAAGAAAGAGCTAATACTGAATTCACCATCACATGTTTGTAAGTTACAATTTTTTCCCTGAGATCTCTCTAAGCTTTTTTTTTTTTGTCAATTTCAAATATCAATTTTGTAATATTAATTTAAATGTAAAAACATACATCATTTTTTGGAATATGTTGTTTTTCATAGCAGTTATTTTAGACCTACAAAAATCTGCTAATACAGAATTTAGCCTGTTTAGATGCTTTATTTTCATCCCAAACTCATCTCATAATCATGAATCATTCAGGCATCAATCAAATAAAGTAAACCAGCGCACAAACATTAATGTCCTTAAAAAACAACGACGCTGTACCCAGAAAGATGTGATGATTTTTTTCTTTTTTATAGCTGGTAGAAGGTACAAAACCTACAAAAAGAATATTTTCATATTTCTAGAAACCATTAGAACACTTTTTTTTACCCACAGAAAGAGGTCATAACAATGCCGAACCTGAAACCATCTCGGGCCGTTTCGCCTTCTTACTCCGTCTCCCTCAATATGACCAACATTGTCATATAAATATAGGAGTAAATGCTCAATACACAATTTTGTGTAGGTGTACAGAAGTGAAATTCTGCCTCCTCTACACATAACCCTCATTTACCCGGCAAGCTTAAGGCTTGGGACATAAGGGGCACAATACATTTGGGATTTTTCCTGAATATAGAGATGTTTCACAAAGAATCAGTGAGAAAATATATTATTACATTTATGTATTCATCATTTACATTAAAAAGAAAATATCAAGGTCACAAATAAAAGAAGTAAACAAAGAAAAAGATTTTACCGTACAACCAATTTCTTTAAGGGAAAGTTTTTGTTTGTTTGAGCCATAACTCCTTTTCCCTATTCTGTAGGGGTTGGATAGATGGGATGATATGATGCCTCCTTCTTTGTTGTGGTGGGGGTATTGCCAGGGTGCCTGATGCCCTTCCTGCCACACCTCCCTGAGGCGGGTAATGAATGAATGAATGAATGAATGAATGAATGAATGAATGACGGGGTGAATTCTACTTTGATTGGACAGGGTTTGAACCCGCTTCTCCAGAGTAGAAGGCAAGTACACTAGGCACTATGCCACAGGTCGCCCCTAATCTTTAAGGGAAAGTATCATATGAAAGTGAACTTGAACATCATGTGTGGTGACAAATGGGGAAGGAAAGATAAATTAATTTCACTCATATATAGTACTATCAATATTTAATTATTCAAAAGTAAACTATTCAAAAACATTTTAAATCATAAACTTTGAAATTCTTAATAACGCTTATTTTCAAGTATCTAATGACAAACATAAATTAATTAAACCAGTAGATTGTTTTGTGAACTCGACTAGATTTTAAACACATAATTTTAGGAATTGTCATGAAAAGACATTGTTTAGATCGATAATTTTTAATACTAAATAACAAGAATTAATACTGCCATAACATTCCCCAAGTTAAATTTATTATGTTCATCATATCAATAAAAATATATCATTTAAAGAGTATTGTAAATAAGATTAGCTTCCTATTTAATGTTAGATCACATAAAAATATGTTTAGTCATATTTGATTAGTATCTATTTTTAAATTACAGTATATAGTACATATATACACTCCATATACAATATATTGGCAACACATAGAAGACTGGAAACATCTGAAAAATAGATACATTAAAATACAGATAACTACTTTTTAGAGATACATAACATAATAAATATGCAAAATATGATTCAAGCAAATACAATTGTCTTACAGGCAATTGTTGAGCCAAAAATTCAGTTGGCATCGAAAAGCAAATTGGATAGAACAAAACTGTTATAACCCCAACATAATGAGAAATAACATCTTAACTTGACTGAATGCGAGCTTTTAAGTAAGAATTCTGATACTTCTTAAATAAAACTAAACTGATTAATCATTATTTCACAATTACAACAAATAATGTTGGGGTTACAATTTTTGGCACTTCATAAATTTTCATTCTTATTTCACTTTACTTATTAGAGTTAACAGTAGCATAAGTTATCAAAATTACAGTAATGTCTAGGTGTATTAACTCATTTAAGTTTTCTAGCTTTAGTAACAAAGTTGTTCACACCAAGGAACATGAATAAACAACGTGAAAAAGTCAAGCCACTTTCGTTGAAGCGGGGTCTCAAGTAGAGAAAATGTAAAAATTAGCATTTTACTGATTGGAAACCTCACTTCAAAAAACCCTGATAAAGTTATCAGCACAAAAAAAGTGCCATGAGAGCGTAGAGTGGGAAATCACTTTATTTTACACCATGTTTCACAAAAACATGATACTAATAACAAGGGAGATTTTCTCCTTCTTCCTTTCTTTCTTTTAAGGCATCTGGTAGAATTCTGTAGCAATATAATACATAAAAATTTGCTATGCATAAAAATCACATGTACAACTGGTTCAAACAATTTTAGTGACAACTGTTGTAGGACAATTAACTAAAATGCTAATGAATATTGCACTACTAAGCATGTGAAGATTGAAGCTCTCCATTCACTGTCTTAAATATTATTTCTCAAAGAATTTTTAACAATATAAATATTATAAAGGAGGACTGAAGCAGTACATTTTCAGAAAGTGTGATAATCAATTTAATTGTTTTATATCAAATACATTATTTATTGCTTTTGCAGATATTCATTTTACTTCATCATTATAAACTCTTTAGTTAACGATTCTAAATTACTAAATGAAAATCACATCATCTACTGAAAAGATTGCATCCATGTTAATGACACAAAGTATTTGATTGGTTGGTTAGATTGGTTTTCATAAAATATCTAAAAGTACATATGATATTTTACAAACAAGCAACTTATGTTTTACAAACATCACAATCACCTCCAAATATTAAAATAAATTTTTCCTAGTAAGTGCTCTAGAAACTTTTTCTCAAAACATTAAACTACTGCAAGTGATAGTAAAATCATATAACAACATATTTTGAAAATTATATTATATATCAGTGTTCAAGTAAATTTTAAGTGAATTTTTTAAAATGATACAATAATTCTTCTATTTACTAACATTTTCAACCAATGAATATAGTTGAAGTTGATTTAAATGTTATGAAGTGAATGTTCTTATATTTATAAAAGATTGACTAGTAATACAGGGAACTGATGTATCAACACATAACTATTCAGGAATACACAAGATTGAATGCCACAAAAATAACTTTCACTTCATAACAGTATGTACTCAAGAATAGACCTGGGTCTTTTATGAAGGAAACCCATTACCCTGCAGCAAAATGCTTGACCCAAAAGAAACGTAACAAGAGTTTAGGAACAAGATCCTTTAGATAATTTGCGGGCAAAGTGAAAGCAAATCACATACAAAGGGCCCTAATATCTAACCATCAGCCCATACATCGCAAATTGTGGAACACACAATGAGTGACACTCAAAATTCAAAACCAAACCATAATCAGGTACAAATTTAACTAGATAATACAAAAAGATTAAATACAACTATCAACGCAACACAACATATTGATATTAAGTGTTAAAATGTCTGGCATCATTTTGCAAAATATGAGAAAAATTTGTAAGCCAATAAACATTACAGAAGAACAAAAATTAATGACAAGCAGAGTAAGAAAATCTACTGTAAACTTAAGTTTTCAAACAAAAAGTTGATTGATATTCGCAAAATAATCCACTATCTTTTCACTTCTTGAACATGAAAACTCTTTAATCCAGGATGCACTACATCCTTAAAGCATTTAGAACAATAATAATCACATTCAGGATTTCCAAAGAATTTACAGTTATTTGTACGGCATGGATAAGCTCCAGAACAGGGAACCCAAACTCCTACAGAAGTACGTTGTCCAGCAGTTACTCTCTCTACATTAGGTAATTCATTAGCAGTCAGAGGGCTTAAAGTTGCAACTGAAACATTTCGAGAGCCTGTCGAGGCTGAAGACCTTAAAGGCTGATAGCTTGATTCAGGTTTGTAAGCATGCGAAGAATGCTGTAAAAAATAAAATCATTGATTTCTTCCAATAAGGTAAAAATTACTGCTGTAAAAATACAAAGAATAACTTCTGGATAATATCAAAGGATTAAAATCTTGAAGTTTTTATAAAAGGTATAAAACAATTAAATTTACCAATTTATCCATTTTAATAAATTAATAGAGATATAAATTATATTCTTAAGAAATTTCACACAGGTATATTAAATCATGTTTTTTTCCATACAGCCAGAATCAGGACCGGTTTACTAATAGTTGGAACTTGTTTCCAAAATAATTTACTTCACAAAATATAGAAACCAATTGAACTTCAAAATTCTAACAGAGAAAATTTGAATCGGGCTAGCCTCCACCAGCTTGTTTGACTATAAAAGCTCCAGTTATACTCAGCTGACAATGGGAATAAATTTTAAAAACTTTTTCCTGGTTGAAAGCTAAATTGAAGTACAGTTGTGTGGAAAACACAAGATTTAATGTAATTTGTTGTATTTAAGATTAGTTTCGAATCCTTTAGGTAAGTAGAATAAGGAAATAATCTTTGATTGCAACATGAGATGGACTAAAACAAAATTCTATTGAAAAACACTAGGTATTTACTACTTTTTTTGTTGAACTGAAGAAAATTATGAACTCTGGAACCTTACGACTAATAAGTTTCAAGTTACTCTCAAATGTAAGTAACTACGGCATTATTAAATGATGAGGAACCAGTGTGTTTGTCATTAATAGTGTACAAAAAAATTAAAATAATAAATTACAAAGAAACTAAGAAATCTCGAAACATTTCTACATCTTTAAAATTACAATCACTTTTATTTTAATGTAATTAATTTAAATAAAACTCTTCTCATTTCTAAAGAATAATGAGACAAAAAATTACTAATTTCATCCTATACTGAAACACCAATTGGAACAGTGTAATAAATTAGTTGCTTTAAAACTTTTTAATGAACTAACAAATGAATTTAAGCTTGTAATTACAAAGTATTAAAATACAAACTTGTAAGTATAATATAAAGGTTTTTATTTGGTAATGCTCACCAATTTTCTGATATGAATTTGCTTATTTTTGTGTATTTGGAGCTTTGTTGAGATGTTGCAAACTCACATTTGAACAAATAGTAAGTGTAGTTAGTTTTTAAGAGTTGTATGTCAGTCAAAGTTCTACAATTCCATACTTCTGTTTTTTATCCGGAGAATAAATCTGAATTGAATTTTATTTCCTCCACAACGAATCGCACACAGGCAGCTTTCTGTCTTAAGTCAAAAAGTTGCAACACTCGGTTAGGAGCAATGGGAGTGCGCCCACTGGTGACCAAGAAAGCAGACAGACAAACCTGTCTGCCGGTTGTCTCACACCTCAACCCAACCAATTGCTTTGCGATTTTCTGACTGAACACTGAGTTAATTGGGAGAGTGCACACTGGCGATCAAGTGTCTTAATGGTTCTTTCTACCTCACTCTTCAAAGTCTTAGGAAAGTGGGAATTGCATTATTATTTCAACCAATAACATTTGGATTCATTTTCTTTGAAACTTAGATTACAAAATTTGTTATCACAAAATGTTCATTTACATAATTTTATTCACCTCAGAAAACTCAATACCCTTCATAAGTAGTTTCAGAATGAACAGATTTCTGGTATTTATAGAGATTCAGAGAGTACTTATTTCATACTATTTAAATTATGAGAGTATGTTGTAATAAATACATCTCATGAATTTGTTATCATCATGAACAGTAACACAATACTAAAACACATGAGCAGAAGACCAAGTCCAGAGAAGAAAACAGGAGTTTCTGCTCAAATGTTTTAATAAGACGGTTACGCTATACCTCACGATGAAAAAAATTCATATTCAAATGTTGTGTTTAAATGTGTGTTTCTTTAAATAACAATTGGGCGTTTTCTTTCAATTGAAAGAAGATACCCAGAAAAAATTAATATTTCTGATTCACTAAAACAAATATGCCACAGAGTTACTCCTTTGTCCAGAAAAATAACTCCTGGACCTGAAAACAGGATAAAAGTTAGATCTGTAGATGTAAATTTTAAAAATTTCCTTTGTCCATTATCTAGGACATTGTCAGCATGAGTGTGCTGAGCAAATGAATGAGCAATGCAAAATATTAGCATTCTTCAAGTCAATAAAAATGAATCACAAAATAAAAATGAATCATAAAATAAAAATGACACTAAAATACACTATGACATGAAGTTATTAAAAGAAAAACATTTTTAAAGTTCTATGAAAATGAAGAAATACCATGATCAAAGTTTTGCTAAAGAGAAGTTTGAAAAAAAGGAATATAAGGAAAAACTAAAAAGAAATCATAAGACATACAAGTTAATACTAGAATTAACATACCCCAGCACTATGACTCGAATCCACCTTGTTAGGTTCAGATATTTTGCTTTCATCCCAGCTTTTAACCAAATTGTAACTGTGGACCTTAGAGAGAGATGTTTCATTTGTAGTTCCATTCTTAGTTGCTAAACGAGAGTTCATCTCCTCTTGCCAAGTTCCATTTGGGCTAGGGCAGAACCCAAAACTCGGTTCTTGTTCAGTCAGCCGGATAGTTTCTTTCACAGATTTTGCAATATTCAATGTAGTATCCAAAGGATTTATAATACCAGAAGTATCATTATAAAAAGTAGATTTGGAAAGATATAGAGTCTGGTCTATATTACTCCCTGCTTTAGATGAAGGTAATTTGCTCACAACACTATGAGATATGGGATCAGCTTCGGTGTAGAAACGTGATTTCCCAGCTCCATATCGTGGAGCATAAGGGTCATCTAAGATTGTCGATAAATCACTCTCTGTGTTTCCATCTAGTGTGCCATGGAGTGGAGATGGACTATTAATATTAGAGGATAGTTCTTGGTCACGCTGCTTCTCAAAACATTCTTTACACATGTAACTAGTAATTGCGGTGCCATACTGATCACATTCAGGGTTAATACAATTAGAAGGGCCCTCCAATCTAGCAAGTTCTTTTAATTTTAACTCATCCTTTTGTCGACGTTCTTCTGCTTGTTTCTGTTTCAAAACTTTATCTCTTTGAAACCGTATTCTAGCAGACTGTAGGTAATTCCTAACCATTTCCTCTTGGAATTCATGTCTCTTTTCAATATGTATTTGAGCGCATAAAATATAATCCTGGGACCTTGACACTAAATTTGAATTAAGTCGCGTAGTTTGCCTCACAGGACTAGTTGGTACACTTTTCTTCTGAGAATTTGTGCGTGTAATTTTCGTTATAGAACCAAGATTTTTCTTCAATTTTTTGCTCATAGATTTGCCAATACTACCAAACTGCTTTGCCACTGATTGAAGTTGCTTAGCAGCTTTGCTTCGATTTCCAGCAAATAAACCAGAGTCACTGGTCTGACCATCCTCGTTGACATTTGTTTCAAGTACTTCTGAAAATTTTTTCTCTATATCTTCTTCATCATTAGCAAAATTAACACTGCAACTTTCAGCTTCTACATCACCATCGTCTGTCCCTGGGGTAGTAGGTATAGGAACTCTGACAATGTCCAAGTATTTCCCGAGCAGACCAAGTTGCTGGGAAGGAGTCAACTCTAACTTCTCATAAGCAGTTATAGCTAATGCATCCTTATCCCAGTTAAAATTTTTTCCAGGATCCACACTAAACTGGATTGGCAATAGCTCGTGTTCTGAGTTTGTTAAAGGTATAACAGCTAAAAGAAATAAAAAGAGGAATTTTAAGTTTATATATTTATTTAGGACAAAAATTTTAACACTACGTTTTTAAGACAGTTTAACAAATAAAAACCTGAGGGTTGGGGTAATTTATCCACAAAAGTTTCTTTATCCATTACAACTAAAGCAGAGAAATGAGCAGCGTCGTATGTCAACACCAAAGGAGACCGATGACAATCTGATGGCATGCACTCCAAAGGAAGGTAAACACCACCAAAAGGAATTGGTGCCAGATCTTCCCCATTAACATCCTAAAAATATAAACAAATTTTTATATAAATATAAAAAACATAAAAATTTGAAGGAAAAAAAGTAAAGTTATAAATCTTTTAATGAAAGATAATTACTACTGTATTCTTGCTATTTAAAATAATTGTATTCATGGAAGAATCGTAAACCGCATAGTATAAAGCCAACTAATTAAATAACTGTATCTCTGAAAAATCACATTTCACAGAAGTCAATCCATTACCAAATTCTGTCCGCAACAATCATCATTAGAGAAAATTATCAAACAAAATTTTGACAGACAATTTAGGTAGATGAAGAGATGATTTTAATGAAAAATGTTTGAAAGAATTCAAACAGACAGTATGGGAGCAATTGCTTAATTATTTATGTCAAAACAGAATGTTAAATTGTGAAGTTCTGATGAAAAACATGATGGTTTCAAATTCAGTTATCCCCCAGCCATGGGGATTGACAGAAGATCAGTAGCTGGTAATAGGAGAAAGAAACTCTAAAACATGTACTCATTAATGTTGTAAGTGGAATGAGTAGATGACAAGAAATCTTACAATATGTTATTTTAAAATAGCAAAAATTTGAAAGGGCAGGTTACCATCCAGGAATTTTCAAAAAAAGTAAACATTCCTGAAATTTCTAATGTAAACAGAACAGCAAGGTCTTCATTAAAAATATTCTACAGACAATGTTTTGAAGAATTTTGTGAACCTAACATACATCTCCATTACTATCTGCAATATTTCTAACAATATAACATACAACTACTTTCTAATATAACATACAAAACCATTACCTTCAACATAAGGTCAGCTATTACAATTATTGCTCTTCTTAAAACATGTGCCAAAGCTAACACATGAATCTCCTCCAAGCTCTCATAAGTTGCATTCTCACTTACATCCTCCCTGTAAAATGAAGCAGTTACCACATTTCTATACCAATAATGTGTTAACATTATTAATAGATAACATTTTTTCAAGTTAACAGATGAACATAAAAATAATTCATGAAAGTGAATCACTCTATATTTGATATCATAGTTCTACTGGACACAATCTCCACTAACACTTTCTCTCAGGATTAGTATTTGAAGGACTCCCAGAGCACGTTCCAAGGCAAAAAGTAAGTGAGGAATCTGTCCAACAGAACTACAATGGCATTTTATCTCCCTTGTCTGGTATTATGAGTAATAACAGTGAGAATTTGCTTACCAGGAGAGCGTATAGAGAACTAAACCTCTCCATACAAAATAAATTATTTTACATTAAATTTACAACGATCATATATTAGGGAAAAGAGACATTAAATGCTTTATTTCACAGTTACAACTTACACTCTAAGTATTAAGTACATAATACAGAAATGCACACATTATACATTCATGAACTTGCTATAAAAATCATAATGTATGTATTAAGGGTAAAAAATTTCCACTCCCTTAGAAACACCTTATCCCATCCCAAGTATTTTCCATTAACATGGAATTGGAGTAAAAGTAACGAAGAACTAGTAATTCATTTTCTTCAGTCTGATTGCTCTGAAGGTAATGAAACCATAAAACAAACACTCATAACATTTCAGGATTGTAAATAATGATAATTAGCATTATTCTTCTCAGTGAATAATACTTTATTAACTTTGCAAAAAGGAATCTCCAGAAAAGAGTCCGTAAGTTGTGAATCTACAGAGTGAACTTGATTTTTCTGAAAAAGAGGTCATTCCTTTGGTAAGGAAAGCCCGACAAGCAATGTTAATTAGTCATTTGAACATATATTTAATATACCTACTATATATTTACCGTATTTACCCAAATATAGTTCCCCCTTATTTTAGGAGGCAAAATTTAGAAAAAAATGAAGTTGAGTAAAATCAAATTTCTAAAGTCTTTCTGAAGGGAAATGCTCATTTAAAATGTTCTTACCAGAGCCAACCATGTGAAATGGTTGGCTCTGGTAAGAACAAACAAAAGCACTTGAAAAACTAACTGATGCAATTCAACTTCTCCTCTTGACATCGCCAGATCCACGCGGACTTCAGCTCTACTTCAATTCTCGTTCTGCTGCTTTATTTGTGTGTGTCTGAGCATTGTTTATAACTCGCAGTTTGATGTTAGCGTCGAAGCATCTTTGATCGCCCAACTTTCGTTGTTTCGTAGATCTCCTTCTCTCGAAAAAATCGTGTCACGATCAGCACGGTGGCGACAGTCGGTCATTCCTAAACGACGTGGATCAGTTCAGTTTCTATTTCGAATGAACGTCAAATCCCGCCATCATCGATCGATGTTCTTTGTGTTACGTTACGTATATGGCTTGTGTTCGCTTAACTCGTTATCTATCACCCACGAAACTTTGAATTAACAGTTTCCCCGTCCTAAACTCCTAATATAGTCCCCCCCACCACCAGGATTTTTGGGAGATTTTTTTCAGAAAAAGGGGGACTATATTCCGGTAAATACGGTAATATAAACCATTATAACTGTTTATTTACCTTAACATTACAAATTAGATGTATTAAATATTTTCTCTTTTATTCTTATTAATACATAAATACAAAGAGCAAGAAATAGATTGAGTTGCCGTTTTTACTATCAAAAGTAAAAAATACTACTAATTTATTTTGCAATTGAAATCATTCATGGGCTACCATTTGTGGCTGGGAGTGAAAATCTTGACATATTGTAAGGAGGGGAAATATGGATAATATGGTGTATTTGAATTCACAACTTCCGACTTAAGGCCATATATGATGCAAACTTCCCTCCCCGAGTAGGATCTAAGTTATTGTGATTTTAAATTCACATCCAACATGTAGGGTACGTGGAAACTGGGTATAAGTGCTTCCAACATAGGGAGCCACCTGTGGTCACTTACACTCTGTATGTGGTGTGACACAGGTTCACCGGATCAGGTCAGATGGAAGTTGTGTATGGGCAGTAGGAGAGGAGGCAGGTGGTGCAGTGGCAGCACACCTGCAACCAAAGTAGGAGGTCCTGGGTGAGTCCCGCTCCATCGTAATTTTCACCTGCCTGTAGACAATGCAAACTTCTCTCCCTAAATAGGTACTTAGAAGTTGTCAGTTCAAACTCACCACTAAGTCATTTAAGTGCATAGACACTACTACATAATACATAGTCAACATAAGCAGTAGTGTCACTTTGATTTCAAATACATGTATGAAACATGATGGCTTAATGGGATAAAGCAGCCCAGCCTGGCAAACCTAGGTTCCATTCACACTCACAGCACTGAATATTTAGTCAAAAATGTATGGTGTTATGATAAAGTATTAACTAACCGATGAGATAAAGAGAACAAGATGAATTGCATATTCCGTAAAAGAACTGGAGTACATAAACAAACGAACTTACAAAAAACTGACACAACAACAAATCAGTCTTAATCAATTCTGACACTTATTTTAGTTAAAAACACATAAGAAAATACTTACAAATTTCTCTCTGCAAGAATACTGCGTCTCCGACCTCCCAATTTTCGTGGTGCTGTGGATGCCATTTCCACTATACTACTCCATTCTTTGAGCCATTCATCCTCAGTATAAACAAATCCAGAAAGGGCATTTATTTTTGCTTGTTGCCACCTCCACCTCCTCCAAAGAGCTTCTTTGCACTCACTGCTCGTCAAAAATCCATGTAGAGCTTTCCGTAATGTGAGAAGTCTATCATGGAACCCCCACATACCTATAAATGAAGAAAATGCAAAATATGCACAGCATTCGAAAATCACAAATATTTATGGGTATCTAAAGTATTAAGACAAAGTTTTGAGTCAGGTCTAAGAATCTCAAATGAATTCCCTAATTGTAAGAGAGAAAAAATTTAATTAATTTACTTCGTGATTGTGTGTCTCAATTTTAGTAATAGTAACAATCCACTCAAAATTAATACCATTTCTTTTGAAATTCACAATAAAAGTAATACCTCAAATTATTCTAAAGAATAAAAAATCTCAAAGAATTATAGTTAGATTAATTGAACAATGAAATTTTTTGAAAAAAAGATAATAAGAGTATTAATAATACAATCTAAGGATCATGGTACTGAGAAGATGATACATGGTGCAGTGGATAGTACACACTCCTTATGATGATTGATCAAATCCCAGATGATTCAAGTGGAATTAGTAATGTTGGAAAGAATTTCCAATTTTTATCCAGGATTCTCGTTTCCCCTGCCTTTCATTTGAGCACAACAGTCACACACCAACATTTCATCTGATTCACATCAATCAACTCTCCATTTCACCCCTATTTAGCAGTCTTGGTTTCAGAAACCATTGTTAGCACATGCTGTAAGGAGAAAAGGCATCGGAACACTGCCTCTTTCTGTCTCTCCATCCATAAAGCCAAATTAATAAATACAAACACTGTAAACATAATTGACATGTCACATCTGGGAAACATAACTGACATGTCACAAAAAATAGAACTATTTCAAAGAATGAATGAATTAATGAAGAAAAAACTACAACAGCCAGAACACAACAGAACAAATTATTAGAAATGTATAACTCTTAGGAACATAATGTGAATAGTGAACAAAATACAATACATTAAAGAATCTTCCTAATTTGGAAATTTATACCTAACGAAGCAGCATGTAACAAACAGTTGCCATCTCCAGTTGTTGCCAAAGGCCACAATCTTTGGCATGCCCCTGAATCAGCCCACCAGTTCAAACGTCCGGCTTGTTCAAGAGAGATCAAACTTGAAGTTTCAATCAAATCTTTCTCCAAGAATCCTCGAAAGTCTTCTAAAGTATCCAAAGAAATGAAAAACGTAGTAAAATTTATTATGTATTGTAACTTGTTAAGAGTAAAAAATTAATTATAGCTGAGTATTGTAAGAAAGAGGAACATAAATGAAACTAACCTGGATATATTGTTAAGTCTGGGAGAGTAAAAGTGAAAACAGGAGTTTCTATGAAATAATGGTGAAGATTATACACAGTTTTTTCCCTAAAATCGTGTGCTATGTCAGACCTTGCCCTCGATACCAAATTTATATTTTCAGTAGCACGAGATATTCCTCTTGTCAACTTCTTGGCTTAAAATCATAATATCATCACATAAAAATCAAGCAAACACTTTTCAAAATTTGAACACAGAAATGTAAAGAAAGTTACCACTTTCATCAGATGATTGTAACACAGGTCTTGATGATAAGGTATGTCGAGGTTCAGTGACATTTCCATTTTCTTCAGGCACTGACCAACAGGTAGATGTATCATCAGGTAAGTACAAATAAGCTTGAACAGCTAATTTTAGATTCCAACCTTTTGCTAAAAAAAATTCAATACAGAAATAATGAGCCAAGACAAAATAATGCCGTACTATGCAGTTTTCATTTTTTTTTTTTTTTGGTGGGGCTTTAGGGCTCGTCAACATCGAGGTCATTAGAGCCCTTATGCAGAAGTAATACCTTGAAGAAATGTGTGTGCAACACCAGCATCTGCTCCAGTTTGAGCTACAAACTCTGCAACCAAGTTGGACTCCATTCCCCATCTGAAAGTGAAATTATGCAAGTAGTAAATTTGAACTTGCTAGTCTCAATCAATTAAAAAACATTGAAGATAACTCACCGAGACAATACCCATCCCAAAATAATCCCACAGTAAAACCTTACATATTTTTCATGTAGAGACACAAGGACACAGGCACTCCTTCAAAAATTTTCTTAAGTAGTAAACCATTAATATAAGTTTCATATATAAGTGGACAACAGTCACATATGAATAAATAATTTACTACTCAAAAAAGAGATAATATAAATAAAGTAACAACTGTCCACATACATAAAATGTTCAAAAATTAACTGGATATTTGACTGACTTCAAACAACACAAATATCTGCTTATATTTAACAATTATATGGAAGAAAATCAATCAAATGATTAAAATATGGTTAATTCCAAAAAAATATGTAAAAAAATTGAATATTTAAGACAGAAAAATACCCCAAATACGATTAATTAACAACATAAATTAAAACGGACAATTATGATTACTCCCATGACCTGTACAGAAACATTCATAACAGGTTAGCAATGAGCTTAAAAAAGTAAGATCCTAGCCTGGGAATTTACCTAGAGTAATTATTTGAACTCTAAATAAATACTAACCTCAATAAGTATTGGATCTAATGAAGTTAAATTTTATTCAGTCACTACAGTAAGACAAGTCACAGGAAAATTTTAAGAAAAACCTCATGCACAACGAAACAATAAATTGGTCGGAATAAAATAACTCAAGTGCACAAAAATGAAAAATACCAGAAAGGTGAGGTGAAATCCAAACACATCGCATCACGTCGGAAGCTCAACTTGTAATATCTTCTTCAATATTTCATAATCCACAGCATCCACAAGATTACAACAGGGTTTCTAATTTAAAGAGCACAGGTGGCGTACGCAGTAAACTCCAAACAACAAATGCAAAGACATTTCCACTACATAACCTTGGCTGTATCTGGCTCGAACCCCAAAACTTGCCTTAACACACCTTCGCGCACGTTCGAGTACCTTGAACGCGTTTAGTCCAGTGAAGGTGTTGCGCAGGACGAGAGATTGATAACTTGGAGATAACATAACACGTATAAAAGGAAATGGACTGAGGGCTGGCAATAAAAAATCTATTAATCACCACAATCGTATTAATCATAAGTCGTCGTATGTACAGTCTGGTACAGCCACACGAAAGTTGGGTGAATGCAGGGTGAATGTCATTATACCGTATATGGTCAAAAAATTTATTATTTCCTGTGTCATTTGGTTCACTAAAATTCATATTTTATATTATTGAATTATTATTCATATTTCATTATTTAAAAAATTTGAAGGAAAGTATAAGCTTCCTAGTAGCGGCTCGCAGGCGATCTATGCCCGTTCTTATTATGTGGTACCTTATTTGATTTGGAAGTGCGCTATTCTGTACAAACTTCTCATTCCGCGTAAGCAGCGCGTAAGTGTAGAAACTTTTCAAAGCTTTTAGTGTACTGAACACATTTTTCTTTAATATTGTTAAAAATATATATGTTTTACCTTTCAAGGACCCCTTTTAACTGGGACAGTTTCAGATTCATTATCCTCTAGTTCACTTTAAAATGCGGGAAATTCAATACAATTTTCAGGTTTTTGTAGTCGCTAACATTTCCAGCCTAACGTTTTCTATATCCCTCCGGGCCGCTCCGGGCACTCTTTCTAGATAACGCTAGGTATAGGGTAGCCTCGGGGCCCTCACGAATATTTTTTTATAAGTCGTAATGAAAATATTTTTTCCGACTAAAATTTTGTTAATTGATTAATCACACGGATTAAACAAAGAATTTTAAATGTTTCAAGGTCAAATAATTTGATAGTTATAAAATCATTAATTTTGGGCAATAAATCTGGGCCCCCTCTGATATAAATTTTTGGTAAGCGGGCCTGACTCCTCCAATTATGAAAGAGACGGAATATTTTTATTTTCGATTATGGTTAATTTGTTATACATTACTATTTACGTATTTTGTGGATTCCAAAGAATTTATAACTAGCTTGATTTTTTAAGAAGCGTGCACCAGAAAAGCAAAATGAATGGTAAATGTGATGTGTGTTATCATTAATAATAATAATAATAATAATAATAATAATAATAATAATAATAATAATAATTTATTGAACCACATAGATCACAACAATGATGTATGGTGAGTCGTAGTACTACCAACAATAACAATAATATTTACATATAAGAATAACAACAATATATAATCTTGATACATTTAACCATATTCATTTAACTTAGTTTAAGTAGAAGTTAACATAAAAATACAATTATTTTCGGATCAATTTAACAATATGGTTCTATCCTAACCTTTTTCTTCGTATATCCTTCCGCGAGTACTGCAACCTCCACCATCGCCTACATCTTCACGCTTAAACAGATTTTCTTAAAACGGAATCGCCGACTGTGACCGAACAATTGTTTATAATTGTTCATACCCTAATATACTAATATAAATGGTGGTGGAGAGAAGAAAATAGTGCGGAACAATGTTTCTTTATAACTACCGTAAATATGAAGAGCGAAGAATACGGCTTATATTTTCGGAACCGCAATATTTGTAGTATTATGACATCAATTATTTTTTCGAACCCTTGTGGGACCATATTCTTAAATTTTGCCTTATTTTCTACTATTACAGAATATTAATATTTATTTAGGCTAGAGTTATTAGATATGTGGTAGGAATTCTATTATTTTACTTTTATTTTATTAATTTATGTCAAGGTCTACATTTATGCTAAAACAGTGTAATTTAAAGTTGTTAGATCTTTCCCTGCATCATGGGCCACCTTCTGCACCTTTGTTCTAATGACTACCTGCAACAGATTACACTTCATATATTAGTTACTCACATTTACGTTACGAAAGAAATGTAAGCATGAAACATGTTTGCGCATTGTAATATAATTAAAAATCTCCATTTTGAAGAAACAGTATGTACGTTAGGTTAATTAGGCTACGTATTTTGGTTCGACAACTGTGAACAAGGTGTATACAAGATACGTCAATGGAGGAGTAGCAAAAAAAATTTTCCCATTGAAATCTTTTTTGATTTACCAAAATTACAAAATGCGAGCAATGCCGTGCTAGTATACATTGCTGGACAGAATTTGCTGCACTTACTTGTACCCCTGTGAAAATTATGTTTTCAGATGTACCTCTGTGAAAATTCGCATCACGGCGTCATTTTAACGGCAGGTTTCAGTACCACCCTCTTCGCACTAAGTGACCCGGTTGGCACTGAAACCTCACTGGAAGGTCTCAGTGTCAAAGGGTGAAAATTATACAAAAATTACTTTTAAATGTCAGGAAGGGTTTATCTCATATGTACAGAATCAATTACATCCGCTCGAGACGCCGAGATTAACAAACATCAAAACCACCCCATCCCCCACCCCAATACTCCTTACTTATTGAGAAGTCGGAAATGAAAATATTTGTATTTGAATTAATTGTATGTCAAAAAGCAATTCATTTTATGTCATAATATAACATTTCACTAAAAGAATCAGTCCCTCTCATAACAAATATGAAGTACCCAGCCTTTCCCCACTTCCATTGCCCCTTCTCACTTTCCAATACTTCCATTGCCATACTCGTACTTTGAACTTTGTAAAAAAGGATCTACTAGACAAAGGACCACTCTATAGATATAATTCAACTGTTCATGTTCACAACACCAGACGAGTCAGAAATATCCATTAACCAATAGATTTATTGTCAAAAAACAGTACAAACTGCGTATGACCACAATAAACTAATTTACTCTCCGGAAGCAATAAACTGATTTACTCTCCGGAAGCAAGCAAGGGACCATCCCATCAATTCCGATCAAGGGCCCTAAGGCAGAGGCGGATTCAAAAATTTCAGCAAAAGTTCCTAGATAAGATAAAAAGTTAGCTGCGAGTTATAATACA